>JAUIMM010001897.1:37500-482723 GCA_031769625.1 Taudactylus pleione | reverse complement strand
CTCTCTCGGTCTCTCTCTCTCTCGGTCTTCTCTCTCTCGGTCTCCTCTTCGGTCTCTCTCTCGGTCTCTCTCTCTCTTCGTCTCATCTCGTCTCTCTCGGTCTCGCTCTCTCTCTCTCGGTCTCTCTCTCTCTCTCGGTCCTCTCTCGGTCTCTCTCTCGGTCCTCTCTCTCGTCTCGGTCTCATCTCTCTCTCTGGTCTCTCTCTCTCTCGGTCTCCTCTCTCTCTCTCGGTCTCTCTCTCGGTCTCTCTCTCTCTCGGTCTCTCTCTCTCCTCTCTCGGTCTCTCTCTCTCTCTCTCTCGGTCTCTCTCTCTCGGTCTCTCTCTCTCTCGGTCTCTCTCTCTCTCGTCGGTCTCTCTCTCTCGGTCTCTCTCTCGGTCTCTCTCTCGGTCTCTCTCTCCTCTCGGTCTCTCTCTCGGTCTCGTCTCTCTCTCTCCGGTCTCTTCTCTCTCTCTCGGTCTCTCTCTCGGTCTCGTCTCGGTCTCTCTCTCTCGGTCCTCTCTCTCTCGGTCTCTCTCTCTCGGTCTCTCTCTCTCGGTCTCTCTCTCTCGGTCTCTCTCTCTCGGTCTCTCTCTCTCGGTCTCTCCTCTCTCTCGGTCTCTCTCTCTCGGTCTCTCTCTCTCGTCTCTCTCGGTCTCTCTCTCTCGGTCTCTCTCTCTCGGTCTCTCTCTCTCGGTCTCTCTCTCTCGGTCTCTCTCTCGGTCTCTCTCTCGGTCTCTCTCTCTCTCGGTCTCTCTCTCTCGGTCTCTCTCTCTCGGTCTCTTCTCTCTCGGTCTCTCTCTCTCGGTCTCTCTCTCGTCTCTCTTCTCGGTCTCTCTCTCTCGGTCTCTCTCTCTCGGTCTCTCTCTCTCGGTCTCTCTCTCTCTCGGTCTCTCTCTCTCGGTCTCTCTCTCTCTCGGGTCTCTCTCTCTCGGTCTCTCTCTCGTTCTCGGTCTCTCGGTCTCTCTCTCTCGGTCTCTCTCTCTCTCTCGGTCTCTCTCTCTCGGTCTCTCCTCGGTCTCTCGGTCTCTCTCTCTCGGTCTCTCTCTCTCTCTCGGTCTCTCTCTCGGTCTCTCTCTCGGTCTCTCTCTCTCGGTCTCTCTCTCGGTCTCTCGTCTCGGTCTCTCTCTCTCTCTCTCGGTCTCTCCTCTCGGTCTCTCGGTCTCTCTCGTCTTCTCGGTCTCTCTCTCTCGGTCTCTCTCTCTCGGTCTCTCTCTCGCGGTCTCTCTCTCCTCGGTCTCTCTCTCGGTCTCTCTCTCTCGGTCTCTCGGTCTCTCCTTCGGTCTCGCTCTCGGTCTCTCTCCTCTCTCGGGTCTCTCTCTCGGTCTCTCTCTCTCGGTCTCTCTCTCTCTCGGTCTCTCGGTCTCTCTCTCTCTCGGTCTCTCGGTCTCTCTCTCGTCTCTCGGTCTCTCTCTCGTCTCTCTCTCGGTCTCTCTCTCGGTCTCTCTGTCTCTCTCTCGGTCTCTCGGTCTCTCTCTCTCGGTCTCTCTCTCTCGGTCTCTCTCTCCTCGGTCTCTCTCTCTCGGTCTCTCGGTCTCTCTCTCTCGGTCTCTCTCTCTCGGGTCTCTCTCTCTCGGTCTCTCGGTCTCTCTCTCTCGGTCTCTCGGTCTCTCTCTCTCGGTCTCTCTCGTCTCTCTCTCTCTCGGTCTCTCTCTCTCTCGTCTCTCTCTCGGTCTCTCTCTCGGTCTCTCGGTCTCTCTCTCGGTCTCTCTCTCTCTCTCTCTCTCTCGGTCTCTCTCGGTCTCTCGGTCTTCTCGGTCTCTCGGTCTCTCGGTCTCTCGGTCTCTCGGTCTCTCGGTCTCTCGGTCTCTCGGTCTCTCGGTCTCTCTCTCTCGGTCTCTCGGTCTCTCGGTCTCTCTCTCGGTCTCTCTCTCTCTCTCTCTCTCTGTCTCTCGGTCTCTCTCTTCGGTCTCTCTCTCTCTCTCTCTCTCTCTCTCTCTCGGTCTCTTCGGTCTCTCTCTCTCGGTCTCTCGGTCTCTCGGTCTCTCGGTCTCTCTCTCTCGGTCTCTCTCTCTCGGTCTCTCTCTCTCGGTCTCTCGGTCTCTCTCTCTCGGTCTCTCGGTCTCTCTCTCGGTCTCTCTCTCTCTCTCTCTCTCTCTCGGTCTCTCTCTCTCGGTCTCTCGGTCTCTCGGTCTCTCGGTCTCTCGGTCTCTCTCTCGGTCTCTCTCCCTCTCTGTCTCTCTCGGTCTCGGTCTCTCTCTCTCTGTCTCGACAAAGAATACCAAAAAAAAGTTATATTGGTACAATAAAAAGATTTAAAAATAGCTGTGTTCATTAATGAATTCAAATATAGTACATCCATACTAAAGTGTTTTTTTTTTTGTTTGTTTGTTTTTGAAAACCTAGTAGAATGACAGGACCTTGGTAATAAATTCCCACTGCCTGAACTCCAAAGCACAGTAACAGCAGGTCCACGCAGGCTGCAAGGCAGACTCCAAATTTTCTTAAAATAAATTATAGCTAATTGGCGTCCACATGGTGTGGCTCCTCTTCATACAGCAGGAGACAGACGCCTGATGATGTCACTGTGTCATCTCGTTCCCGCCACCGTCTGCGCCGTTGGAGGGGAATTCACTGGGAGAGGTGGGCACGGCCAAGTGACTTGACTCTTTGTAACACCGCTCACCCACTGCATCTATTGATATGGGCGGTGTGGCAGCACGGCAGCCAGGCAAGTCTCCTTCAAAATCAGGCAGCCGCCGCCTGCTTCACTGTATGTAGACATGCAGCAGTCTCCGAATGCTGTGGCCGGGTAAGGTGGGCCAGAAGAGGTGGAACCTGTTCTGCCTCCAAATACAACTGACTGAAGGCAGTTCCACTCCGTTCTGGCCCTCTTTAGCCCCTGGTGCTGTCTTCAGACCACACTGGCACCAACACTAAAGGGGTTAGCTAGTAAATGGGGAATGTAGATCTTTTAAAAGGACAGGACAACAGAGGGTTGGGAGTGCAGTACTGTGTAAAACCTCCTGGGGTGTGAAGATAGTAGAGAGGGTGTTTTCTCTCCTGCCAGCTGAATGATATTACAGGATTCAGTGGGGAAAAACTTCATGCATTGGAGTTGGTAGGCTGCTGGGATAACCCCTCTCACACTTGTGCAGAACATTGCACCGTAGAGGTTTTTGTCTCTGGGTGGGGATACGGGAGTTGATTGTGGTGACTGACATCAGTTAGGGTTTGGGGTGTGGAATGCTGCCTCCTCACAGGAACAGTACGTAGGTAAGATCTGAATGAGGGGACTGGCTGAATGTTTTAAGCATTACACCATTTAGTGTGTTGTATTATATTGCATTGCTACTGTTAAACTATAATGATAGTTTATTATATAATTATCAGTTACTTATATAGCCGCAGCATATTCTGCTGCACTTGCCAGTTGGGAACAAATAGTTAAGACTGGGTAATAACAGACAGACATGGAGGTAAGAGGACCCTGCTCACAAACTTGCATTCTATAAGGAAATGGGCATTAATACACAAGGATAGGTGCTACATATTGCATATTGGCCCAGCCAGATTTCAGAGTTTCTTGGTGGGCTGTATGAGCCAGTCACACAGGAATGTTAGCCTATGGTCAGTAGGATGTGGAGGTATGTATGGACTCTATATACCATAAAGGATGTAATTGGGTAGGATAGCTTATGGAGGGTGGTTCTGGGATTTGATAAGCTTATCTGAAGAGGCGAGCTTTCAGGGAGTGTTTGGAGACTAGAGGAAAGTCTTCTAGACCATGGGAGGGCATTCCAGAGTGGGTGCAGCCTGAAAACAGTCCTGTAACAAATCTTGTGCAAAGTGGAGAGGTTGGGTTGGGAGATATTGAGACAAAAGATTTATGTTGGTGTAGTTTTGTAAATAGCCTTATGTGTAAGTAAAAGTATTTTATATTGAATTTGGTAGAATGCAGTTAACGATTAGAGGGATTAACAGAGCAGAGCAGCAAATGATGAACGTTTAGCCTCGCAGTTGCATTAAAATGTTATTGTAGTGGTTAGTATCTGTTTTGGAGAAGTAAAAGAGTAATGCAGGAGATGAGGAGTGCACAAATTAGCGTTTTTGCAGTGTGTTGAGTAAGCTATGGTTGTATTCTGGATGTTTTTAATATGTAACAGAATGGAAGTGGGGAACAAAGGGCTGTTCACAGGCAAGGATAACACCTAGGAAGCGAGCGTGTGTGTATCTTCCCTGTGCAACCCAATGGCTTACCTAGTGAACTGAGGGCTAATTCAGCAGAGGATGGGATTGCAAAACTGCATGCCAGCAGCTTTGCAATTCCATTCTTGCAAATATGCAAATGCTGCAGGCGGTGTATGATACCCCTGCTGCATTTGTGATCCCACCACTGAGACCAAGGCGCCAGGCTGGGTTAACCATCGGTCGCGATGGTGGTGGGCGCCAGCTGCCCTCCCCCATCCCCCCGCCCCCCCCCCCCCCCAATTGCCACTTAAATAACTGTCATGTACACCTAAGTGTCTAATTTACAAATCTGTGAGTTAACAAATAACAACATACAAGTATACCCTCAAACAGTACAGTAGGTGTATATGGTTACAAAATTATCGTCAGTTTTAAGTACTTTTCAATATCCTGAGAAATAACTGAGCTTGATTGGGGTCCACAGAATCAATTGGATCTTCTATAGTAATCCAACCACTCATGCCATCCCACTTTAGTGGAAAGTGATAATAATCTCTCAGTTGTAGTATGTCCTAAGCTTCAGGGTCCTTGATCATCTCCTGTAGTCCCGTTTTTTTCATTACCTGCTCCACTTACTCTTGTCACTGCCATTACTGTTGTGTGAACTTGTGGTTGGTTCAGGTGTACTGTTCTGTCCTTGTTTCCGGTGTGCAGCTTACATCAGTGGGAGGTTAGCGAAATGAGGAAATTCCGCACAAGACCTCTAATACAATTCCTTCAGAATTTATTTATCATTTAGGGAACCATCAATAGGTAGGTAGTAGGTCCTTAAATTAGGAATAAAACATTTTACAAGGGTTGGTGGTGCACAGAGAGTCGGTTGTAATATGAAAGTCCAAAAAAAGAAAAGACTGACTCTTTTTCTTGGGCTGTCTATTTGCATCTGCAGATGGTTTATATTCCTGACCTATTACTTTGAAAAAGTGTAGGGTTTTTTTTTCTGTTTATACTGCTAGGTGCAAAAAATCTATATGTGAATATGCTGTGTGCATACCAAAAACACTTTTCTGCTTCTGAGAGACATGGTAACTATTTTAAACAACCAATTTGCAACATTTGTGCAGATGTCTCATTTTTATATAAAAAAAAAAAATAGTTCTCCGCTTATAAATGTCAGATTAGTATTTGTTTGTGAACCCAGTGTCTGATATTTGTATCTGTTGGTGTCTGGAGGCGTGTAATGAAAGCTGGCAGGCCTAAGGAGACCTCCTGGCATGTTAATGAAGAACACTTCCTTGACCGGGAATCCAACCTGGGTCTCGGCGGAGAGATGTAGAATCGTACTCACTAGACCACCAGGGACGGTCGGTGTTGAAGACAAGTTGTTATGTGCAATCAGAGGAGAGTGTAGCAGTAGATTAATACTGTAGATATATAATAAAACACTCTTCTTACTGTAACTGGAATGCGGGAGTGGTAGATCTTGGAAACTTATTCACCAGGCTGAAACTGGGTTGTCGCTGTAGTCCAGGATCCAGGAGCACTCAGATGGTAGCAGGACCGGATGCAGACAAAGCACTGGAATGGGTAGTAGGTGATGATACCAGGAACGGCATCAAATGGAGCAGGGACCAGGAACACTCACCATGTAGTGAGAATGGTATACACAGATGAGTTGTAGGTTCGGATACCTGGAACAGGGAGGTATTCTCTGTGCACCTAGTGGGATAGCTGTTTCAGGCATAAACAGAACCGGATGCTGACCCGACACCAGAATGGATAGTGGATGCTGATACCAGGAGCGGCATCAATGACGCAGGAACCAGAAACACTCACCATGCAATGAGAATGGTATACACAGGCAAGTTGCAGGTTTGGATAGCTGGAACAGGTTGAGATTCTCTGTGCAGCCAGTGGAATAGCTGCCCCAGGTGTACATAACTTGCAGGAATCCGTATAGCAGAAGGAAGCAAAACTGCACAAACTGGGATACAAGTAAGCAACAGGAGCTCAGTATAGCTCACTCGGTAGGAACTGAGGTTTGACATTGTTCTGACAATTAGGTAGAGACAGCAGCTGGGATATATACCCCTGGGATAGGCTTAGCAGAGACAGGTTGGTATGGTGAGGCTCAGGCTATCGCTTGATTGGCTCTTGCAGACAGGTGTTCGGGACTTGTCACTGCAGTACTCTGTAGCAGGCTTAGATCTTGCTTGAGGCCTAGCAGGCCGAGAACCACTGAAACCTGTGCGTCTTGGATGTGATCTGGAGAATGCTGGCAGAATCTGTAAGTGACCCGGTGGCAGGGGAAACAGACTCAGGTTGTGACAATAAAGATGTGCTCTTTGAATAATTTATTAATTGTACTATGACAAATGTAAATTTAGTGTAATTTTATTTTTTTCAATATCTGTTTATTTTATTTTAAACATTCAAATAGACAATACAACATGATATTGTCAAAAAGATACCATACAAAACAGTAGTCAATAAGTATCAATAAATGTGGTGACCAATAGTCAATAAAATGGTAATGTAATTCCAAAAGAATGAGACCAGCTGATCTGTTCAAGGTCAGACAGAATAATACTAGCATTGGCATCAAATACAAATAAACAGAAAACAATATTTATTACCAAAAAAATAGAGGGAGGAGTGAGGGTGGGGAGGAAAGTCTGAAGGGAAAAATTGGGTAAGAAGAAAGTGTGGCGGGGGGCGGGGGGGGGCGCAAGGGGAAAAGCTGCCTTGTTGATTACAAACCAGTCTCAAAGCTCACATAGAGAATCCATCTTCAAAACACATAACTAACACATAGCGTGTTACATCGAAATAGGCATTGCGAATGTTGGTACAAGTACCAATTCTTTAGACTCAAAGATTTTATTAATATGAATTTGAGTATTGTTATCTAATTGGGATATATAAAGTCCCCATTTCTACTTCAGGGTCCATAGGGGGTCCACAGGGTTGACCTTGGGGTATAGGTTGGGAACCAAATCCGGGCACCACGCAGTTAAAGCTTTTAGCTCCCAGGATGCACTGGGTCCACTCTCCCTATAACCCCACCCCCAAGCCAGAGGCACCTCAGTTTAAGTTGGTGCCCGGCCGGAGTCGGGTCACCGTTAGCGCAGGGGGAGCTGATTAGCAGCCCCTAAGCTTATTTTATTTTTTTAGGGACAAAGTTTTTTCCATGGACTTTGGACTCTTCAGAGCGGCAGCGTCGGACTGTCCATAGGACGTCTAAGCTGCCGCTCCGGCACCCCGCTGGCGCTGAGACGCCAGTACAGATCTGGGGATCTCAGCGGGACCCCAGAGTCTGTACTAGCCGGACTCTGTGGGCGCCCAGGACTGCTGCCGGATCCACGGGGAGCAGGTAAGGTCGCGGATCACCGCTTGCGGTGATCCGCGCATTTCAAATGCAGTCCTGTGCCTCCGGTTTCAGGGGACAGACCGGAGGCGCCGGCAGTGGCGGCGGGCCCCCCATACCCCGTGTGTCCACTAGACCACCAGGGACTTAACGATCGGTGCAGGGAGCCGGCGTCCCGGGGGTTAATAGCCGGCCAGGGGAGGCAGCCTTCCCTGTTACAGCGGCTCCTCCCCTCAGCTCAGCGCGCCTTTCAGTATCCATAGTCTGGCATCGCTGAGCTGCTTCCTCCGCGGGCCACGCTTCTTCTGAGGTCTCCAGCGGCCATTTTATCTCTGTGGTGCAGCAGAAATCTCTGGAGATGGCAGTGAGTCCAGTCCCCCTGCGTACCTCACCATCAGGTCAGTGTACACAGCGCTGTAGCCTTCCCAGACACTGAATCTGGGCAGTTGAATGCAGTGTAATAGTGCAGTATATTATATGACATGTTTATGTATATATGTATATATCTGCATTGTATGTGACTTATGCTAGTGCTGACTGTACTTTATTCTCTCACCTGTCAGTGTATATCTATCCCTTTTCTTTATCTGCCCTAATACAGCTGTACTTAGGGTGGTTCTGAGACCTCACATTTATATACTTGTTAATATTTGTGTGGTTTGTCACATACTGTTGCGTGCTGCACGTTGCCATATTTTAGATGGAACTGTGTGTTGCATACGCTGAAAATGGGTCCCTGCAGCTAATTTTTGACATCAGTCAGGACCAGTATAGCGCTGCTTAATATTTCCGCCAAGATTGGTCAGATATGTCTGACCAGGAGATAGAGCGTTATACTGCACCCATTTTTACTATCCTGCAAGTCATGTGTTGCAGGTGTTAGTGCGGAGGATTTGACTCATAAAGGGTTCTGTATGTAGCGTCATCTGGTGCTGGCCTCTTTCACGACCCCCTTGGGCGGTTTTTCTCGGGATCCTCTCAATTGCGGATCGCCGGGCGGGCCCCATTGTTGTACCTCACTTGGGGTTACTTCACCATACTGCCCTTTTCATCTCAGGGTATCTCGCAGCTTCTTGCACTCTTCCCCTGTGACACAGACTACCGCTCCCTGCAGGGGTTTTTCGCAGTATATGAATTCCCCCTGGTGCCACAATAGTCTGTCATTCCCCTTGCAGGGATTACCACAACAGCCACCCTGGGTGGATGTCGTTTTCTACGAAACGCTAATTGGCGTGGTTGACGCCCTGTGGTTACTTCCCAGTTGGCTCTGCCGTGAACTGGGTACTGTTCGGGGCTCTTTCCCTCTTACACGGGGGGAAGCCTATTTCAGGTATTATTATCCCTGCTTTAGGGCTGGTAGCAGGTCCATTCTGGTTAGAGTGAATGTTGACCTGCACCTGTATCATACACCCTCAGTATTGCGTGCCTTCGGGTTCCCTGTTGCTGACTAGCGGGTGGATCGCATAGCGGGACTCTGGCTGTTGCCAGATAGGAGGTGTTACAACAGTGTTTGGCCTCCTGTCCCAAATTCCCTGAGGGTCATCACGAGCCCCTCCTGGGGGGGATGGGCGTGTTACTCGTCTGATTACAGACGTTACTACGCCTCCCATTCCTGCGTGGTCGGATTCTTCGGATCCGTAGGTGGTAACTCTGCCTGAAATCAGTATACTTGCTTTCAGGAGTTGTTACCCATCCTACCATGGCTATAGCATGGTTGGTTAATACTATTGCATATTGGGTTGATGCATTTGTAACGTTTTTTCCCCTCCAACACGTCGGGGGTTCAAATGTATTTGGTCGCTCACGTAATATATGCTGTTGTCATAGGTGGAAATGCCTATATTGGATACCAGTCTCCTAACTTTCAGAGTTCCGGCTGCGACTGTATCCTCCGTAATACCCTATGGCTGCGCTCTGGGAATGCAGAGGTGCAGATACCATCTTTAGGGTTGATATTGTTTGGTACTGACCTTGACAAGATTGTAGTAACATTGGCAGTATTACTAACGACAAGTTTACCGCTTTCAGCTATGCCCACTACAAGGCCTCAGACTAAGTCTGTTAAGTCTTTTTTGTCCTCTGGGTCAGCCTAAAGGTCTGTTTCTTCGTAGACTGTCGGCATCTACAAGGGCCGACATATCCAGTACCGAGCAGGCCTGGACTGCCAGCCGATCCTGCTTCTCAACCTACGGATATCTCTTCAGCCTGACGGGACAGGCCTACAACTGGGAGATACCGATTTTCTCAGTTCGCCCGGTATTAGTGTCAAGTTGCCGCGGCTACGTGGGTAGGAGGGTACGCCCTCTTTACAAGGGCCTTACAAATCCAGAAAGCTATGCAGTTGTTGCGGTAAGCGGAGCTAATTAGGCCATCCCCACTATCTCAGTGAGGGACTGGTTGTTCTGTTTTCTTTCTGGTGCGGTGGCTGAATGGTCCTCTTTGGCCTATTCTCTGTCTCAATTCCCTGAACCAGTTCCTAAAGCTACCTGGGCTCAGGAGGAAATCCCTATGCTCCATCATACGATGTTTGGAACCTGGGGACTTTATGGTATCACTGGATATACAGGACGCGTGCCTACGGGTACTTACAGAGACCTTTCCTCAGCATGGGCTGAGGTTTGCTGTATCACAGCAACACTTACAATTTTTCGGGCTCTGCCTGTTGGGACTGTCCTCAGCCCCACAGGGGTTTACCAGCGTTTTGGATTTTCTGACAGTTCTTCTGTTCAGTATATCCCAATGCTCCTGTACCTGGACGGCCTCCTGCTCTTAGCGGGATCACCGGGGTACTTTACGGCCAGGTCAGGATGACTGTGGCTTCTTCAGGGTGCAGACGTTTAATCAACGGGGAAAAAGTCCTCCCTGCATCCCTCTCTGGGTATTCTTCATCTAGGATCCCTGCTGGATTCTCAGAATCTGAGAATTCTTCTGGCGTAAGACGGAATCTCCTCTCTTCCATTAGGAGTACATGGTTGTCTGCGCAGTCGACAGATGTCTTTACACTCTGGGATGCATGGTGGAATGGGCTCAGTTCCATTCCAGGCCTTTCCATAATTGGCTCATCTCCAGATGGAATGAGTTTTTTCTGTCGGATAACTGTTCAAACGATGATGCTCTCTCCGGAGGCAAGTCGGTCCCTGTCCGGGTGGCTATGGCCATCTCGTCCAGGGTTTTCTTTGCTATGGACAGTGTCTGGATCGAATCCTTTTCAGTGCAGTTGGACGTCTGTCGATTCCACCCTGTCAATTAACTTACTCTGGCATAACTCTTGTTTCCCGGTGAACCTGAAAAGGTTCAGTCCGACAGGGTCAGGACAGTGGCTTCCTTTTTAGCAACACTGTTCGTTGGGTGGCAATGACAGGTATGTCACATATTCGGACATAGTCCGAGGGTCTCCTCCCGACCATCTCGGCAGCGTTCATTTCAGGAGCTCTCCATTGGGAAGCGGGAGTCCTCAGCCGTCACGACGTGCATCCCGGGGACTAGTCTCTTCCCCAAGAGAGGTTTCATCTCCTGGTGAGCAGGGGGGGCTCCCCTGAGGTGACCCTCATGGCCTTCTGACTTTATCACACTATGGTGTTACAGTCCAGCTCTGGGGATTCTGAAGCAACCTTCAGCGACTCTTTGTCGGTGAAGTGGTCCTTCCACTTTGTGTACCTGTGTTCTCCAAGTCTCCCTTCTTCCTCGAGGTCTTTGGAAGTGTTTTCAATCGAGACGGAGATGCTTTCCTGCTGGTGGCTCCTGATTGCCCCAGATGTCAGGGGTACTTGGATCTTCGGAGTCTCTACATCGATACTCCATCCCTGATGCTTCACTGCCCGGACCTGTTGTCTCAGGGTCCTTGGTTTTGCCTTGGACCTGGGTCGTTTGTCTTTGACTGTGTCCTTACAGTGGTCTTACGGCTTCCCTGGCTTTGTCATCGTTGGAATGATTAGAGCACATGGATCAGCTTTTGCTGGGACCTACCACAAACTGTGGCAGCCATAAATCTTATGGTATTGTACCTGTCGATACAATCCTCCGGTGTCCAGGATTTCCAGATATTCTGGCATTCCTTCCGGCTGGCTTGGGTTTCACACTTGGCCTGGTCTTCCTGACAGTGCGGATCTCTACACTGTCAGTATGGTTAAGATATGGAATTGCTCCACTCTGGTATCCAGTTCATCCTTTGGAGTGTTTTCTTGCTTATGCCTCCATTTGTCCTCCCTAGGGACTCCTTGGGAGTAAGTAGTGGTTCTTCGTTACCTCCGGGGACAGTCAATGGAACCGCTGGTTGTGATAGCCATTACATGGTCTATTGCTTAGGCTCTCTCTTTCTCTCAGGGTGTTTATATCAACCAGGAGAGTGTCTGAATTGGGAGCGTTCTCATGTGGCTCCCTCTTCTGGAGGGCATCATGTCAGGGTGGGAGTTGCTCTCGCCCTGTGTTTCTTCTTAGTGGTTTTCAGGTTCCATATTATTCTGGAACTTATGGTACGGCCATTCTGTCCCCAGTCCTCTCGGCTGGTGTGGCCTCACTGACTGTGGTCTGGCCTCTTTGGATTTATGTGATCCGTTCAGGTTCCTTACGGAAATCGGACTCCTTATTGGTGGTCTGAGATTTCTGGTTTTCACAGGAAAGGATGGCCGGCCTATAACCAAATGTTGGCTGGATGGCCTCGTAGGTCTTCCTCAGGGCCCTACCCATGGGTAGGCCTTCCTGTTGTTGATGCTTGTTTTTTCTCGGGCCATGTGACCCTCGTGTGCGGCTCGCTGTGGCGCCTCGGCTGTTTTGCCTTACTAGGTGGCCACGTGGTCTTCTGTCCACACCTTTTTAAGGTTCTAGGCATTGGTTTCCTTTGCCTCTCAGGATGCTTCCTTTTTGGCGACGGATTCTCCTCTCAGCACAGGAGCGTCCCCACCCTTGGTTGAACTGCTTTGGGACATCCCCAAGGTCAACCCTGTTGACCCCCTATGGACCCTGAAGTAGAAAACAAGAGATATGGTAAGAACTTACCTTTGTTATCTCTGTTTCTACGAAGTCCATAGGGTCCACAGGGCGCCCGCCCTGACGCACCTGGCTTCATATGGGCTGTGTGGCTGGTCACCGGTTTTCCGTCTCCCATTTCGGTGAGTATGGTTATTGAGTGTTCCAGTTTTCTCTCTCTTTTTCTCTCCTCCTCCGGCCTTTGGCTACTTACAAACTGAGGTGCCTCTGGCTTGGGGGTGGGGTTATAGGGAGAGTGGACCCAGTGCATCCTGGGAGCTAAAAGCTTTAACTGCGTGGTGCCCGGATTTGGTTCCCAACCTATACCCCAAGGTCAACCCTGTGGACCCTATGGACTTCGTAGAAACAGAAGGTAAGTTCTTACCATATCTCTTGTTTTTTTCTGAAACGTATCACACCCCTCTCAAAGTCTGGGAGGGTGGCCCTGCGATCAAAATATAAAATCTGTAGGAGCATACGTTTGACTGCCATCAAAAAGGTGGGGTTTTAACAGTCCAGTTGTATAAGATGACTTTCTTTGCAATGTATACTATAGTCATAAGCAACTGTATAATATCTCTCTTGGAGTGGGGTGCCAAGTTCCAATTCCAGCGCCAGAGAGACTATAGAGAGGTGCAGAGAAAAAGTAATATTAATGAAATTTACCACTTTATTCCAAAATTTGCGGATACGGCCACATTCCCAGATCTGTGAATGAAGGTAGCCTTTTCCGCTCCACATTTCAAACAATTCCCAGATTCTTCCAATACCGTGTGTTCATGTGGTCTCTTTGACTGGAGGATATGTAAGCTCTATTGAGCACTCTAAAATGCACCTCCTGCAATAATGCCAACTGCAATAATTTCATGGTATGGTCATATTATTTCAACAGTGGGTCAGCAATCTGCAGCTCAGAAATTAAATTCAACCAAACTGCCCAATTGCTATTCCACATCATCTTTGTATGAGCCTCTTATCAATCATCAAAAGCTTAGTGCCATATCCAATCAGCCGCGGTAAATTACCGTGGCTAATTAGCTCGCCCGGGGCTCACTCAGGGCTATCCAATTAGCCCCGAAGTTGGTCTGACAACGGCACTTATCAGGGTTTTTTTTTCGGGACCTGATGTGTCCCGAAAAATAATCCACGGTAAGTGCCGTTTTTTCGCCCAAAAAAGGGCAAGAACACATAGGAGCCACGATAAGCTCGCGGACCTATGTGTTAACAAGCGAACTATCCTATTATTTCACTAAAAATAATAAGATAGGGAGAAAAAAAATATCGGCGAAAAATTCCCATTTTTTGCCAATCGTGGGGATCAATTAGCGCCCGAACACTGGTCGGGGCTAATTGGATATGGCCCAAAGTATGATATATATTAGTTGATAGGAAAGAAAACAGGGACATTAATGTGTATTTTATAGCTGGGCTTGATACAGGGGGAGGCATAGCTTGAATAAAATTTTGTATTTGCAAATCCATATAAAAATGGGTATTAGGTACATTATATCTATCTTTAATTGATTGGAAAGTAAGTAATTGGCCACCCGGGTCAAAGACATCCTTAACTGCAGATAATCCTTTGTCGCGTCAGTGTAGGAGGTTAATATTTTCCAAACCAGGACTAAAAGCAACATTGCCCCAAAAAGTAGTATATTTAGTACTCTGAGGATTACGTTTAAGTATGCGATTAATAGACAACCAAGCTTTAAGGATATCACTAAACATTATATTATCCATTATCTGAGTGGGGAGTGCAGACCCTGGCGCATGTAGGAGGGCGCTAAGGGAATAAGGGGACAACAGTTCCTTTTCTAGCAAGAGTGCAGTATAATCATTACGATCAAGACACCAATCCAAAACTATATGTAAAGTGGACTGTATTAGAAAATGCCAACAAATCAGGAACTCCTAGTCCACCTGTCTGTCTAGTACACTGCAGCTTAACCAAAGTAACTCTAGATCTCCTGCCACTACATAAAAATTTAGTAAAGATCTTAGCATATAGTTTTCTGCGAAATGGCTATGGGCTGCATGTGCATTAAGTATGATAACTTAGGGAAGATTATTCTTTTACGAAGTGCAGTTCTACCCAGAAGAGACAGTGATAGTAGAGTCCAATCCTCTAACAATTTGGTTATCTAATACCCCTTTTACACCGGAGCTAAAACCCGGGTTTTTGAAGGGTTAACCCGGGCAGCTCCCTGGTGTAAAAGGGGAGAGAGTTGGATCGCCGGGTCGAGTGACCCGGCAATCCAACCCAGATAACTAGCAGGGTTTAACACTGGCATAGCCCGTGAAATCCTGCTGTGAGAACAGCGCACTCCGGGTTACGATGACCTGGAGTGCGCTGCTAGCCGGCCGATTGGTCCGGCTTCAGTGGCGCTTGGAGATGACATCATCTCCAAGCGACCACTTTCACGCCGCAAAAGCCGGGTCTATGCAGACCCGACTGCGGTGTGAGCGGCGCTGACTCGGGAATATCCCGAGTCGGCGCCGGCAAAATTCCGGGTCTGATCCGGATAGGAACTTTTGTTCCAACTCCGGGTCAGACCCGGAATTTAGGTGGAAAAGGGGTATTAGAGAGCAGTGGGGCATAATTAGCCGAGTATAATTTGAAAGTAAGTGGAGTGATCTGAATCCCAATATATTTCAAATTAGCATTTGCGCTTACAAATTGAGAGCAAACTGGGGATGTTAGAAATGATCGAAAATTAGGGCCTAGAGGTAATAGTTCCGATTTGTGAAAATTCATTTTGTATCCTGAGAGAGAGCCAAATTGCGAAATAATATCTACTACTGCAGGTAATGTGACTTCTGGGCGAGATATGAATAGCATCATATCATCTGCTAAAAGAACTATTTTAGTCTCAACTTTGCCTATTGTAATACCGGAAAACTCAGGCGAGTCACGTAAAGCTATGGCTAAAGGTTCTACTTCTAAGGCAATAGTGAACAGGAGCGGAGACATTGGGCAACCTTTTTGTGTTCCTAGATAGATTGAAAATGGTTGAGAAAGGTAACCGTTACTTGCCACTTGTGTTATAGGCTTAGTGTACATAGCAGAGAGTATCTGTATGAAGTCCTCCGGGTACCCGAACCAGCGAAGGGACTCAAAAAGATGGTCCATATCACCATGTCGAATGCTTTTTCGGCATCCAAAGAAAGAAGTGCCACATAGCCCAGATCCCCAGAGGACTCCACTTCATGGATAACAGACCGAACTCTCCGTATGTTGCCCCTTTATAAATCCCATCTGGTCTGGGTGAATTATTAAAGGCAGGATATAGTTAAGTATGTCAGCTACAATTTTGGTAAGGATTTTTAAGTCGGTGTTTAGCAATTAAATCGGTCTGTAGGAGCCTGGCTGCTCAAGGTCTCTGCCAGGCTTCAGGAGCATTTTAAGGATTGCTGCATTAAAGAATTGGGTAGAGTATGATCTTTCAGAATCGTATGGTATACTGCCACTAAAGTGTCACCACATCTATGTAGAATAATGTTATAATACTCTCCCGTAAACCCTTTATTAGGTTTAAGTGACTCAATAGATTTAGACAATTCTTTCAGCATGACAGGGGCTCCTAAATGAGAAGTTTGTTCTGAGTAAGGCGGGGTATTTTTAAATTTTTCCAAAAAGATTAGTTTTGGAGAGAGTCAATTGGGCTATCTGCATATAGAGTATCATAAAAGGATCTCAAAGTCTCTGAGATTTGTTTCCCCGAGTGAGTCTTTGAGCCATTCGCCTGTTGCAAGGATTTAACAAAATTGGGAGAGCCGAACCCCACAAAAGGTTAGATAGCAGGCGCCCAGTCTTATTTCCAAATTTATGAAATCTAAAATCTTGAGTATATTGTTATCGATCATGGTAATGAGAGACCATAGTATCAAAAGTTGGTTTCTTTCTGAAACCTCCGTTTAGCCAAAGTTTGTCTATCTAAAATTGCAGAGGAAATAATGTTGAAATCGCCTCCTACAGCATCAGGGGAGGTTTAATCTTCTACTTACTTGCTGAAAAAAGGTCATACTATACACATTGGGTGCATATATGTTGCACACTGTATATCTGGTATTTTGGATTTCAATATCAGAAATTAAGAATCTGCTGTTCGGGTCTGAAAAGGAAGAGTGCAGTATATAGGAGAAACATTTATACAACAGTATTACAACTCCTCTAGCTTTGTTGCAAAAATGTGTAGAGACAACTACCTTATATTGCAACATATTAAGTTTGAGTACTTCAGGAGCCAATAAGTGTGTTTCCTGTAATAAGTCTAGATCTACCCTCTGTTTCTGAAGATAAGTAAATACTCTTTTACTTTTAATTGGAGAGTGAAAGCCTCCAATATTCTATGAACCCACTTTAATAGATGTCATCAAACAATCGTAGCATAATTATTAACCAATAGCTATGTATATATTCAGATTTAGTGTATGTCATATCAAATCTTGTATTGCGTGTGGCCAGAGACCGGTAAACTATACATTCAGGGGAAGAAGGTATGGGAAAGAAGCGGAAAGGGGATAAAAAGGATTACATAGGATACAAAATTGTAAAAAAAAAACTGAATAACACAAAATGAAAAAAAAAGTTGTTCTAGTGCAAAAAGGGAAAAAATATAAACACCTCCCTCCAAATGTGTGCAAAAAAGCAAAATAGCACTTCCGCTAGTAGGAATAATCAAAACATTAGATAAAGGATCGGGAGAAACTCCCAACCCGTCACAGCCAATAGCATATAAATATAATATTTATGTGGCACAATAAAACAAAGAGTTTGAAACTTGAATGCATTGTTGCAATATATGCAGGCAATTGTAAAAGGAGAAATTGTCTGTTGGAATAAAGACTGGGCCATAACAATTTTCATACATTTTTATAAGACTAGTATCACAGAAACTGCAACGGATATTAAATAAAAATAGTCCAGAATGTCGGGTCAACTCCCACTCTCCTGCTATTGTAATCAACTCATAGGTGTATCCTCATCAGCCCACACAGGAGAAGACTAAGTATTGGAGTGTCCCTCCGCAGTTAGGAAAGCTGAGTCATCCGTCGCAGTAAAGTCTTTATCTGAAGACCCATCAAATAGTCTCAATCTGGCGGGGTACAATAGTGCAAATTTTTGACCCTCTTTAATGAGCCTGGAGCAGACAGGAGTATGAGCCTAGACTGTGCGCCCTCTCAATTACTAGAAATCACGAAGGTCTAATAAATCCAGAAAGGTCTGACGCAGAAAATTAAATAGCGTGGGATTTTTTACAGATTTAGGCAACCCAACGATTCTCAGATTGTTCCCCTGTGACCTATTTTCTAGGTCATCCACATTATTATATAACTGGTACTTCACTTTCTCTAATGCAGCATATTGCTTTTTAAGCTCCTGTATCTCGTGAAAATTGGAACCCACTTTGTTCTCCACAGTGTCTATATGTTTATTAAGCTGTGTGACACGTGTCTGGAGTGCAGTAATTGCCTGAGTAAAGGTATCAGCCTGTTCTTTCAGCATGGGACTATCGCATTTGACTTTTTGAAATTCCCTACTGAGGGGGTGAAAGCTAAGGTCCCGGGTTGAGGGAGGAATCAGAGATCTGGGACCTGTATATAAATTCTCCTCATCCACGAATATCGGACATTGGCGAGACCTGACTGAAGGTGCGGAGTCTAACCTGCTACAAGGTATTCTCCCGTTACCCCTCCAAGCGGGATATGGGTTTAAGCTGCACCCAGCAGGCAGGTCGCAATCCTTTGGTTAGATACAGTATCCGATACCCACGGGAATAGAGAAAATATAACAGTGTCCCAAGAGAAATACTTCAGGAAGAAGTACAGCTGCACCAGGAATTGGTATTCGTGGTTGTACACAGGTAAAGGTGTTTTGACGCACTGCTGCACCAAGAGGTGGCACTTGTAAGAGCATGCTGGCACTGTTTTTGAAGCACTGCTGCACCAAGAGGTGACAGTTGGAACTGCACGCAGGCGCTGTGTCTTTGACGCACTGCTGTACAAGGAGATGGTACTTGTACAGCACACAGGCAAGGTGTACAGACGCACTGTTGCACAAGGAGATGACACGTAGAGACTCGAGGGTATCACGATACGGGGTACATTGGTGCACAGCGTCAGCTGACCACCGCCATGCTACCATTGGGTAAAGGGTAGTCGGGTGATGCAGACTGTCATGGCTGCGTCGATGACTGCAACTGCAGTAACCAAGGCACGGCATAGATCATGGATGTCCACATGGCTCTAGGTATAATGCTCAGCACTTCACTCGCTGCTGCACCTGACGTCTGACCACCCGAGGGATCAGGGGAAGCCGGCGCTGGCGTGAGTAATGGCCAATCCTAGCCCGCAACCTGACAGGGCCCCATAGTGTCTTTAATAGCTTGCACTACTGTGGCATAAGAGAGTGGGGAATCTGTGTGTGGAGAGGTGGGGGCTGTGCTATCCTCAGAATGTTGAGAGCAGTCATCTCCCTCAGTACACAGGAGCCGAGAGAAATCTCTAGTTGACTGTCAGAGGAGCCACGGCCATTTTAGATTCCCGGCATTGGTCCAATCGGGGACTTACTTTTCCCCACCCATGCCGGGAAAGAAAAATATTTCTCCATGCGGTGCCTCCGCGGGAGTTCCAGAGGTAGAGGGCGTGAGGGTCAGTGCTGTGGACGCCGGGGGACCAGCGTTATGCAGGTAATTAGCTGTGGGGGTAATGGACCTCCAGCGTGTGACTCCCTACTACATGGGAACTGAGAGCGGAAGTCTGAAATTTAACATAAATTTTAATGTCGGAATTGAGTAGAGCTATTGGACGAAAATTCGGACAGGAAGAGATTTTCCTGGTTTAGGTAATGTAATAATTTCAGCTTTTAGCTTGTCCGCAGGAAAGGCTCCCTGGTCTTAGGCAAAATTAAACAAAGATGTAAGTATGGGAGTAACAGTGTTTGTAAAATGTTTATAATTGAGGAAAGTTAAGATCTTGCAAAAAAGAAGATATGGAAGCATCAGATGGCTGCAGCGTAGTGCCATCAATATGTACATTTATATAACCCAGTATAATATTTACCAAAATCTCAGCAGGGTTGAGCAAGTTCTTGTTATCAGGGGTTATAATATATTCTATTCTATTTCTGGCTTGACGCTCACACACCTCACGTGCTAGAAGCTTGCCTGACATTCCCTAGATTGTAAAATTTCTGTTGGAGTTTAGTTAGAGTAGATACGGGCCAAAAACAACTTTTATAGCTGATTTCTCATAGAAACCAGCTCCCTTCCAAGGAGGTGGGAGAGCTGGGCCCGGTCCTATTTAAAGACTCAACTTGTTCTGACTGTTGGAGCATGTACTGCCTCTTAAGCCGAGAGCCTGTTTGAGTGGCCACGCCACAGAGGACAGCTTTGAGGGTACACCAATGAGTTGGGATGGAAGTGTCCTGGGGGTCATTAGTTGCCTGTTAAGAAGCCAAGGCATCTGCTAAAGATTGAGCCACCTCAGGAGATATGACAGTAAGTGCTCGGGGAATCGCCATGTCACAGAAGCATGATTGGACCAGACAATAGGTATAATTTGAGGCTGGCGGGTATGCTGAAGCCAATGTTTATCTATTAAGATCTAATCTTCTGGACAGCTGCTAAAACCTGTCGGAGAAACAGAATTTGGTACGTATTGGAGGCATATAAGGAGACTATAGTGACCTTTTTCCCATCCAGCTGATCAGCTAAAACCAAATAATGTCCGCTCTTGTTTTTCAGGTTATTAGTAAGGACAAAGGACACTGTAGAAAGGGGAAAGAGGAAGATAAATAGAAAAATGGTGGGAAAATTGAGAGCCCAAAAAATTGGGGCTACAGGGTTGGTCGTAGGGATGGGAAAACGGCAAAACAAAAAAACATGGTGAAGAGTGGCCTGTGTCAAAAACCACCCATGCAGTATACAAATAAAATTGAAACAATAAATAACATAGTAATAATAACATTAATAGACACAGGGGGCAATGTACGCTCCATCCACCAGAAACCAAATAGGTAGTTCAAAACGTACATCGTCCACTACAATAATAGAGCGAACAGGGAAAAATAAAATAAACATGTAGTTGCAAAAACAACAATACAGCAAAAACAATAACAAAGAATGGAATTGTGGAGTCAGAGTAGTACGGGACAATATGACCACGGAATCTAATCAAGAGACTATATAGGAGCATATGCTAATCTTACAGATATTGAAATAACACTTATGGGATCCACCTTCAAACTGATTGATAATGAAGTGTTCTATCAATTTAACATACTACTCAAATAAACAGGTATTGACTACCAGCTGCAAAAGATGCAGAACGAGGCGTAAGAAGAACACAACAAAACATATGAGACTATTGCCTTGTTCAATATCTCTGGGCGTACAGAGGCTACAGCACTGGGAGATATATAACAGCAGCAACACAGTAAATGTATATATGGACCAGTCTTGGGACACTTGACTGTTAGAACTGGAATAACGAGCATGCACTGTAATGGCCCATTCTGCCAATAGCTTAACTCCAGCCTCAACAGATGAAATAACATAAGAAGAGGCGTCATAGCTGACCAAGAGTTTTACCGGAAAACCCCAGCAATAGGGAATGTCATTGTCTCTTAGAGCAGTAGTGATGGAGTGGAATGATCGCCTCTTAGACAGGGTAGCAGCCGACAGATCCAGGAAGATTTGAAGACCCCCAAGTGTGTCTGTACCTTCAGCTTGACGTGCAACTCTCAGAATTTGCTCTTTGAAGTGAAAGAAGTGGACACACATTAAGGTATCATGAGGGTAGTTGCCTGCTCCTGTTCTTGGCTTAGGAAGGCGGTGGATCCAATCAATCAGCAAGTCCTGTTGAGAAGCTGTGGTCACTAGCTTGAGGAACAATTTGGAAATGTACTCTGTCAACTTTGCACTTGTCACAGAATCTGGAATGCTATGAATCTTCAGGTTATTTCTTCGTGATCTATCCTCCATATCTGCCATTTTATCTCTCATGGATGATACTTTGGCTTGGAGATCAGCATGAGTTGTGAGGAGGTTGTTATGGGATGATATTAATTCCTGCATCTTTCCCTCCAAATGGTCTGTATGACCACCCAGCCCCACAAGTTCAGCCCGTAGAGACTGTATAGAAGTATCCACACCATTCAGCACATCAGCCCAAAATGCCACAAACTTTTGAAACATCGATTGGGTTGTCGAAGCCGGATAATTGGCTGAGACAGAATCTGTTTAAAATAAAATCTGCACGACGCCATTTTGCGAATGGCAACAAGACGCCATTTTGCAACTGGCCCAGCAGCCACGAGCAGTCTCCAACTGCAGCTGTGTGCTGGGCTGCTATAAGGGGGGTGCGCCGGACCCGGGCCCCCACCGGGCCCCTCAGGAAGCCCGGGCCCGGGTAATCTGTACCTGCTCCCCCCCCTCTCAGCGCCCCTGGTCTCCAAGCGTCTTCCCCCTTGCATCAATACCGAGCGGATGAAACCCTGAGACTTAACAATATTAGAAATGAACCTCTATATGCCCCTGCCTATACCTTCTGAAAACCTTCCTATAAACCTCTAAACACAACGCTAAATGCATACGCAGTATGACCGCAAATAAAGACAGGAGTGGAATCTGTGGTTCCAACGCACAAGTATTATTCAGGTAAAAGTACAGTCAGTTACACGCAATCTATACATACATAATTTAGGCGTAAAAAGGAAATAATACAGACCCAAGTACAGTATACATACGCTTGCGCCTCCGGACCCAGAGATAGACCTCAGACCAGAGACCCCTAGTACATACAACCTTCAGCATGGACTCCTCAACCAGTGTATGGGCACATGTATTTATTCCCCCCCAGACTAAAGCAGGACAAAGGGGAAATTTCCTGCTGATATCATTGGTTCCCAGAGGAGAAGCATATGTTACGGCACATTTAACAGGTTGTTTCAAATAGACTTTCCCTGCCTCTAACAGCCGCAGTCTTTCTGGTAACGCCTCCTGTAACATTTCATCAGCTAAACATTTTGTTGCTTGTAAGTTCTGCAATCCGTAACTTGAGTTTGCATGATGCGATCTCTCCACCGATAACACCGGGATGCTGTAAAAAGCGTATGCATCAGAACGAAACCAAACACACCTTGCTTATCATGTATAATACCTCAGTTATCAAAAACCTCTATTTCTTAGCATTTAAACTAACTTAACCAATGTGAATCATACAATTTGATGTTAATGGAACCTTGTGTGCGAATATGTAGTGTGTGGGTATTCGGGGTTTGGTATAAGGACGCTAGTTATTAATGGGTGAGATTTAAGTGCATAATCTCTCATACACGAAGTGAACATCCGGCAGTGTGGATGGCTGAGGGTTGTAGTTCTACATGCCCTCTGTCAGCAGGCCCCCACCTGTTGTGTGTTCAAAGGAAAACAAAACCTCTTTTGTTCTCACAGACTCTTGTGTGAAATGCAAATGTATTACCACCTCAAACTGTGGACTTTGGGGCCATCCTGTCTAGGATTCAGACAAATCCAATTGTGTAGATTAATGCCTGGATTATATTGCAATTGCCACAACTATACTTTATCTGCATCCAGGGATTCCCAATTTGTATGTAAAAATACCCATTGTCTATTCTTATTTACTTTTACTCAGGAAGCTTGTTTTTTCAGTTGCCCTTGGTAGGTTAACAAAAACATTGCCATCTGTTCTTAGCTCCTGAGTTATAACTTGAATTGACGCTGGCCACAAAATGGTGTCTTGCGATCTCATTTCCAAAATGGAGTCGCCGCGATTAAATTTTAAACTGAACTTGTCTCAGCCAATTATTCAGCTTCGACAGTCCACCCTTTGATAGCAAACAACATGCTATCACAATCTGCTATTAGAATTAAATTTAGGCTTACATTTACATATTATTTGGTGTTATTATGGGATGGCACAAGGTGGTTCTTAATCCATCAATAATGTGTCTCTAGGCGGGGGCATAAAACTACTATTATACGCACACCGCGGATCTTGGGAGATCATGTGACAGATGTGGGGATGCACCAGTCTTATAACAGCAGTTTTGAAGGGGAATTTGAGACTTTACATTGTCTGGGTGTTCTATAAATAACATTTCAATAATATCTTCTATGCATGTCTAAATATTATACATTTAAATGATGGTACTTCCTAGCTCAGGGTTGTAGTGCAGCTCTGTATCTACCTCGGTATACATATTATCATTTCTGACCACTATCATAGTTTCATTCCTTCGTTTCACTCTGTTTTCACATTTTCCACACTTCAACACAATAGGAACACACCGGACGCATATGCCAATTACTATGATGACAATCAGTATAAGGATCAAGAATTTGCCTACACTGGCGACCACTTCCTGGACCCACTCTCCTAGACCCGAGAACAATTTCACTGGGTTCAGCCATGACACCCATCCTTCTATCTTTTCCCCTGCTTCAGCCACTGATGCGTTATGGTTCTTACGAAATTCCCACTTTAGTTGCAGAATCTCATCCATCTTCTGGTCTATCACCTCCTTAGGGTCGCTGGTATCATTGGTGACATAAGTGCAACACTTTACTGCAAATTGGGTGGCTAACATTACGCAATACCCTCCAGTAACAGCAGTTAAATAATTCAACACTAGCCTGTGTTGCACTAGTTCTTTCTTCTACACTTGCAATTCTCTCCCTGTGTACCTGAATGTGTCATCGTACATCTCGGTGATATTATCTATTAAATTAGCAAGTTCCTGGATATATCTAAAATTTAATGTACCCTGAGCAATCCTGGTGGGATCCAGGGCGACTAAAACTTGGAAGCCAGTTGTCTCACTGATTAACTGAGCGGCTTTATGCATATCACCAGGTATCATATTTCTCTTGCCTCTGTGTTCATATTGTGTGTGAAGATATGGTGATGGTGTGTTTTTATTTATACCCAGCATTTCAACATGTGTGAGGGTCATAACTTTTGGAAGTATTTTTCCCAAATAACATAACAATTACAATACTAAAATTGGTCAGAAACTCCCCTGATTGGCATTGCACTCCTCCTGACTCCACTCCATCAGCTCCGCCATCAGCTCACATCTCCTTTATCGGTCCCCCATCACAGACACTGAGTATCCCCAAACAGATCATCATGACAAAAACTCTGGAAAGAAAAAGAACTAGGATGACCACAGCAGACCACTCCAGTGCTGGAAGCACTGATCTACACATTTCTTTAGCTCAGATATCTCACCGTCACCTTTTTAATCCTTCCGGCACAAGCTCGCAATCGACAGGTCCGCGTTATCGGCCTTGTCTCTGCCTTGTATCTCCACCGGTTGGTTAACCTCCCTATAGTGAGTGGAATGGACCCACGTATCTTCCTAGGCCACCCTTTGAGGATGCTGTATCGTCAGATACGGACCTTTCCACCAATCAGTCAAACAACCTGAGCTAAAAAAAATTTGGATCATAACAAATTCTTCCAGATTTTGAGATCATGACAGTTTGCATTAGACATGTTAGTTAATAACACTTTCAATTTCGGTTATTCTCATTCATCTTCGTGAGACCCTGCACAGTAACCTCATTATCATATTTTCACATGAGGCTGCCTGTTTGGACAGTATCTCAAAGGGGGGCAAATAAAGGAAAAGACAATCTGGGATAATCTCAGTGTTGTTACCCATCATCTTACACATGTTCTTGGAAACGTCACCTATAAAATAAGTCCCCCTATCATTTTTAATAATTCTAGGGATATATTATCTGCAGGTTCCTGCAATCTTGTTATCAATAGCTACTGCTCTAAATAATGCCTGTGCCACTGGGTTGGATAGTATTCCGAGTAGTCGACCTCAGCCTGGCATGGCTGCCGTTTATCCTTAGCAACCTTGTGTCCTATGAGTGGGAGATAAAGCAAAACAGTTTAATATCATTTAAACATGACCCAAAATACAACAATAAATCGTCCACATTTTTCATTAGAACAGATCCATTGATAGGTTGAAAAGATTGTAAACAGTCATATAAGGCCTGGGAGAAGATACTGGGGTTACCTATGAACCCATGGGAAACTCGTGTTCCTGTGTGGTGTTCTTCACTTTGCAGTACTTACTTATGTGTCCCACTTGGTGACAGTTAAAACATAATTTTGAACGGGGTGGATGAAAAGATTGTTGTGGGATTTGAGCAAGAGGGAAAGGTGGTGGGTATGGGTAAGGATAGGGAGGGTAAGGATATTTTGGGGGATATGAGTATGGGACCTGTGGTTGTGTATGATATGTGGGGTAAGGATGTGTTTGCTGTGGTGTAGGATTGGTGAGGACGTGTAATTTTTCAGGTGCAGGTGTGTGTGTGGGTGCAGGTGTGTCGGTTGGCTGTGATGTTAACGTCATTCTCTCCAGAGCTTGTATACTGACAGCCATTAATTTTTCGCTCTGGGTCTCCCTCTTTTTTTGAGATGTTTTTGTCATGTTCTATGGCAGACTCTATGAGGTTATCTATTGTAAGTCCCCGCCAGCCAGGCTGTGAGGTCTGAACCCGAGTCTTTAAATCGTCTTTCAGACCGTCCATGAGTACCGTGACTATCATTCCCCTGTGGTGAGTGCTATCTTTAATATCTTCTATCCCAGTGTACTGGGTGATAGCCTGCAGAGCCCGGACGCAATATTCTTCTGCAGTTTCACTCTCTTTTTGTTTGATTGTGAAGATTTTGTTCCAGTTAACTACTACTGGAAAATATACACCCAATTGAGTCACAATGCGGGAAATGTTACCTTGGTTTACTTGGTCTGTTAAGGGAACATCGCCATCCAATACACAGTCCGTGATAAATTTTGTCACGTCGGTATTGCATGGTAGACAGGCCCTTAACACCACACGCCAATCTTTATTAGTGGGCTCATGAGAACTACCCAAATTTCTCAAAAATCTTTGACATTTGGCTAGTTCCTTTTTGGGATTGGGGAAATCATTTATGATGGAATTTAGGCCCTCATTCAGAGCCGGAAGCTCTGAGCAGAGCGCTCGCTCTGAATGAGGGCCGTCCTCCTTAAAAATGGAGCGTCCTCCTGGACGCTTGTATAGCTGTGGGTCACCACCCACAGCACATACGAGCGTGCAGGATAATGGTCGCGATGGTCTTGACCATCGCGACCATCGCCAGTGCGACCAGAAGCCTGCGGTCGGGTATTTCGACCACAAGCCCCGGAGTGATTTTGGCTCTATCAGAGCCAAAATCACTCCCACTGACATCACTAGTGATGTCAGTGGGGCCGGCTTCTGACGGTAGGCGTTCCCTTGGGAACGCCTCCGTCTGGCAGGCACGCCCCCGGCACGCCCACCAAAGGGGGCGTGCTGTCAATCAACATCGACAGCACGCCCCCTTTGATCAGACACAACGAGCGAAGGAAAGTCCTTCGCTCGTCGCGTCTGGCGCATGCGCACGACGGAGCTCCCTCCGTCGTGCGCATGCGCAGTGCACACCATCGACCCATTTGCAAGCGGACTGCCGCTTGCGAGTGGGTCTGAATGAGGCCCTTAGTTCTGCTCTTGTTCTGCTCTTCTGCTCTTGACAATGCATTACTACTTCCCTAGTGGGCACTACACCGTTTGCATCCGCATTTCCATTCGGAACAGTTATTGTCCGAATGGGATGCAGACCGGCATCGTTGCTACCTCTGACCTGGTTACCTGGCTGGGGGTTTAATCTGCTGCTGCTACGTATGGTATTAACAACTTCCTCAATGGGTGCAGAGTGTATTAACACTTCCCTTGCTGTTACCGATGGAGATGGCGGCACCACCCGTGATTGTGGTGATGCAGCATCTATCATTTGCACAGCATGGGAAATGGCAGACATTACAATAGGCTCATCTTCTACATCATAAACATTTTCTTTTATGGTTACTTAAGAGGGGGTACAAATTACTTGTTACATTTTTATTGGTATTTTTGGTAACTGTACTTGCACCTCCATCCACATAAGGTGGGGGAGGTGAGCGTGAACTGCTGGCAATACTCTCCACGACGCTACTTTGCCGCAAGTGCGCGCCAATTTGCGGCTCGCCCGTATTGCAACTCAGCGTCGTGGATGTATTTTCTGGCAATGTGTTCGCAAGGCTAGTTTGCGTTGTTTGCACATTTTTAAGCCAAGCATCCCCTTCATGCTGCCATATTTTTAAATATTCAAAATACTTAATCTTTTTCTCTCGGGATCGCACCATACTGATGTGATCCTGGACATTATCTAACACATTTTTGTCAAAACTACCAATTCTGGGAAACGGTCTAACACTCTTCCTCGTCATATTAAACCATATATCACAATACCTTATTGCATAAGTACCGTACTTAGTATGCATGATACGACGGGCCGATCTGATCGGTGCCTCCATTAGCAGCACATCATTGCCTAACATTTCTACTGTTTGCATGGCTCCCATTCTGAGACAACTCCTATGCTTTTCAATAAAAAAATTTAAACCGGTGAAAGACAATCAAGATACTTTCACTTACCTGTGAACGATTTAAGTCGGCGGCGCCCACACACCTGGATAAGATTTCGTAAGGCAACTTCCACACCTAGATAAGTTTTGAAACAGGCAACTTCCAGACCCGGATAAGCTTTAGTAAGGTAACTTCCAGACCTATGAGAGTTTATATGTCTGCCACTCTCACGCACCTCTATACAACAAAGACAACATGTACACCTACTACTGTATTTAGAACGGTAAAGCTGCTTACCGAGCGACTAGGCTAACCCTTGCACCTAGCCCTTAAGGATCATACGGTACCCTTAACTTTAGGGAATAAATTACCCCTACCAACAATACACTCACTGTTACACACTTTTTCTCTGCGCAGAAAATAAACGTTAACCCAGATATTGGTAGATAGAAAAAAAATGTAAACCTCAATGGCTTTGTTCAAACACGTGGCAGCAGAACCGGAAGTGCGTATACGCTATTGTGCCCCCAGCCGCATACACATTAATGCGACTACCACACAACCGTATAATGATTTTTTTTTAACTGCGTACGCAAAAATGCCTTTTAGCCGCATACGCAATACTGCGGCACCCCTCTAAACACAAGGTTCTATCAACAGAGGAAAACAAACTTTTTCCTCTCTTGTCCCTGGATTCTAGTCAGCTTCCTTAATTCACACGGAGACGGATATCGATCTTTCAGCACAAAGCGGTTGCAGGCAAACCCTGCATGTGGCCACTCCACCCTTTGCTGAAATATCGATGACCGTATGTACCGTGTGAGCAGGTAAGTGACTTCTTCACAAGCCCCCAACTAACAATATTAGAAATTAACCTCTATATACCCCTGCCTATACCTTCTGAAAACCTTCCTATAAACCTCTAAACACAACGCTAATTGCGGACGCAGTATGACCGCAAATAAAGACAGGAGTGGAATCTGTGGTTCCAACGCACAAGTATTATTCAGGTAAAGTACAGTCAGTTACACGCAATCTATACATACATAATTTAGGTGTAAAAAGGAAATAATACAGACCCAAGTACAGTATACATACGCTTGCGCCTCCGGACCCAGAGATAGACCTCAGCCAGAGACCGCTAGTACATACAACCTTCAGCATGGACTCCTCAACCAGTATATGGGCACATGTATTTATTCCCCCCCAGACTAAAGCAGGACAAAGGGGAAATTTCCTGCTGATATCATTGGTTCCCAGAGGAGAAGCATATGTTACGGCACATTTAACAGGTTGTTTCAAATAGACTTTCCTTGCCTCTAACAGCCGCAGTCTTTCTGGTAACGCCTCCTGTAACATTTCATCAGCTAAACATTTTGTTGCTTGTAAGTTCTGCAATCCGTAACTTGAGTTTGCATGATGCGATCTCTCCACCGATAACACCGGGATGCTGTAAAAAGCGTATGCATCAGAACGAAACCAAACACACCTTGCTTATCATGTATAATACCGTAGTTATCAAAAACCTCTATTTCTTAGAATTTAAACTAACTTAACCAACTTGAATCATACAATTTGATGCTAATGGAACCTTGTGTGCGAATATGTAGTGTGTGGGTATTCGGGGTTTGGTATAAGACGCTAGTTATTAATGGGTGAGATTTAAGTGCATAATCTCTCATACACAAAGTGAACATCCAGCAGTGTGGATGGCTGAGGGTTGTAGTTCTACATGCCCTCTGTCAGCAGGCCCCCACCTGTTGTGTGTTCAAAGGAAAACAAAACCTCTTTTGTTCTCACAGACTCTTGTGTGAAATGCAAATGTATTACCACCTCAAGCTGTGGACTTTGGGGCCATCCTGTCTAGGATTCAGACAAATCCAATTGTGTAGATCAATGCCTGGATTATATTACAATTGCCACAACTATACTTTATCTGCATCCAGGGATTCCCAATTTGTATGTAAAAATACCCATTGTCTATTCTTATTTACTTTTACTCAGGAAGCTTGTTTTTCCAGTTGCCCTTGGTAGGTTAACAAAAACATTGCCATCTGTTCTTAGCTCCTGAGTTATAACTTGAATTGACGCTGGCCACAAAATGGTGTCTTGCGATCTCATTTCCAAAATGGAGTCATGCGGCCATTTGCAAGATGGCGTCGCCGCGATTAAATTTTAAACTGAACTTGTCTCAGCCAATTATTCAGCTTCGACAGACTCTACTGCAGTATCAACATCCTAGGCTACTCAAGTACACTATACTACCACTGCTGTGTTAGGGAGCATTAACGCTACTATCCAACAGCATCCATTACACCCAGACACCCAGTGTAATACAGTGCCCAGCAATAGCCCAAAGGTCTCCGGTACAGACTGCTTCTACTTTATTACAACTATACTTGTTATAGCCCAGTGTTATTTGCTACCTGCTGTTTCTAGCAGTTTATCTAGTTAAGTTATATCATGTGTGAACTAACTGCCACCAGCACCAAACAACTGTGCAATACATACCATCACATATATTCTGGCCAAGTGTATCGCCATCCTGGTTTACCAGGCTATCTGGGACAAACAAGTATCCACCTTTGTCTGTTGCACACTTTGTAATGCATTACATTGCAACACTACTCTGCTAACACACTCTACTAATAGGTTCTGGGTCCAATGCCCAGACCCTCAGCATCGTGTTAATTGTATACTTTGCTAATAGCAATTACTGGAGCAGGAGTGCTGAAACACACTGAGGAAGAATGATAATGGAGCAAATACTAAAGCTTGTAACTGGAACAAGCACAGATAGGGGAACCATAATGTTTTAAGGTTGGAGGGTCAAGATATATTTTAATTTTGGTGCCCTTAAATCATTCCCTAAGGGGCAGCTGGAGTAACCCGCCACACCACCTACCTGATGACAGAGATCAGTAATACCCCTTTTACACCAAAATCCCGGGTCCGACCCTGGAATTTGAACACTTGTCAATCCCGGGTCGAACTTGGCTTCAGACCCCGTTTACACTGCAACTCGACCCGGGTTATTCCCGGGTTTGCCCCGTTCACACTGAACCCGGGTAATCCCTGCTTTTCCCTATAGATGTCACTAAAAATTGACTTTTTTAAGGGCTGACAAAGATGAGGTCACAAAAGGCAACAAAAGAGAGGGGTGGGGACTGCTTACAGCATTGCAGCAATGATGGCAGATGGAGCACATGTGGGTATTCCTGATGTCCTCACTGTTTTCAGCTTTCTGTTGATTTCAGCAACAGAGAATTGGATGCAGCTTTTTATGATGTGGCACCTTGTGCAGGGTTCGAGGAGGAGAGCACAATTCTTGGCTGAGAGGGCCAGATTTCGACGCCAATATTTGCGCAGGAGGAGAGCACTGATTTCAGCCCACATCACCACCATGATGAGATTGACCACAATTAAGAAATTGAAGAATGTGGGCCAGAGATCGCCACCATGGAGAAGCTTTCATGCTGACTGTAGAAACTTTCCAAGTGAAGCAGTGGCTGGAACACTTTCGGATGTCGTGTGCCACCTTTTACTATATATTGGAATTACTGGCACCAGCACTGATGATGCAGACCACCAACTACCGAAAGCCCATCACCCCAATCAGGAGATTAGCCATTGCACTCTGGTGGTATGCTACCCCCGGAGAGTACCGCACACTCTCCTGTCTATTTGGTGTTGGGATTGGCACAGTCTGCAAGATCATTTACCAGGTGACGCAGTCATTAGTGGATACCCTGTACCAGCGGTTTATCTCCTTGCCAGAAGGCTTCCTCAGGCGTGGGTATCCGCAGTGTGCTGGTGCCATAGACGGGACCCACATTCCCATCATCGCCCCCCATGAAAACCCTGTGGACTATTATAATCATAAAGGGTGGCATTCCATTATTCTTCAAGCTGTTGTGGACCACCGATACTGGTAAGTAAATTTGTACAAATTATTCTTTCATATCTACTTTTATTTTATGTCTTTTGTTGGCAGAATACTCATTTTTTTTTTTTTTTTAGTTTTACAGATGTTTTCATAGGCTGATCTGGACGGGCACATGACGCCAGAGTACTAGCCAACTCTGACTTGTACAGCATAGCAGAGGAAAAGCGGGGTGGATGGCTTTTCCCTAGAGAGGTAAGAATATATGGTCCCTTTTCTCTTTATGTCCACTATTCTTATGTGCTTTAGCAAAATATGAAGTGTGAAATGGTGCGGAATGCATGATATTCAAAAGTATTTGCCAACATATATATTGTGCTATAAAATACATGAATTTTTTGAAACCTACTTGACCACCATATGAATACACCTTATGCCACTTCTCATTATAGTGACCATATTTTTTGTTTAACAGAAATCGGCGACCGTAGATGGCGTGGAGGTCCCGGTCCACATCATTGCGATGCGGCATATCCTTTGAAGCATTGGCTAATGAAGGGTTATACACAACATGTACAGTTGTCCCCGGAAAAGGTCACCTACACTCACAGCCTTAGCTCTGCCCAGATGGCTGTGGAAAATGCTTTTGGACGTTTAAAAGGACGTTGGCGCTGTCTCATGAAGAGGAATGATGTGGACCTAAAAATCATGCCCCATGTAGTAGCAGCCTGCTGCATACTGCATAACATTTGCGAAATTCAAAAGGACCACTTCCTTCCCGAGTGGAATGTGCAGGACACTGAGGTGGGGGGCATTACAAGTGATGCAGTAAGCGTCGTGGGGGAGCATGAGGACAGCGCCGAGCTCATCCGGGCCACCATTTCCACAAACCTTCCCTTATTGATTTAAAATAAAAAGGCAAAATTTGATATTCCAAACAGTTGTAGAAAAAGTACAAAAACATTATAAAACATATGACAAACATCGTATGCCCAGTATAAAAAAAAAGTGCCTTATAGATCCCTGCAGGCAAAACAATATACTATAAAAGTAATAAAAAAATGAAAAGTGCCATCACACAATAAACATGATAATTTTAGCCACACAATATAAAAAAAACAAAACTAAAATAGAACATGTACCGGTTGGTCCAACGATAAAATATTTAAAATGGCCATGTTTACGGCAATTGCCTATACACTGTATACTGTGGTGACTCTTGGTTTGTTTGTGTTGTGTTAGGGTTAGTGCTAGGGTTGTAATAATTGGGCCCCATATTGCACTGCCCAAATCTGTGTTCTTGGTACAGTGGGGCCTGTGGTAATTACTGTGTTTGGTTTGGATAGGCACGACCAAATGTGCGCTCAAAAACAACTTCTGTCTCTCTTGCATATCCATTAATTGCCTCATAAATGATTGCTGCATTTCCCTTTCGGACTCTAGAAACCGATCCAATCTAGCATCCTCCTGCCTCTGAATATCGGCATCCAATTCGCGGAGATGCTCCACGATCACAGAAGTCATCGCTCTAGCCGCTTGCTCCGACCTGTTGAGCTTCTTTTTGGGTGGCACTTTGTAGACTGCTAAGGGGAGAAACAAAAAAAAATAATAATATGCACTGAGGCAACGTAAAGAGAGCAGTGGTGTTTGCGTACATGTGCTTGTGGCCTTCTATCTACCTGCACGCTAGCAGCACTCTGCAACAGTTACTCTTTGGATTTAAGTGAATGCAGTGTGTGTGTGTGTGTGTGTGTGTAATGTGGGTGTTTTTATTTTTTAAAATACTTACTATTAGCGCGTAGCGGAGGGGCCTTTTTAGGGGGCGCAGTCTCTGAGCTTGTCTCAACTACCTCATCTATGGTGGAAGCGATGCTATCAGCATTCACAGATGAATCCATCCCACTACCTTCTCCAGGTTCATCGGTCAGTAGGAGCTGTGATGTTGGTCTGCTTTGCGAGGACGGCAGGGTAACCTGTGTAGACGGTACCTCTTGACTATCCTCCTGCTGGCTGGAGCAGGATGGCGCAATTGAGGAGGACAGTGCTATGGGGTTTGAAAGCGCTGTATTTCCAAAAGCGTTGTCGCACAATTGGTAATGCACCCATTCCTTGAGGCCTGCACCACTTTTGTTGCGGTTATGATCATGCACTTTAGTGAACTGCTTACGCAAGGCCTTCAATTTATTGACCACTTGCTGCTGCGTGCATTTTATCCCTCGGGACTCCAGCATCTGGGCTATATTGTGGTACACTACTGCATCTTTCACTGTGCCAGTCATCTGGCGTTTAATTTCTTCCTCCGCCCTGATGAGCACTAGCTCTCAGATATCGGCATCGGTCCAGTTCGATGCAGCACACATGCTGCTGTAGCAACAGGGTGTGGCTCAGGCTGCTATTATGGCTGTGTATCAGCCTGCGCTTGTAGGTGCTTAAGGAACAGGCTGTGGGTCAGGCTGCTGTTATGGCTGTGTATCAGCCTGCGCTTGGAGCTGCTGGTCAGGCTGTGGTGCAGGCTGCAGTTCTGACTGTGGCAGCCTGTGTATCAGCCTGCGTTTTGTGGGAGTTGGTCAGGCTGTGGTGCAGGCTGTGTGCATGAGGTTAGGCAGGCAAGTAATGGCTGCGTGTGCATCTCTCTGCAGGGCCCTGACAAATTACATCATCTGCCAGCGCCCCAGAAGCTCCAATCAGCAAATAGCACAATGTAGCCGGGTAAAATAATCCGGGTAGCACCCGTTCACACTGCCGCATGACATGGGAACAACCCGTGTTCAACCCTGCTCTCAACCCGAGTAAGATTCCCGGGTAAATCAACCCGGGAAATTTTTCTGGAAGCCGTTCACACAGAGCATCGACCCGGATTGACCCGGCAATAACCCAGGTGTTTCGGTTGGTGTAAAAGGGGTATAAGACTGAGGGGTCTTTGCAGAGCTGGATCTAGACCTCATGGGGCCCACTCTCCCTCAAACAATTCATGTACTTTGTTAGGGTCTGTGAAAACCTTGTGGTGCCATATAAATGAAGGATAATATATTTCACAATATGCCCCATGGCTGTGGGTGATAGGGGGAGGCAGAGGGTGACCGGGAGAGAGAGAGGCAGATGGGGAGTGGGTAATGGAGAGGCAGAGGATGACAGAGAGAGGAGGACAGGGATGGCCAGAGGGTGATGGGGAAAGGGTGACAAGTAGAGGTTGATCGGGAGAAGATAACGGAGAGGTAGAGGGTGATGTAGAGAGGGTGACTGGGAGAGGCAGAGGATGACGGAAAATGGGTGAAAGGGAGAGGGTGTCAAAGAGAGGCAGAGGGTGACAAGCAGAGGGTGATAGGGTGACAAGGAGAAGCAGTGGGTGGCAGGTAGAGGGGGACAGGGAGAAGGTGACAAGGAGAAGCAGTGGGTGACAGGGAGAGGGGACAGGGAGAAGGTGACAAGCAGAGGGTGATATGGAGAGTGTGACGGGAACAGGATTACAAGGAGAAGCAGTGAGTGACAGGCAATGGGTATATTAGGTGTCTGTGTGAGGGAGTAAAGGGGGTAAATTGCTGAGGAAAAACAATGCTAGTGGAAGGAGAGAGAGAGAAAATAATGAGTTAAATGCGAGTGAAGAACTGACCTTTCATACTGTCCTTTTGCAGAGAAGCTACAGCAGGTAAGTATTTTCCCTGGCCAACACAGCAGGAGCCCAAAGAGAGAAGGAGACGATCCGAACCGGCATGCCTGACTTTAGATCTAATACTGGCTGTAGTGCTCCTCTCCTCTGGTTTTTACATAATTTATACCTCCACATACCTGTCCCACATCATTTATATCTCCACATACCTGTCTCATATCATTTACACCTCCACGTACCTGTCTCATATCATTTATACCTCCACATACCCAGTGTCGGACTGGGGCATTAAGGGCCCACCAGGGAAATGCAGAGGCAAGGGCCCGCTGAAGGGGTGTTACCAACCACTGGGTAGGTATGGTCATTAACGGCAGGTGCGTGACCGTTCCACAAAGGAAACATCGTAATATTATACATTGTCAGACAGCACTATGCCCAATTTAGTCTAATAGATGTCCAGGGAACAGAGGGGCATATTGATCATAACTGAAATGGCCCGTTAATCATGCGGAAATGCTAGTTTCTGCATATTTAAGGTAACTGACCATTCATCATCAGGAGTCTGATAGAACCACCTGATATTCAGCAAACTCCGAAAACTTTAAGTTTTTGGGGGCTTGCCTGCGAGAACAAGCTTCATCTTTAGATGCCACTTGTTCTCGGAGCCCCGCTCCTTCCTATGGGAAGGTGTTCTGCGAAGAGGGATCTGACCGGATCCCTCCGCCACCTCCTCACTGACTCCCCTGCAGCTTTGCGCATGTGTCACCTCAGGTCACACATGCACAGAAGCCGGCCGCGGGGGGAGGTATGTAACACTGCTACTTCTGTATCAGTATTACTAATTGTGGGGACAGTTGCTTTTCGGAGCAGCTGTACCCACACCGGAGCAATGATGAATTGCTCTGGTGTTAAGTATCCCCCACAGCAAGGTTGAATACGAGGTTGAATATGATCTTAAATAGGCTCCAGGGGCACAGATGGAAAAGTGGGCAAAGGCACAAATGACAGAGGGGGAGTTGTACAATCTGCATAGGGACAGCTGGGGATGGTGCAAAGGAACAGCTGGGGAAAGTGGAACAGAGACAGGTGGGGAAAGTTTCAGAGGGACAACTGTGAAAGTTAGCAGAGGGACAGTGGAGGAAGGTGGCAGAGGGACAGCCGTGGCAGGTGGCAGAGGGACAACCATGGAAGGTGACAGGGCAGCTGAGACAGGGGACAGAGGGACAGCCGGAGAAGTCGGACAGAAGGACAGCTGAAAAAGGTGGCAGAGGTACAGCTGGTGAAGGGGACAAAGGGAAAGCCAGGGAGAAGGGCAAAGGGACAGCCGGCGTAGATGGAAAGAGGGAATGCTGATGAAGGGGCAGAAGCACTGCTGGTAAGTGGGAGGATTAGAGCTAGGGGTGGGGTGATATGGGGAGGAAGGAAGTACAGCTGGTCTGGGGGCCCCTCAGAGATGAGGTCCCACCAGGGCCGGTGCAAGGTTGTCAGACGCCCTATGCAAAGTTATAAAATACAGCCCCTGCTCCCCCCATTACCCCAACATACATACCCTTACTGCAATTTTTAGCACCTGCACGTCCCCTTACTGTATCTCCACACCCACCCAGCCCCCATTTCAGCTCCCTAGTCATACACAGTCCCAAGTCTGGCAAAAAGATGTGTACTCCATCTCCATGAGATGCTCATCATCAGTTGCAATAACATAAAGTAGCTACTGCAACAGCTTCCACATCTGAATCACCCCTTAATGTCATAGTGATTCGTTCTATTTTAATAGAAATCAAGAGCTTGGTAAATTTAAAACTCTAAAATACATATTAGTAAAAAAAAAAAAATAGATATTGCCCATTAATCAGTTGTATACTGTACACTCCAGTGATTTTTATTTGTTAGTTTTGAAATATATAATTCACACCACAGACACATCTCCACCATCCTCCTTCCCTCACACCACGGACACATCCTCTCCTCCACCATCCTCCTTCCCTCATACCCGGCCACATCCTGTCCTCCATCATCCTGCTTCCCTCATACCTCGGCCATATCCTCTCCTCCACCATCCTCCTTCCCTCATACCTCGGCCATATCCTCTCCTCCACCATCCTCCTTCCCTCATACCTTGGCAACATCCTCTCCTCCACCATCCTCCTTCCCTCATACCTCGGCCACATCCTCTCCTCCAACCTTCCTCCTTCCCTCATACCCAGCCACATCCTCTCCTCCATCATCCTCCTTCCCTCATATCTCGGCCACATCCTCTCCTCCGTCATCCTCCTTCCCTCATACCTCGGCCACATCCTCTCCTCCAACCTTCCTCCTTCCCTCATACCCGGCCACATCCTCTCCTCCATCATCCTCCTTCCCTCATACCTCGGCCACATCGTCTCCTCCGTCATCCTTCTTCCCTCATACCATGGCCACATCCTCTCCTCATCATCTTCCTTCCCTCATATCTCGGGCACATCCTCTCCTCCTTCCCTCACACTACGGCCACATCCTCTCCTCCATCATCCTCCTTCCCTCATACCTCGGCCATATCCTCTCCTCCATCATCCTCCTTCCCTCATACCTCGGGCACATCCTCTCCTCCTTCATACTCCTTTCATAGCCCAGCCATATTCTATCCTCCTTCATACTCCTTCCCTCACACTATGGCCACATCATCTCCTCCAACGTCCTCCTTCCCTCGTACCCCAGTCACATCCTCCCATATATATATATATATATATATATATATATACACACACACACATAATACACCCCCTCCTATACTGATAGCACCCAGACACCCTACTCATACAATACCAATACACAGACACCTCCTCCTACACTACCTGCCCCCATACACCCTCTCCTCCACTGCCAGCACTCAGACAGCCCCCTCCTACACTGCCAGCACCCAGACAGCCCCCTCCTACACTGCCAGCACCCAGACAGCCCCCTCCTACACTACCAGCACCCAGACAGCCCCCTCCTACACTGCCAGCACCCAGACAGTCCCCTCCTACACTTCCAGCACCCACACAACCCCTCCTACCCTTCCAGCACCCAGACAGTCAACTCCTACACTTCCAGCACCCATACAGTCCCCTCCTACACTGGCAGCACCCAGACACTTTACTCATACAATACCAATACACAGACACCCCCTTCATACACTATCTGCACCCATACACCCTCTCCTATACTGCCAGCACCCAGACACACTACTCATACAATACCAATACACAGACACCCCCTCCTACCCTACCTGCCCCCATAAACCCCCTCCTCCACTGCCAGCACCCAGACTGCACCCTCCTCCACTGCCAGCACCCAGACAGCCCCCTCCTCCACTGCCAGCACCCTAACAGCCCCCTGCTACACTACCAGCACCCATACTCCCTACTCATACAATACCAATACACAGACACCCCCCTCATACACTGCCTCCACCCTTGCACCCCCTCCTACACTGCCAGCATCCAGACAGCCCTCTCCTACACTGCCAGCACCCAGACAGCCCCCTCCTACACTACCAGCACCCATACACCCCCTCCTACACTACCGGCACCCAGACACCCCCCTCCTACACTAACAGCACCCAGACACCCCCCTCCTACACTACCAGCACCCAGACACCCCCTCTTACACTGCCAGCACCCAGACACCCCCCTCCTACACTATCAGCACCCAGACACCTCCTCCTACACTGCCAGCACCCAGACAGCCCCCTCCTACACTGCCAGCACCCAGACAGTCCCCTCCTACACTGCCAGCACCCAGACAGTCCCCTCCTACACTGCCAGCACCCAGACAGCACCCTGCTACATTGCCAGCACCCAGACAGCCCCCTCCTACACTTCCAGCACCCATACAGCCCCCTGCTACACTGCCAGCACCCAGACAGCCCCCTCCTACACTGCCAGTACCCAGACAGCCCCCTCCTACACTACCAGCACCCAGACAGCCCCCTCCTACACTGCCAGCACCCAGACAGCCCCCTCCTCCACTGCCAGCACCCTAACAGCCCCCTGCTACACTACCAGCACCCATACTCCCTACTCATACAATACCAATACACAGACACCCCCCTCATACACTGCCTCCACCCTTGCACCCACTCCTACACTGCCAGCATCCAGACAGCCCTCTCCTACACTGCCAGCACCCAGACAGCCCCCTCCTACACTACCAGCACCCATACACCCCCTCCTACACTACCGGCACCCAGACACCCCCCTCCTACACTAACAGCACCCAGACACCCCCTCCTACACTACCAGCACCCAGACACCCCCTCTTACACTGCCAGCACCCAGACACCCCCCTCCTACACTATCAGCACCCAGACACCTCCTCCTACACTGCCAGCACCCAGACAGCCCCCTCCTACACTGCCAGCACCCAGACAGTCCCCTCCTACACTGCCAGCACCCAGACAGCACCCTGCTACATTGCCAGCACCCAGACAGCCCCCTCCTACACTGCCAGCACCTATACAGCCCCCTGCTACACTGCCAGCACCCAGACAGCCCCCTCCTACACTGCCAGTACCCAGACAGCCCCCTCCTACACTCCAGCACCCAGACAGCCCCCTCCTACACTGCCAGCACCCAGACAGTCCCCTCCTACACTTCCAGCACCCAGACTTCCCCTCCTACATTGCTACACTGCCAGCACCCAGACAGCCCCCTCCTACATTGCTAAACTGCCAGCACCCAGACAGCCCCCTCCTACATTGCCAGCACCCATACACCCCTCCTACACTGCCAGCACCCTAACAGCCCCCTCCTACACTGCCAGCACCCTGACACCATATTCATACAGTACTCTACCAAAAAAATTACATCCTGTCCCCTACACCCCCACTCACCGCCTGTTGCTGATCTGGTGTTCCGACTGCAGTGTGCAGCTCCATGGTGCTCATTGCTCACACCACTCCATCCACAGCAGAGGAACTTAGACGCAGGTGACAGGTCCCGCCTTGGGTGTAACAGGTGGGCAGAGGAGCCGATAGAGCAGGTAGGGGCATGCACTTAAGCATGTCCACAGTCCCATGGCCTGCCCCATCTTCCCCTGTTGACTGTAACACCCACGAGTCAGCACAGCGCTCTTTCGGCAGGAGTCAGGCCCTGCTGCTGCTGATTGCAGGGGAGATGCTGCATGCCATTGTTGAGGACTGGGGAGCCCGATGCTGCTGTCGCTGAGGGGGGCGGTGGGGCGCACTACTGCCGGCACTAAGGATGCGGGGGGGCCCACTGATGCAGAGACTGAGGATGCGAGGCCCGCTGCTGAGGACGCGTGGGTAGGGGGCGCGCTACTGTTGGCTGTACGGATGTGAGGGGGCCCGCTGGTGTGGGGGGGGTGCGCTACTGCGGGCGCTAGATGTGGAGTGGCCCGCTGATGCATGCACTGAGGATGCGGGGGCCCACTGCTGCCATTGACGCTGATGATGGAGTCCCGATGATGCCGCCATTTTGGACGAGACTGGCCCACTGCTGCTAGAACTGACGAGGGGGGGGTGGGTGCTCGCTACTGCTGGTGATGAGGTCTGGGGCTTCCTTGTCACTTTGTGCCCCATTCAATATGCTGCCCGTAACCCCTGATTGTGGCCCTGCCGATAGAACCAGTCTGCTCCTGCATGGCCCCGCCCCCTGGTTAGAGTGGGCAGAGTTACAAAGCAGGAGGGCCCACCGGGGATTTACCCGACTCCCCGGTGGCCCAGTCCGAGCCTGCACATACCTGTCCCACATCGTTTACTCCTCACCATACCTGTCTCACATCATTTACATCACCACATACCTGTCCCATATCATTTACATCACCACATACCTGTCCCATATCATTTACATCACCACATACCTGTCCCATATCATTTACATCACCACATACCTGTCCCATATCATTTAACCCAATATTGAGCTTTTAGAGAAACTCATCTGAATAAAGATTTTTTTTCTACCTTTTCACCTGCTTAGGAGGATGCGCACAAAAAAATAAAAAAAAAAATTCCTCTGGAAAATCAATGCAAGTTTGGAATTGGATTGCAAATAGAATTTGCAGTTCAAGTTCGCTGTGAGAAGGGCTTGCAGGACCCTTCTTGCACCTAATATGCACCCTGCTATTCCCTGTACTATACACACACCATTGCAAATATTCTAAAGGTATAAAACAAGAAAAATTAAAGGATGAAAAAAACATACACATATCATACACCTCAAACTTTGCGCCATCTGGCTATACTTACTTCTCCGCCGATTCCCGAAGTGCTGCTACGCAGCGCTGGACTGGCGCTGTAGAGCAGTAAACACTCCCTGGGAAAATGACCTCTGCCATTTCCCAGTGATCTGCGCATGCACAGAAAAGATGTCCCCGGGAAAGTAGGCGTGGGCACCATTTTCCTGGAGACCCGCGCATGCGTTGTAGATTCTGGCATGAAGCCAGAATCTACAGCGCTCAGTGCCGTTGAGCCATCATCAGGGAGGAGGGGACCCAAACGGAGGCTGCACACGGGCCCCCTCCTCTCTTAAAAAGCCCCTGCGCTGTGCTATGTACAGACATGGACACGCACATATAGTGACTCCAATGTCAGACTCCACAACTAATAATGCACTAAGTTTATCCCAATAGGTGCACATTTAAGATGGTTATTTTAGTCCTAAACAATAGTAGAGGTGTCAGTAATATGTATAATATTGTGAGTTGGCAAATATGGTCAAAAATAAACAAATATGCAAACTCAAGTTTCCATTACTTTATAATCTAATAAGTCATACAGGAGTAAATTACCTCAGGAGTAAATTACCTCACTGCTATGAGGGGCTCCATGATTCTTCCTCAGCATTCAGCAAAGGTCACACAGACACAGCAGCAGGCACTGCCTCACAGCTATATCCCTCTCATGAGGCTGCTGCTGATCTCCCCCACAGGTCAAAGAAGCATGTGATGAGCTCCATCAATCAGAGCTCAGCACATGCCTCTCTGACTTTTTGTGGTGTCTCACGGGCCTTACCCAGCAATGCACTGTGCTTGTGCACTCAGATGTGTACGGATGGGCATCGGAGGGGTGTCCAGCTATGGTTACCATCAGTGGGTCCATTGGTGTTACCACTGATGACACACAAACCATCTATGGTGAACCATCAATGATTTGCACCCCTCAATGGCCACAGCTGTGGTGTGGAATGAGGGGTTGTGGGCCAATAAAAAATGTCGGTGGGGCTTAGTGGGCACCGGTGGGAGGGGCTGAGCTCTGCCCTGTCCAGGAAAAAAAATTTGGCTCATACTAGTCCATCAATAGCAAAGAACCAGTGGTTCTCTGTTGTCACTGGTAAAAATAATCAACATCGACCATAAACAATTGATGATTTAGAATCATCGATGGTCAATGGCCATCCCTTACTCAGTGTGCCCCGATGCTCAGTCCCTACCTGGTAATAAGCAGTCAGCAGTTTTGGTTTAAAAAGGGCTAGGGGTGGCAAGGGGCGTCGAGAGGAGAGGGTGCTAATTACCCTGGCCTGGGCTAGTTGGACACTGATCGCGCCCCCGTCCATGGATTTTCCCTTAGCTGAAGGGCGTACAGCAACCCCCTATGCAGCAACATTTGGAGGCACTGCAAATACTTTTTTTTTTTAAACGTCACACCTCCATTGATTAGACCACCAGCTATATACAGGCCTGGGGATGGCCATCGACCAACTACCAGTGGCTGATGGTTTTACCGTTGATGGAAGAGATCAAGTGGTTCTCTGTCATCAATGGCAGAACCCAATGTTTTTTGGGTTTTTTTCAGAAGGCACTGAAGTTAAATCCACCCCTTGGCGGCCCACTAAGCCCCACCCTTGATTATGATTGTCCCACCGTGCACCCAGCAGCAGTGGCCATCAAGGAGTATAAAACATTGATGATTCACAATAGATGGTTTTGTGCCATCGACAGTAACCACCGATGGAACCATCAATGGACAGCCCACCGATGGCCATCTCTAAATAGAGGGCCCTTAAAACTGATAGGCTGGATGACCAGAGTTGCTGGGGACTGGTTTTGTCAGAGCAGACCATGTGAAACTGTCCAAGATGATAGTGCCCATGATACAGAATAGCAGGAACTGTTACAGATGAGTGAGAACAGGTCTTAGAGATGCCGCAGGCAGCCGCCGGGGACACAGATGCCAGTAAGGTGACACCACCAGACCCGGTAACAAGGACTTGGATCCCAATATGGCCATGTGGCACCTATGAATTCCACTGATGAGAAAATTATAAATTCTTGAGATATTAGTTTAGACCTCAGAGCTGTATGTGTTCTGTTCATAGTGTTTCCATACCTCTATCAAAAGTAATAATGCTGCCATTGTAGCAGGGGCTGCAGCTTCTATGAGTCACGTAGTTTGGATAACTGGTCTCCCCTGTCAAAACCCCATTTTGCTGCACAGCCCACAAATGTTTTATTATGCCAAATTAGCGTAGGGGGTATGCTTCCAAATCTTTGGGTTCAAACTCTTCATCCTATTTTCAGTGTATTTCCCAAAGGGCAACCTTTTCTGCCTGTACTTTCTTGAGATCCTATTCTATTTTTGTTTAGCAGTCATTAGTATTGGTTTTTCCTATCACACTGACTAAAAATAATTTTATTTGGTACTGGAACACCAATCTGAGGTACCACTGCAAGTGCCCTGAGGCACCCCAGGGTGCCGCGGCACCCAGTTTGGGAACCACAGACCTATTCTATATCTTATTGATACAAAGTCATCTCCTTAAATGAGCACGTGGTACTTCTTAATAAATTGTTGATTTTAGAGGGCTTATCTGTAGCAATAGATTTATGATAACTCGTAGCAGGGAAGTCATCATAATCATCATTGAGCATCCGCACCGGGATGTAGTCAAATTGTTGGCGGACGGGATGCCGGCCATCAAAATACCGCCACCTGAATCCCGCCGCCCGGCATAATGCAGGCGCCGATATCCCAAAGGACATCAAAATCTCGAACGTCCAGACACTGGTCAGTATTAGCTTTAGCCGTGGGGAGAGGGGTTTGGTTTAGCCACCCCCGGGGGAACTTATGGTTAGGCACCCCCCTGGAGGGTTAGGCTACAGGGAGCGGGGGTTAGGTTTAGGCACCACTGGGGGAAGGTTAGCAATAGGCACCCCCAGGAGGGTTAGGTTTAGTGTACAGGAAGGGGGGGTTAGGGTTAGGCACCTCCCAGAGAGGTTAGGGTTAAAGGGGGAGTGGGGAGGGTTAGGGTACTTACCTGCCCTTGGGCTGTATTCAATTAGGTGCGAAAAGTCAGTTTCTGCGGAAAAATATCCCGAGTGACGTCATTTCGCCTTGCGAAAAGTTTCATCTGTATTCAATTCCAAAGACTTTTCGCCGGTGAGGAAACTCAATGCAATGGGACCTGTGAAAAAGTTTTGCCTATGAATAGGTGTTGAAAAAGAGTGCAGAATAGGAGATTTGGGGTGCAAAGCTGCGGGAAAACCCTGCAGTTTACCCCAAAGGTAAACTGGGTCAAAAAAAGTTTAAAAAAATAATTTAGATCACCTAAAAAAAGTACTTTCATTTTGGGGGCGGAAAAGTCCAAAGTTGGGGGACATTAAAAACTAGCGAAATAGACTCCAGGAGGGTTCCTAAGTATGCCCCAGGTGTTTTTAAGTTTGCAGGTGCTTGCGGACAGAGCCGGCCCTAGGCATAGGCAGAATAAGCAAATGCCTAGGGCAGCATCTGAGCAGGGGGGGGCACCACTGAGGCTGGATGATATAATTATTTAAATTCAGGTGGGTGGACCACGATGCAGGGAGCTCAGGTTCTTATTCTCTGCAGCTTCTGACCAGATCATTCTGACAGAAGCTGCAAGTGGGAGACGAAGAGACTATGGGCCTGATTCAGAGCCGTACGCTATTTGCGCTCGCTCGTTCAGAAAAAGGGGCCGGATATTTAAATAGAGCGCTCGCTGTTTGCGGTCTATTGACGCCTCTATGTCTGAACGAGTGAACGAAACATGCGCTCGCTATTTTTTATAAAACGCACCCTGGCCGCTCGCATCCTACGTCATCTCTGCTATTTATTAGATTAATCGAGTACATCGAAAGGCGTATGAACTGCTCGCAGTGCTTGTGGTAGGTTTATCCTACCGCAATCATGCGAGCAGTTCAGGCTAAGAGACAACCAAGTGACGTGGTTGATGACGCTGCTTTGTTAATTATGCACACCCTTAAAACGCCCGTTTTGACCGTTTGGCACGCCTGCGTTCGGATCTCCACTCCCCGTTTTCAAGCACCTTCCCCTGTTACCACCCACAAACGCCTCATCCTGTCACTCAAATTAGCAGGCATTCGCTATTTTGCGAGCACACAATTTCCGACCGCAATGACTGGTTCGCGCATGCGTATTACAACCCATACGCATGTGCAGTTGTGCGAACATCGCTTGGAGCGAACGAGCGGCCGCTTACGAGCAGCTCTGAATCAGGCCCAATGACCCTGAGCTCCCTGCATCGCTCTGCTTGCTGTACGTCAGGGAGTGATTCAGAGGCTACAGCAACATTAGGGTCATGTGTCATCACGTCTGAACATCGGATCTCCCAGTCAGCTTGCGCGCTGCAGCTTAGAAGAGAGCAGAGGGGGGCAGAAGAATGAGTGAAAGAAACCTGAACAGATAACTGCTTGAGCAGGAAGACAGAAGTAAAGGAAAGAGGTAGACCATTAGAACTTTTAAGTGTCTTTTTTACATAAATTCCAATGTGACTGAAGAGATTTTGCTAAGGTCAGTCCAGTCAGTTTGATATTCATCACACCCTGCCTGTCTCAGAGTGGCAGGTGCAGCGGAAGCCGGCAGAAGCAAGTAAGAAGTGTCTAAGCAGCTGCCGCAGGGAGAGCGCCTCTCCAGCCTGGCGCCTCCCTGCAGTGTAGGACTTGCTCAGCGGGGTGCGATGGCCCTGCCTAAGTGTAACAATGTGGCCGGCCCAGCGGGAAATGGCCCGGCGTCCTGGCGGCCCAATCCGCCCCTGCGCTGCAGCTCCCCCTAGATTCAGCCAGCCTCTCAGTCATGTGGATAGGAGGAGGCTGGTAGCTGCAGCCGCGTTACTGTCACAGGTGCCTGAGCTCCTCTGTCTACCTAAAAACATTTTGATCAGCTGTGGCGATAGATCTGCGGGCTGGGGGGGGTTTCTAGGTACCCCTCCTGCTTGCGCGCCAGCCTGACCCATACATAGAAAACATAAGTAATTCACCAATGTGCTATTTTTGTTCTCCGCATTTAAACTCTAAACTTGGTGGTGGGATTATCTGCTAGGGGGCATCAGCCAAAATCTTGCCTAGAGCACCAAATTGGTTAGGGCCGGCTCTGCTTGCGGAAGGTGTTTGTTTTATGATTTTTTAAAACTTCACTTTAACAACTTAAAAATATGCTAGCACCCATTTCAGGTACCCCAAATTTGCTGGGACTACTTATTTTCTCCAAAAAATCCTGCAAAATGCTATTCTTCACCACTTATGCAAAGACACTGAATAGCAGCTATTGAGAGCATATAAGTACCCCAAATACCTTCAGCAGGGCTATTCGGAGGTATCTAGAGTGATCCCCAATGTCAGTGCATCTTTTGGGGGGTGTCATGCTGATTTCCCCAAAACTGACAGTACGTTTTGCATGTTAGTTTCGCCAGGTTCCGTTTTCGACGATTTCTTATTGAATACAGGGAAAAGCGGGCACGCGCGCGATACTTTTTCACATTGAAAACCAGCGATGTCGACAAAAAGTCTGGCATGCGAAAAGTGTGGGACTTTTCGCCTGGAATTGAATATGCCTGATAGTCGGGATCTTCAGTGATCTGGCCCCTTTGTATATTTCTTTAGGTTTAAAGAATGTAAGATATTGCTTTTCAGACAATGAGCATGATTCAGACCCGCTCGCAAGCGGGTCGATGGTGGTGCATTGCACATGCACGGCGTGCGCAATGCGCAATCCCCGGAGCGAGAAATTCTCTCGCTCCGGGGCTCGCTACAAACGGGGCGGCTGTCAATGTTGATCGACAGCTCGCCCCGTTTTGTAGGCGGGGTGGGGGGGGTGGCTGGACAAACGGAAGCGTTCCTGAAGGAACGCCTGCCGTTTGTGGGCGGCCCTACTGTCATCACGAGTGTTGTCAGTAGTGAGCTTCCTGCTCTATTAGAGCCAGAAGCTCACTGGGACTTGCGGCAGACGAGACCCTACCACAAGGGTCTCGTCGCAAGCCCGATGGTCGTGACCATCACCTGGTCACCCACAGCTTAGCAAGCGGCCAGGAGGCCGGGTTTTTAAAAACAAAGCTGCCGCCCTTATTCAGAGCGAGCACTCGCTTTTTGCGAGCGGCTCTGAATCAGGGCCAATGTCTTTTATGGGGTTGCTGCAATTAATTTTGGCGGGGGGATTCAATTGTTTTTGGGCAACCCTGTTTGTAATTGGCGCGAGTGCAATGGGTGGCAAGCAGAAATCTGCATAAAGTTGGCCATTTGGCAGGATTTTAGACAGGTTTAGCCGCTTTACATGGCTGAACCAGGTGCACTCACGCCCAATTGCAGCAACATTTGAATAGCTCTGTTGACACCCGTTACTAAGGGCACCCCAAAAAAACAATTGAATTCCCCGCCTTAGAGTTTGTATAACACATTTTATTGGTACATTTTACTTCAACGCTGTCTTGAGGCCTCTGGCAGCAAATGGTTAAAGGCATTGTTACAATCAGTTTCAAAATTATTTGTAACCATTTATAATAATTGAAGAATAACTATTAAGAGGAGAAAGTGAATATGGGCCCTCATTCAGAGCCGCTCGCTAGCGGCAGTACGCTCGTTCCGAGCGATGTTCGCACATCTGCGCATGCGTACGGTTTTTAGTACGCATGCGCGAACCAGTCAGTGCGGCTGAAAGTCGTTGGTACGCAATATAGCGAGGGCCTGCTATTTTGAGTGACAGAATGAGGCGTATGTGGGTGGTAACAGGGGAAGGTGCTTGAAAACGGGGAGTGGAGATCCGAACGCAGGCGTGCTTAAAGGTCAAAACGGGCGTTTTAAGGGTGTGCATAATTAATCCAGCAGCGTCATAGACCACGTCACTTGGTTTGTTTTAACTCAGAACTGCTCGCAAAATAGCGGTTGAAAACACCAACCACAAGAATAGCGAGCAGTTCATACGCTGTACGATGTACTCGATTAGTCTAATACATAGCGGACATGACGTATGGTGCGTACGGCCAGGGGGCGTTTTTAACAAATAAACGAGCGTATGTTTTGCTCGCTCGTTCAGACTTAGAGGTGTGAACAGACTGCAATTTGCGAACGGATCATTTGAATAGCCACCCCTTGTTTTTGAACGAACGACCGCAAATAGCGAACGGCTCTGAATCAGGCCCTTAGTCTCTCTGTGAAACAGAGTACAGCAAGACATTGTGCAACACAGCATAAGTAGGGGGGAAGGGAAGAAACTCGTCTCTCCCCAGAGCACACCACTAATATATAATATATGAGTGAGTGATTATGGAACAGGACTGGGCCTGGCAGGGACTAGGTTACATTACACCGAATATTGGGAGGTGAGTAAACTGGTGCTGCAACCAATCCGGTGCTGCGGTAGTAGCTAAGCTGTCTTCCTGGCTCCCAGCCCTTATGGTGCGTTGTGATTGGACGGCTGCCTGATGCTGACAGGGTTCTGGCCTCTTTTCCTGGGTACGCCACCAATGGGACAGGCGCTGCCTATTGGTGGTGCTGTTGCTGTGTCTGTGTGATATCAGACTATCAGTAATACTGTATAAACTGAGCGCAGCTGCGGGTACAGCGCCGAGCGACCGGCAATGACACAGACAAAGCTATGGCCGCTGTCTTGGGTCCCGGCGATTATAGGCGTATCCCACGTAATGACCCCCCCAGTGCCTATGCCATGCTGTACGGGTCTCCATGTGCCTGATGCCCTCTTCGTGTAACCTGTACCCTGGCAGCAAGTACCATGCCGCCTCCCGCCTCCGGGCTCTATGTGGACTCGGAGTTCCCTGCCGGTGTATCCTCATTAGTCCGTGCAGGGGACACCCCGCTCTCTCCTCTATGTGACCGCATTACCTGGCTGAGACCCCAGGTGGGAACACATAAATGCTTCCTTTTTTTTTTTTTTTTAGTATTCTCATATAAACAAGCCTTGGTGGATATTCTTAAAGACTTTTAATAAATTTGGCTTTGTTTTCCCTAGGAGATTTGTGCATCACCACATCTGTTCCCAGAGGATCCAAGACATGGTTTGGGAAAGCAGGGGGTATTGGGTGACTGCTGGTTTATCTGTGCATGCTCCGCTCTACAACAATCTGATCAGCTTCATCAGGTAAGCACCCATCTAATAATACTACATTATATGTAACCCAAAGTAGATCTAGCTATTCTCAGAGCTCTGAGAAACAAATTGTCCTAGCACTGGTGACATTATTAACCACTTAACTGACAATTTAATTACCCCAAAATTGGGAATTAATAAAGTTGTAAAATTATTTTTAATAATAATAATAATAATAATAATATATTTCAATATTTTATTTCAAAATATATATATCTAGGGGGCAACCCCACCATCCCTCCGTGTCCATGAGCCTCTATCATAAAATAACTGCCTACTCCCTATAGGCAATAGACCCCCCCAGGGGTCATAAATCCTAATAATAATACCCCCCATACCCCATTAATAGTAAACAAATCCATGTTTTCCAAACCAACCCTCCCTTCCTGTAAAAATACCCTTTTTTTTTGCCCACTCCATCCACCTCCTCTCCTGTGACCACTATAATTAGTTTTTATTATTTTACCCCCTTTTCAGAGTCATATTACGCTTTATTATTGCCCCCCCCCTCAGATCTCCCCCCTCGTTACTCCCCAGCCCCCATGGGCATGCCCCCCGTCCCCCTTATACAGATCTCAGCGAAGCGTGTGTCGGGGGACCGATCATCAGTCCCCCCTGCTGAAGTTGATCTCTGCACTTGCAGAGATCAGCCAAAAAGTGTTTGGAGGGGAACTAAATTTCCCCTCCTTGCACTGCGATCCCTGGCACATGCTCCTCGGAGTGCCTTTCGCGCGGCATTCTGGGGCGCGATTCCCAAAGTGAGGTCGGCGGTCACAGAAAACCACATCACTTCCGAGGAGTCGGAGGAGATTCATTCTGCACGATTGCCGGATGTATCTCCTCTGCAAAATCAGGGGGGAGCAAGGTGGCAGTGCGGTCGCATGTGATGCCATGTTGACAGCTGAAGCACTGCTGGCTGCGGTCGCATCACATGCAACGCTGCCAGTTAAGTGGGTAAAGACTTAGTTACATCCTTCTTAGTATCTAATGTCTAAGGCAGTGGTTCCCAAACTGTGGGCCATTGAGAACTTGTAGGGGTGCTACAGGTTGATGTTCCATGGCCAAATCAAATTATTTATGGTCATTGTGATGGGCAAAACCAGTGCTGGTTGCTGCCATTCATAAAATATGTGGACAAATGGAAGCACAACCGTTTACGCCAAATCGTGCCGATATCGTCCATGTGTGTATGCACCCTAAGGGTTACTGTTTTTAAAGTTTTTCTGACTTTAAGGGGTCAATCCAATTAGGCACGAATGGTAGGAGTTACTATTGCCACGACATTAAAACGCTAGCAATGGCACCGTATCTCGCACCCCTCATAGCCAGAAATGTTCTAATTTTTGCTTGCAGCGAGCAGTTCCAAGCGTATTCAGGCTGCCGTAAAGCAAGGCTCCTGCCACGCTGACTCGCACCCGTGAAGGTATCGGGACTAATTGGATTGACCTCTAAATTTTATGATTAAATCAGAAATTGCAGTCAAGTAATATTTAAAAAAATATGATACATATACATGTTTAAAAATGTGGTATGTGTCATAGGTTTGCTTAATTAGTACACAAAGGGGCCTATCCATGATGTTAATTATCAGGGTCCGAACGGACCCCAATAATTAACATTCTAACTCGCCGTGGACGCTGGAGCAATTCATCATTGCTTCGGCTCAGACAGCTGATCTGAAAATCAGCTGTCCCCGTGAGCGAATTCACTGCTGCTTTCGGAGTAGTGAGTCTTTTACTGCTCCTTTAGGGGCAGTGACATTAGTGCACAGGCGTGCCCTAGGTCACGCTTGCACACAAGAGCCCTGACGTCCGGCGCGGGACTCCTTCCCAAAAGAAGGGAGCGTGCAGCGGGAGCACTCGCCATCTGAAGATGGTGTATGGTCCCACAATCAAGCTCCGAAAATATTGTATTTTCGGAGCATGATGAATTCTGTCCCCATACTAGTGTATGGGGACAATGGGCCATTCCGCAAGAGGAAGGTAAGCTGCTTTACCTTCTTAATGAATGGCTCTATAACTTTAATTCTACAATTGCAGGTGAAAATTTAAATTTTCATATTCTTTTGCAGAAATTAAGTGATGATGAATAGGCCCCTAAATCTTTAAAATAAATGTTCACCTACTGGCAGGTCTCCCTAATCTCCTACCTCAACATAAGTGTTCGACCCTGCAACAGCCTTCTTAACAAACAGAAGGAAGGATTAATAAAATCCCATGGTGCTCTGGACACAATAGTGATTTGGGCAGGGCCAGATTAACAATGGGGCAGATGTAACTACAGCTTTAAACCACCATATAAAAATAGTAATATAAATCAACAAAGTATTTGAAGTATATGGCGCCAAATTCATTAAGAATGTTTTTCAATTAGGAAGAAGACTATCTCTGTTATATTCAATGTCTTCTATGGTGTCTCAGTTACTTATAACAGAAGTATTGCACTTGAAAAATAAATTCCCTTTGTGCTCAATGTGTCTTTTTGTCAAACAAGGTTGTTTTCTTCCCAATTGTCTTGTAGAAAAGCAGTCTTGTAGACGTTGATGTAATGTATTATTTTCCCCAAATAAAACCTTTCTCCTCTTTTCTTCTTAATAAGTTCTCATGTGTACGTGTGAGGGCATGGAGAAAATGGGAAAGAGAGAGCACACCTCGTGCATTACACTTTTTGTTGTAAAAACTATTACCCCCAGAAGACAATAGAGCATCAATAAAATACCTGTAAAACACCTCTTTATTTAAAAAAGGTGCCTTAACAAAGACCATACAGGTTGAAATGCATCGTCAGTAGGTGAGAGTGGCATTCTTTCTGATGCAGAGGACCCTCTCGGCTGTGAAGGTACAGAGGCAGCAGTGGGGAACCAAAATGCCAGGCATTTAAAATCAGCTGGTTTTCTACACACTTTTGGACTTGTTTTTCTGGTAGGCAGAATTGCAAAAGAGACTCTTTTTAAGGAGTGGTTTTTTTATTAGTAAGAAGGGTTTTCCAAGTATTTTATTGATCCCAAGTAATACTCTATGTAATTTTAAACCTTTTAAAAGTAGGCTCATCATGACAGCATAATGATGACTAGATGTCCTGCTGGCCACATGGTCAGTAATAAATCATAAGCACACTCGTAAAATTGTATTCATATTTTCCTCACAAAATTATGCAATTCTTCTACATTTACACTGGGCCGTAACTAGGAGTGTGCAAGCGATGCTGTCGCACGGGGCGCAAGATGCTCCGGGCACGCACTGTGCAGCCTGTACAGCTACTCAAAGCATCCGCAGTGCCGTAATTCCCTCGGCGTGACGTCCTATCCTCACGGGGGCGACACACTGCACACTGGAATGGCGCTGGTTTTATATATCTTGGGCGACATTGGGACTGATAGTGTAGGTCGGAGGTGTACATGCCCATATGGCACTGGCCACACCCACACATCACTGGTCACACGCCACCTGGTTCTCACAATAGGCCCTTTATTATTTTCAGATGGAGTCCCATGTGGCTCTTGGCCCTGGATTTGGGGCCCCTCACCGCTTTGTTCCATACCACTCTATAGACTGTAGTCCACCAGATTTTCTAACACCTCCCCCTGGCCACCAGCTGTTATCACACATGCCACACCGTCACATCCAGCTTTTTTTCATCACATGCTTTTATCACATGATTATTCTCCACATGCCTCTATAATTACCAGTGTGCCCGACATTATACATTCCTGACTCTCCTACAGTGATTTCAGATACAAATAAACTCCGTCACAATCACCTGAGGCTTGTTACTTGGGGGGAGATGTATGAACTGATGATATTAAAAAGAACCTCTATATACCCCTGCCTGTACCTTCTAAAATCCTTCCTATAAACCTCTAAGGATGACGCTAATTTGCGTACGCAGTCATACAGTAAATAAAGACTTAGACCTGGAATCTGTGGTTTCAATGCACAAGTGTTATTCAAGTAAAAGTTCAGACAGTTACACGCAATTGATCCAGACACAATTTAGGCGCAAAAGGAATTATACAGACCCAAGTACAGTATACATACGCAGCGCTTCCGGTACCAGATGTTAGGCATCAGCAAGAAACCCCTCAGTCAGCATTCAGCAAGAAGACTAAAGACCCAGTGTTGGAGCACACATATTTATACCCCCCCAGAATAGACAGGACAATAGAGAAGTTTGCTGCTGATGTCATTGGTTCCCAGGGGAGAAGCATCTGTTACAAAGCATTTAACAGGCTGGTTCAAATAGACTCTCCCTGCATCTAACAGCTGGGTGTCTTTCCCTTCCCGCCCCCTGTAACATCCTAACAGTTGTTCATGAAATATACATTTTGTTGCTTGTAGCCTCTGCGATCCATAACTCGAGAATGCATGATGCGACCTCCCCACCGATAACACCGGAATAAAAGAGTACGCATCAGTACAAAACCAAACACGACTTGTTTAGCATGTATAAAACCTTAGTTATCAAATATCTTTATTTCACAGCATTTATATTAACTGAATAAACTTAAATCTTATATCTTAAAGCTAATGGAACCTTGTAAGTGAATATGTAATGTGTGAGTGTACGGGGTTTGATATGAAGACGCTAGTTAACTGGGGACAGATGCGTGCGCATTTAGCTACTAAACGGTATTTTCATTCGGGATCTTAAGCATAATGTGTGTATGTAAAATGGTGAAAGATGCAATCGCACGATGCTAATAATTGTGCATTCGCTACTGGGCGTCATGTTAGCAGCTCAATTGTGCGTAATGTGCGGTGTTTATGCATGAGATTCCATCTATGATGGACTTAACATATATATACATACATACACACACATATCATTCCTCACTCACAATTTCAGACTGCAATGCAAATGTGATCTCCAGTTGTGAAACTAAACCATCCTGTCTGGGTATGAAACTAAAACCTGTTTGGATTCAGACTAATCCAATTATGTAGATCAATGCCTGGATTATATTACAATTGCCAACAGGGATTCCCAATTTGTATGTAAAACCCTCACAGTTTCTGGTGCATTGTCTATTCTATTTAGAGTATCAAAAACATTGCCATCTGTTCTTAGCTCGTGAGTTGTAACTTAAAGTGACGCTGGTCGCAAAATGGCGTCTTGCAGATTCTTGTTTCTAAAATGGAGTCTAGCTGCCATTCGCAAGATGGCGTCGTGCACGCTCCAATTTTAAACTGATCTTGTCTCAGCCAATTATCCAGCTTTGACAGTCCACCCTTTGATAGCGAACAACATGCTATCACAATCTGCTATTAGAATTTAATTTAGGCTTACATTTACATATTATTTAGTGTTATTATGGGATGGCACAAGGTGGTTCTTAATCCATCAATAATGTGTCTCTGGATGGGGACATAAAACTACTATTATATGCACACCGCGGATCTTGGAAGATCATGTGAAAGGTGTGGGGATGCACCAGTCTTATAAAAGCACTCTTGAAGGGGAATTTAGACTTTACATTATCTGAGGTGTTTTAAAAATAACATTTCAAGAATACATTCTATGCATGGCTAAATATAATACATTAAATGATGGTGTTTCCTAGCTCAGGGTTGTAATGCAGTTCTGTATTTACCTCGGTATTCATACTGGCCACCATCATAATTTCATTCTTTCGTTTTACTCTATTCTTACATTTTCCACACTTCAACACAATAGGAACACACCGGACACATATGTCAATTACTATGATGACAATTAGTATAAGGATCAAGAATTTGCCTATGCTGGCGATCACTTCCTGGACCCATTCCCCTAGACCTGAGAACCATTTCACTGGGTTCAGCCATGAAACCCATCCTTCTATCTTTTCTCCTGCTTCAGCCACTGAAGCGTTATGGTTCTTACAAAATTCCCATTTTAGCTGCATAATTTCATCCATCCTCCGGTCTATCGCCTCCTTAGGGTTGCTGGTATCATTGGTGACATAGGTGCAACATTTTACTCCGAACTAGGTGGCCAATGTTACGCAATACCCTCCAGTAACAGCAGTTAAATAATTCAACACTAGCCTGTGTTGCACCAGTTCTTTCTTGTACGCTTGCAATTCTCTCCCTGTATACCTGACTGTGTCATCGTACATCTCGGTGATATTATCTATCAATTTAGCAAGTTCCTGAGTATATCTAAAATTTAATGTACCCCGAGCAATCCTGGTGGGATCCAATGCGACTAAAACTTGAAAGCCAGTTGTCTCACTGATTAACTGAGCGGCTTTATGCACATCACCAGGTATCATGTTTCTTTTGCCTCTGTGTTCATATTGCGTGTGAAGATATGGTGATGGTTTGTTTTTTTACGTATACCAAGCATTTCAACATGTGTGAGGGTCATAAGTTCTGGAAGTATTCTTCCCAAATAACATAACAATTACAATACTAAGACTGGTCAGACACTCCCCTGGTTTGGTATAGCACTCCTCCTCCTGACTCCACTCCATCAGCTCTGCCATCAGCTCACATTTCCTTTATCTGTCCTCCATCATAGACACTGGGTATCCCCAAACAGATCATCACGACAAAAACTCTGGAAAAAAAGAACTAGGATGACCACAGCAGACCACTCCATTGCTGGAAGCACTGATCTACACATTTCTTTAGCTCAGATATCTCACAGTCACCTTTTTAATCCTTCCGGCACAAGCTCGCAATCGACAGGTCCACGTTATCGGCCTTGTATCCGCCTTGTATCTCCACCGGTTGGTTAACCTCCCTATAGTGAGTGGAATGGACCCACGTATCTTCCTTGGCCACCCTTTGTGGATGTTGTATCGTCAGATACGGACCTTTCCACCGATCAGTCAAACAACCTGAGCTAAAAAAATTTGGATCATAACAAATTTTCCAGATTTGACATCATGACAGTTTGCATTAAATATGTTAGTTAATAACACTTTCAATTTCTGTTATTCGCATTCATCTTTGTGAGACCCTGTACAGTAACCTCATTATCATATTTTCACATGAGGCTACCTGTTTGAACAGTATCTCAAAGGGGGACAAATAATGGAAAAGACAGTCTGGGATAATCTTAGTGTTGTTACCCATCACCTTACTCATGTTCTTGGAAACGTCACCTGTAAAATAAGTCCCCTTATCATTTTTAATAATTCTAGGGATATAGTATCTGCATACGGGTTCCTGCAATAAAATTTTGTTATTAATAGCTACTGCTTTAAATAATGCCTGGGCCACTGGGTTGGATAATATTCCCGAGTAGTCGACCTTAGCCTGGCATGGCTGCCGTTTATCCTTATCAACGTGTCCTGTGAGTGGGAGACAAAGCACAACAGTTTAATATAATTTAAACATGACCTAAATACAACAATAAATCTTCCACATTCTACACTAGAACAGATCCATCGGCAGGTTGAAAAGATTGTAAACAGTCATATAAGGCCTGGGAGAAGATACTGGGGTTGCCTATGAACCCATGGGAAACTCGTGTTCCTGTGTGGTGTTCTTTACTTTGCAGTACTTACTTATGTGTCCCGCTTGGTTGCAGTTAAAACATGTTTTTGAATGGGTTGGATGAAAGGATTGTTGTGGAAGTTGAGCAAGAGGAAAAGTTGGTGGGTATGGGTAAGGATATGGAGGATAATGGTATGGTGGGTGGTATGAAGTTTGTGGGTAGTATGAGGCCTGTGGTTGTGTATGATATGTGGGGTAAGGATGTGTTTGCTGTGGTGTGGGATTGGTGAGGACGTGTAACTGTTCAGGTGCAGGTGTGTGTGTGGGTGCAGGTGTGTCTGTTGGCTGTGATGTTATTGTCATTCCCTCCAGAGCTTGGATACTGACAGCCATTAGTTTTTCACTCTGGGTCTCTCTTCTTGGAGATGATTTTATCATGTTCAAAGGTGGTTTCTATGAGGGTATCTAGTGTTAACTCTAGCTCCCGCGGCAGGCAGGGCGCCGGAGCTAGAGAGGGCAACCGGGGCGCGTGCCCGAAAAGGGGGCATGGTCATGAAAAGGGGGTGTGTCTATAAGACGCGTCCCCTTTTCGTCATACTTGGGGGCGTGCCCGGCGCTTACGGACATGCCGGGCAGCCCCCAAGCGCTGCAGAAAGGGAGAATAGACGCCGGGCACATGCGCCCGGCGTCTATTCTCCGGCGGTGACCGGGACATCACCGCGACACCGCATGTTTCTCCACCCGCGGGACACTCCGTCCCGCGGGTGAGAACGGCACCCGCAGGCTGTGAGGGCAGGGCGCTTTTTGCCCTCCTCCTGGAGGGCAGGGTGCTTTTTGCCCTCCAGAAGGAGGGCAGGGCGCCGCGCCCCGCTAAAACAGCCTAGCGGGAACGCTAGGTATCTATTGTGAGTCCCCGCCAGCCAGGCTGTGAGGTCTGAACCCGAGTTTTTAAACTCTCTTTTAGACCGTCCACAAGTACCGTGACTATCATTCCCTGGTGGTGAGTGCTATCTTTAATATCCTCTATCCCGGTGTTCTGGGTGATAGGCTGCAGAGCCCGCGCAATAATCTTCTGCAGTTTCACTCTCCTTCTGCTTAATGGTGAAAATTTTGTTCCAGTTAACTACTACTGGAAAATATATACCCAATTGAGTTACAATGCGGGAAATGTTACCTGGGTTTACTTGGTCTGTTAAGGGAACGTCACTATCCAATACACAATCCGTGATAAATTTTGTCACGTCGGTATTGCGTGGTAGACAGGTCCTTAACACCACACGCCAATCTTTATTAGTGGGTTCATGTGAATTACCCAAATTTCTCAAAAATCTTTGACATTTGGCTAATTCCTTTTTTGGGATCGGGGAAATCATTTATGATGAAATTTAGTTCTGCTCTTGTCCGAGGACAATGCATTACTACTTCCCTCGTGGGCACTATACCGTTCGCATCTGCATTTCCATTTGGAACAGTTATTGTCCGAATGGGATGCAGACCCGTAGCGCTGCTAGCTTTGACCTGATTACCTGGCTGGGGGTTTAGTCTGCTGCTGCTGCGTATGGTATGAACAACTTCCTCTACGGGTGCAGAGGGTTTTAATTAGGGATGTGCAGGCTCGGATAGGTTCGAGTTTGCACGTGGAGTTTGGATTTTTCCCTCCAAAAAAACGGAACTCAGAAAGAGGCAAAACGTCATCTTTCATGGACGAACATCATCATTCCTGCACTTTTGTCCAGGAATGATGATGTTCGTCCACTTCTAGTAGAATTGAATAGAGGTCTCCGTTTATGGAAACTACACCCCTCTTGGCTTCTTCAAATGGGTGCAGGTTCAGAGCTGGAAGTTATGTGAGATGGCTATTTCACTGACAATGTGGGATCTGCCTCTGTAGCTAATGTTTGGGACGCCTTCAAGGCCTATTTACGTGGGTCTCTGATCAAAAGGGTAGCAGAATTAAAAACATTTTATAGGGAAAAAGAACGTGTTTTGGAGATGGCCTGTAGAAATCTTGAGTTGGATTACTTGGGGGACAGGTTGGAATCTTCACGTTTAAAATGGTTGACTGCACAGACAGAGTGGACTGATCATTTGACAGATAGAATGAACCGTAGACTGTTATTCCGTTCTCATTTATATTATATGCAGGCTGACAGAACTGGTAGTTTTTTGGCACACTTGGTTCAAGCTGATCGTCCTTCTGCACACTCACTTACGGGCCTCCCATGGCGAAGAATCGTCTTCTGTTATTGTGTCATTAGATGCTGCAAAAGCATTTGACTCTGTGGAGTGGCTCTTTCTGTGGGAGGTCATGGTATGTTTTGGGTTTGGGCCGGTGTTCTTGAAATGGGTAAAGCTTATGTATGCGAACCCTACTGCCAGGGTGTCAGTGAATGGGTTTATCTCCCCATCCTTCCCCCTGTCTCGGGGCACAAGACAGGGTTGCCCCTTGTCCCCAACCCTGTTTGCATTGGCTATTGAGCCGTTAGCCTGTATTATACGTTCTCACCATGATATTATAGGTCTACAATTGGGTAATAGAATGGACAAAGTTTCCTTATATGCAGATGATTTATTACTTTTTTTGTCTGACTATGTAACCGCTATGCCTGTGGTTCTTCAAGTCATAGAACAAATTGGTATTTTTTCTGGTCTTAAGATAAACTGGGACAAATCATCTATCCTTCCTCTTAGGGGGTTGTATCCGACTGTTCCCATTGTCACTCTCCCTCTCTGTTGGGTAAATAAATTTAAATATTTAGGTATCTGGATAACTAATTCCCCAAAGGACTATATAGTATTGAATGTTGAGCCCCTGTTTGTCTACTTAAAGGGCAAACTTCAGTCCTGGCGCCGGCTCCCTCTTACCGTTACTGGTAGAATTAACTTAATAAAGATGGTGGTGCAGCTAAAATTTGTGTACGTTTTGCAGCATTCTCCTGTTTTTATTACAGATACATTGTTTAGGCGTTTGAATAGTCTTCTTTCTTCATTGGTCTGGGTGAATCGTCGACCACGTATTCAATTGGCAGCTCTGACCCGATTTAGGTCTGGGGGAGGTTTGGCTCTTCCAAATTTTAAATTTTATTATTATGCGGCGCAGATGGCAGATATACGGTTATGGCTTCAAGATGACTCCCCTAATGCCCTGCACGTTTTGTTGGTTTCTCAGATTTTCCCTAACTTTACACCATTGCAGGCCTTGCTTGCGGGTAGAATTATACAGAAAGGCCCTCCCCTGTTGATGCAAGCTATTAAGATATGGAAATTGGTATCTAGTATTCTACAGTTTACGGGATTAGATCCAGACACTTCTCTATGTAGTTATCGTATATTACCTGAACTGGCCTCTTTACAGCTTGAGGTGACATGGGGTTCTAACGGTGTAACTACATTGGGTCATTTATATGGCACTTCAATTCTTAAATCATTTGCAAAACTCCAAGAAGCTCATCATCTCCCTCAATCATATTTCTATAGATATTTACAATTACGGCATGCTCTCTCGGCTCAATTTTCAGATGGCTCTCCTCTAATTCAAATATCCCCATTGAAGTCATTCCTTTTATCTTTAGGTCCCCGGAAGACGCTTTCTTACTTATACTCCTATATATTGTCTTCTTATCATAAGGATAGTTTACCACATCTTAGATCAAAGTGGGAGAGAGATATTGGCCTTATAAGTGATGCGGAATGGGATAATGCTCTAGAAGCTCCTCGTATTTCCACAACGTCTATAAGATTTCAACAGATTCAACTGTTTATTTTACACCGTACCTATTTAACTCCTGTTCGTTTGCTGAGATTTGGGGGGAGAGCATCTGACATATGCCCTAAGTGTAAAATTAGTAGCGGTACTTTCTGGCACCTTCTATGGGATTGTCCGGTGGTTAGCACTTTTTGGAATAAGGTTCTGAGAGTTTTGTCCAATACAGGTATTGCTCCCACTTTAGCTACGCCATTGACGTGCTGTTTAGGCTCTATGGACGATGAGGTAGTGGACAGATATCTTAAACAATACATTGTCAATATGTGTACACTAGCTAAGGTATGTGTGGCTCGGTCGTGGATGGCTCCTACAAGACCAGATTATAATGCTTGGCTGTCCTTGGTCCGTACCACTGTTGAACATGAAAAACATGTGTTTATTTGTCGCAAAGCTGAGAAGAAGTATGAACGTATCTGGAGCAGTTGGCTTAAATCCTGTTATGCCCGTGCATTGCCTAATGATTGACCGGTATATTATTGTTAGGATAATTAGGTAGATTATTACTTTGTTGGAGGTAATGTGCTGTGTGATAAGTTGAGAATTTGTTGGGATCTAGTTGATTTTGCCAATTTTTTCAGGTGTTATTTTTGACAATATTCCAATATTTGTATAGTGTGGTATTTTTTTTTAATTTTTTTTTATATATATATGTTTTATGTGTATATATATTTTGTTTGGTTATTTGTTAATGTATTTCTATAAACCAATAAAAATTTACTCAATTTTAAAAAAAAAAAAAACACGTGGCAGCACAACCGGAAGTTGTATGCTATTGTGCGACCACCCACATAAAAAAAATTATGCGACTACCACACAACCGTATAATGACTTTTTTAACTGCGTACGCAAATGTGCGTCTTTTCTGTGTGCAAAACTGCGACTCAGCCGCATACTCAATACTGCGGCACCCCTTTAAACGCTAGGTTCTATCAACAAAGGAAAACAAACTTTTTCATTTCTTGTCCCTGGATTCTAGTCAGCTTCCTTTGCTCACACGAAAACGGATAGCGATTTTTCAGCACAAAGCGGTTACAGGAAAACCCTGCATGTGGCCACTCCACCCTTTGCTGAGACATTGATAGCCGTATGTGCCGTGTGAGTAGGTAAGTGACTTCACTCGATGAGCCCTCATCTGATGATATTAAAAAAAACCTTTATATACCCCTGCCTGTACCTTCTAAAATCCTTCCTATAAACCTCTAAGGTGACGCTAATTTGCGTACGCAGTCATACAGTAAATAAAGACTTAGACCTGGAATCTGTGGTTTCAAAGCACAAGTGTTATTCAAGTAAAAGTTCAGACAGTTACACGCAATTGATCCAGACACAATTTAGGCGCAAAAGGAATTATACAGACCCAAGTACAGTATACATACGCAGCGCTTCCGGTACCAGATGTTAGGCATCAGCAAGAAACCCCTCAGTCAGCATTCAGCAAGAAGACTAAAGACCCAGTGTTGAAGCACACATATTTATACCCCCCCAGAATAGACAGGACAATAGAGAAGTTTGCTGCTGATGTAATTGGTTCCCAGGGGAGAAGCATCTGTTACAAAGCATTTAACAGGCTGGTTCAAATAGACTCTCCCTGCATCTAACAGCTTTGTGTCTTTCCCTTCCCGCCCCCTGTAACATCCTAACAGTTGTTCATGAAATATACATTTTGTTGCTTGTAGCCTCTGCGATCCATAATTCGAGAATGCATGATGCGACCTCCCCACCGATAACACCGGAATACTGTAAAAAGAGTACGCATCAGTACAAAACCAAACACGACTTGTTTAGCATGTATAAAACCTTAGTTATCAAATATCTATTTCACAGCGTTTATATTAACTGAATGAACTTAAATCTTATATCTTAAAGCTAATGGAACCTTGTAAGTGAATATGTCATGTGTGAGTGTACGGGGTTTGATATGAAGACGCTAGTTAACTGGGGACAGATGCGTGCGCATTTAGCTACTAAACGGTATTTTCATTCGGGATCTTAAGCATAATGTGTGTATGTAAAATGGTGAAAGATGCAATCGCATGATGCTACTGGGCGTCATGTTAGCAGCTCAATTGTGCGTAATGTGCGGTGTTTATGCATGAGATTCCATCTATGATGGACTTAACACATATACACACACACACACACACACACATCATTCCTCACTCACAGTTTCAGACTGCAATGCAAATGTGATCTCCAGCTGTGAAACTAAACCATCCTGTCTGGGTATGAAACTAAAACCTGTTTGGATTCAGACAAATCCAATTGTGTAGATCATTGCCTGGATTATATTACAATTGCCAACAGGGATTCCCAATTTGTATGTAAACCCTCACAGTTTCTGGTGCATTGTCTATTCTATTTAGATTATCAAAAACATTGCCATCTGTTCTTAGCTCGTGAGTTGTAACTTAAAGTGACGCTGGTCGCAAAATGGCGTCTTGCAGATTCTTGTTTCTAAAATAGAGTCTAGCTGCCATTCGCAAGATGGCGTCGTGCACGCTTCAATTTTAAACTGATCTTGTCTCAGCCAATTATCCAGCTTTGACAGAACGTTTGTTACATGTTTTTGCGGTAACTGCAACAGTTACCGCTTCCCTGCATGTATTAATGCAGGGAAATATTCAGAATGACGGCACCCCTGTCACTTTCAGCAATCAACAATATGAACTTAAGAATGGTCAGTGGAACTGACCATTCCGACGTGAGCATGTTACAATTTTGACAGGTCTGGCTGTTGCTGCAGCACACACAGCAACGACCCTGGATGTCGGAATATGCAGCCAGGGATTGTGCTTACAAATACATAATGTTTTTTTCTTATCTCTGTTGCTGTAGTTAATCCATTCAGTAGGAGGAAATAAAGCTGAGAAAATTGTCCGCGGGTGTCACTGGGAAGTTTAGACCCGGTGCATGCTGAAAGAGGGAGAGTGTGATTCACCAGAGAGGTGGGTCAAAAATTTCCCTCTTAGGACAAATTAAATTTTTTTGTAATACATTTCATCATTACTTGGCCCTGGTTTGACTCGATAATGAGAAAATCAGAGCCGAACTTTAACAATTTTTAAAAACAAGTATAATACATCTCCCCTGTCAAATCTACTCACTAGTTATGGCCAGTGAATCAGTCCTTTATTGGTCACCCTCAGAGTCTTGTTTGCTAAAGGCTACATATAATCATGTGTGTAGAGAAGAAGACACGGGACACAATTGTATGCACCACAAGCATCTCCATCTCTCTGCTTTATTTTTAACAGAGCAGCCCACATTTATAAGTTCCGTCTAACACATGGTATTCATTATCTGCAGTGAGACTATAGCTCTGTTTAAACATTGGAATCGCATACCTTACCATATATGTACATATGCTTTTTCTGTGCACATGTAAAAGGGTCTGTACAATGAATTAACTCCATCCTGTCCTGAGCACCCACCATCCATGCATACATGGCATACAAAATGGATTCTTATTCCAAAATGGCTTGTACACCCCCTTGATATCAAAGGAACGGTCACTACAGAGACCTAACAGCGGTAAGGACCGCCCCTGCTGCTCTGCCTGCCTAGCTGCCAGAGCAGCGTCCTTACATTAATCCTTCAGGTTTCCAGAGACATGACTTTAGTTCATGTTTACAGGTGTTGCCTATAATTAACGATTTCCAAAAAACTTTCTTTGCTCATTGATTCCTCTTCACTTCATCCAAGATTCAACCCAGTACCTTCTCCCTACTCTCCTCTCTATGCATCCCCAAGCCACATGCTTTTGACTTCTAGTACCTTCCTCCAACACCAGGTTGGACTACAGCTATTTGGATTGCATCTCTTGTTCTGTACTATGTAATGCTACTCTTCTCCCTTGGAAACGCTTTCTTGAAATCAACATGGAGCAATGACCAAAATAGTCTGTGTCAAATACTCAGGGCCTGCAAGTACAATATAAATAGACCAGGGAAAATGTGGGTGCAGTCTAAACATGATTTCTGCCCACCTGTCATTCCAGCCAATGACTGCTTGTGCTTGGAGTTCATGATTCAAGTGGAGCCTTTATCATTTACAAATGTCCTCTTATGCTATTGGTATTAGTGCTATTATCAAACTAATATTGAGGGATCCAATATTTGTGCCCTTCCTCCCTTCCATATACCTTTCTGCTAGAAATAACATTATTCTGCTGTCCTGTAATGTATGGTGTACATCCAGTGTGTTGTATAACCTGTGTGACTTGTCACTCTCTGCTCAGCTATCTTCATCTTCTCAATTTTATTATGATTATTCTTTCCTTGAGGTTATTCCTGCTGGTCAGTGCACCTGGAATGATCCTGGGTACTCGGGCTGCTTCACCTGCCGGTTTTGGAGATTTGGACGCTGGGTGGAAGTGACCATTGATGACTGTTTGCCTTGCTTAGGACACAAGCTTTGCTTCTCCCATTGTCAAGACGAGGGAGCTTTTTGGCTTCCACTCTTGGAAAAAGCCTATGCCAAGTATGTTTTTATAAGGTTCCTCACTCTGCAAATAGGAATCACTTTGCTTACTGTAGCTTAGGCCTGTTTTATAATCCGTTTATAGTTAGATAATGTCAATGATAGATTATTTATTCTTCTTTGTATTCTTATTTTAATATAATAGACTTTGTAAGGCACCTTGGTGCTCCTAAGCGGAGAAAAACAGAGCCTACATAAAAACGGTACATATGCAGACATGAAAATAAAGGGTAGGAAGGCCCGGCTTATAATAATTGGAAGAGGAGCGAGTGAGGTTCAGATTGGAGGTTGTGACCGTTTTGAGGAGACATTAGTGTGGGTAAGGTAAAATCTAATAAATGAATGGTTTTTCAGACAGCATTTAAAGCTGAGGGAGAGACCGATTGGGCGTGGTAGGGAATATTATAAGTGGGCAGCCGTACAGATGAAGACTTGGAGGTGAGGGAAAGATGCATACCAAAGATGGGGTAAGGTAAGGTGAGGGGTAAGGGGTAAGGTGCAGGTCAGAGGCAGATTTAAAGGATGAGTGGGAGAATATTTTGATATGAGATTTGAGATGTAGGAAGGGGTGGTGTTGTGGGATTTGTAGATAAGGGTCAGCAATTTGATCTTGGAGGACATGTGAGGGCCAGTGTAGGGATTTGCCAAATGGTGCAGCAAATGTGGGGTAGTAGGAGAGGATGCGGTTGCACTCACAGCTTTCACTGGTTGTCTGCCAAGGCACAGCCCCCCTCCCCTCACAGCCTTTACTGGCTACCTGCCAGAACACAGCCCACCCCTTCCCCCCTCCCTCACAGTTCTCAGTGGCAGCCTGCCGGCACACAGGCCTCTCCTCCACTTACATCCCTCACTGGTGGCATGCTTGAACAAAACCCTCTGCAACCTCCCCTCACTGCTGAATGGTCAGACATGCGATTCCCACCTCCCCTGACAGTGGGCACTAATCCCTTCCAACTCACTCCGGTCCCACCCTCAGCTGCTCCACAGAGAGTGACTGGAAGTGGAGTGAGAAACAGAGCAAAGAGAGACTGGAGCAAGAGGGGTAGAGAAAGAGAGATAAGGAAAGGAGGGTAATTTTGAGAGCCACAGACGGGATATGACAGGCGGTGAGAGAGAGAGCCAGGAGAAAAGAATTGGCACTGCTAGCCACCACAACTAGTGACCCGGCAAATGATGGGTTCGTAATACTATTTGTTTATATGTTTTCTTAATTTTAACTTTATTTGCAGTACATAGAATACAAAAAGTAGCTTGCAACTCAGACTTCTATTGCGGAGTTTATTTTTTGTATGTAACATTTTCAGACTTTGCTGTATTTTATGTGCATGACATACTTGGAATGTTTTGTTCTGTTTGCTTGGTATAGCTTCTCATCAGGGGTCCAGACTGTAGCCCATATCAGTACTTCTTAAATCCAGTCCTCAGCACAAACCAAAGAGCCTGTTTAACTTGTGTATGTGTCTATGCAGGTTACATGGCTGCTATGAGGCTCTCTGGGCTGGCCAGGTGGTTGATGCTTTGGTGGATCTGACTGGGGGTTTGGTGGAGAGATGGTTCTTTGATGTAGCAGAGGAGGGTGTTGGAGAGAAAATGCTCAGCAGAATGTTGGATTTGAAGATGAGATGTGCAATGAGCTGTTCTGTCCTCCACCGTAAAGAAGGTAAGAGAGACATTTCCAGGGGAGGAGTGATAAAGAATTCACCCACCTAAGTCCTCAAACATTCCCACGGCAAATAAGACAAAACAAAGTAAAAACACACTGTTACATTGGCCCAATTCGATTGAGCTTGTAATATATATTAACCTCTCTATTCACCATAATTTTGGGTTCATTTGATTTGTACACATGTAAACCATGTTGTGTGTCTATTCCAAAAATACAAGTAGATCAAATATGAAACTGTAGCATTCAGACAAATATATAAAGTGTGTTGTGACATTGGATTTGCATTTGCTGTACAGCTAATTTCAAGAAATGAAAGAAAAATATTCACTTTTAAATACGTTTTTCCAAAATTGGTAATATTAAAAGATAAAAGTCCATCACATCCATCCTATTATAAGTTCTAACTGTGTTCATTCACACAAAGGCCAAACAAAATGCCAGTGAAACAGTTGCTAATTTGCCCTCACGTTATTGGAAACAAAAATATTTATTGACCCCATAAATGTCATTCCAATTCATCCAGGGGATTTAACCAAATAAAGCACTTTGTGTGTGTTTAAAAATACATCTTTATTTCTTTACCTTCAATCAATTTTATAGAGAATTTTGCAAAAATTGGAAGGGCACAGAAAATTAAAAGGGGAGGGAAATGGAACAAAAATAAACACAAGGAGACCAGTACAAACAAAAAGTACAATATAGAGTTGTAAAAGCAAAGTTACAAGAGATCCTTATAAAGTGCAGAGACAGAGTTAAGCATAGCCACTTGAAAGCCAAACAGGGATGAGAGAAGCACGCCAGGGCCCTGGTGTTCTTGTGTATATAAGACGCCTGGCATGAGTGAGCTGCGCCAAGTGGTGTAACGTATTTTTCACATCTTTTCTGCTCAGATGTGTGTCTTATTTGCTACGCGAAGTAATAAAACTGCTTCACGAGACTGATTGATTTGATATGCAACACTGTATCTATGTGCGACTGAGTCTGAATCTGTGCAGTGGAACTTGGTGTGTAAAAAAAAAAAGCTGTAACTGCTGCATTATAGCACTTCGTATTCACACTCAATTGCATACAGATATACAATGGGGGAGATGTATGAAGCGTCAAAGCGGTATCATTGCACGTTATGTGTGCTAATACCGCTTCTCCCTTATGTATATCTACAAGATAGCAGCGCTGATAGCCTGGGCAATGTATGAACGGTCAGTTCGCCTGACCGTTCCGCCCTCTGCAGCTGTCGTTATCGACAGCTACAGCCTGGCGATGCCCTATGCCCACAGCAGGGACAGCGCTGTCCCTGCTGCAGGGGGCTGCTGGCTCCAGGGCTGCACGCGGGATCTCGTGATACTTGTGAGATCCTGCGTATACTCAGTGGATACGGCTAGGACTGAGACACAGCGCATCAGCCCTACGATGATTCGCTGTGGTCTCTAGCGGGGATCGCTGGAGGGGGGAGTTCTTATTCTCCTACTCCGGCCGATGAGATGTTCATACATCTCATCATTAGTGCTTCCTGCTTCACCTCGGTAAAGAGGCGAAGTAGGAAACGTTATAGCGGCACATTAAGTGCTGCTATAATACATCTCCCCCATTGTGTGGTAGGGACGTCTGTTTGACCCGACTGGCAGTAGTGTATGAGGACACATCTGTAGTTTTAATAATGTCAAAAACTGTACGAGTATTATCATATGCCCGTCTGTCCAGTACAAATCTCACCTGGTCAAAGTGAACAAGGTGTGGGAGGATGGGGACAAACGGTTAGCTAAAAGCTTATCAAATATTTTGACACCGGTGTTAAGGGGTGCTATGGGCATGTAACTCCTATTATCAGAGGTCTTTACTTATCTTAGGAATTTTAACTATTTGGACGACCTCTTTAAGTTCATTGAGAACTGAAGGGTATCCCTGTGACTGAATCCCACTGCCACTCTGCTGAAGAGGTAATGGAGCTGGGAGAAGGTTGCAAGGTAGTTTCTCACAGAGTTTTTCCGCCATTCCCAGCAAGACAGTGCAACTGGCTCCTCCACCCTTTCCTCCTTAGTGGGCTGAGGACCTCAACCTAATCCTCCCCCTGTAGCCTAACCCTAGCCCCCCCCCCCCCCCGTTGTGCCTAAGCCTAACCTTCCCAAACCTTCCCCCCGCCCCATATCGGATCTGGAAAATATATATTTCCTCGGCTGCTGTTTTTCGGTTGCCCTGTCTCTTTGCTATCCTCCAAGCGGGTTTTTATGGGGGTCTTAGCTTGTCATCTCTTTTAAGGGTCAGGTATCTGCCCTTTCTGTACTCTTTCACAAGAGGTTAACACTCATTTCAGATGTCCAGACCTTCCTGCAAGGTGTGCTTCACATCCAGCCTCTGTACGTCCACCTTCTCCCTAACGAAGAGCTATAGTATCTAATCTTGGAGGTCGTATTTCTCCTGGCCATAGCATCCACTCGCCGAGTTTCCGAGTTGGCAGCCTTATCTGTAAACCTCCTTTGGTCCTCTTTCATCCTGACAAGGTGGTTTTTTTATTGTAGACATTGAAAAGACGGGAAATAAGTGGAAATAACCAAGGATTTCAGAGTCAGTAGCGGCCTTAGTGGCCTGGAGGATTGCCTCTTTCACATGGAAGAAATGGAGCTGTAGCAGTGTATCTCTAGACCAGTGGTTCTCAAACTCGGTCCTCAGGACCCCACACAGTTCACGTTTTGCAGGTCACCCAGCAGGTGCACAGGTGTAATCATTACTTACTGACACATTTTAAAAGGTCCACAGGTGGAGCTAGTTATTTCACTTGATTCAGTGTGGAGACATGGAAAACATGCGCTGTTTGGGGTCCTGAGGACCGAGTTTGAGAACCTGTGTTCTAGACGTCGAAGCAGGAGAATTGCAGGGTTTCAGGAGATGGTAGAGGGTTCCCTGTGGAGGCATGAGCTGGACAGGCCACCAGAGCGAGATCTCAGGGCTGGAGGTGTAAGTAAAGACCCATGTAGCTGGATCAGGGGCCTTCCACACAGGAGGTTACAGCAGGCAACAGTAGAGTCGAAGGAATAGAAGCAGTGAAAGTAGGACACTCGTCCAGAACCACAGGAGCTGGTGTATCACAAGGCGCACACTCCCTGTCAGCTGCTTGAAGAGAAGTGTCAGCAGCCTCCCAAGGCTGTGCACCTCTGGAAGGAGCCACAGCATTCAAGTATGAAGACTCCCTGGCAGAACTCAGAGAGGAGTGCCCCTGGGGCAGCAGCAGAGGGACCTGCCCAGAGCAGGCCCAAGGTGCAGGTAAGTGGCTGCAGAGAGCTTGGGCAAGCAGAGGTGGGCTCGCGGGTCTAAGGGATCATTGACGTCCCCAGTTGTGCAGGCAGCTGGGAGGACCACAACAGCGGCAGGTGGCAGAATGCAGAGGCCGGGCATCCTGAAATAGCCATCCGTGAGGAGACTGAGGGCAGTCGGGTCAAGGGTCCAGGTTCTGCAGGGACCCTGATTAGGAAGGTTTTATAGCCATGGAACAGCAGAGCCCAAGTGAAAAGCGTTCAGCTTTAATGGCCGCCAAGCCACTCCCTCAAAAAATACAGAATTTTCCTAAGTACGCCCGGTCAAATATTTACCCACACTTTTTTCTGTCCTGGGCAGTTTCCTCTATGTACTCATGTGTCTTGTGGCTAAACTGGTAAATGTTTAGCAGGTGGCCGCAGAAATGTTTTACCTCAGTACGAAATGAGCTCACTTTCATATGTCCACAGAGCGAGCGAACATCAGAATTTACCTATCCTTTCTTAGTAAGCCTTGTACACTATCTCTGGAAAGCACATTGTCAAATATGACCCAAAATAAAAGACTGTTCTGATGACCTCTCTCTCATAGGACTCAACCAGTATTTAAGTTGTAAAATGTTAAAGTTGAATTTACATCTGTGTGGTGTTTGTACCAAAACATTCTGGTAAGTTAATGTTCGTGTACTGTATGTATTTTTGTGCTGTATAATTTAGACTTTAAGCTCCAAAGGGCAGGGTTTGCTAGGGATAATTAAACATTTTCTGTAAGCATTGAGTAATATATGGGTCCCAAAGTGATGATAGTGAAAGTGAAAAACATTACTTTTATCAAAAGTGTGGTCACGTAAAAATACAGGAAGTAACCATGCTCCTACATGACACATAATCGTCACAAATTGGACTGCTTCCATATATTAATGAGCCTTATTACCCTCAGCTGTTTCGGTGTGAGAGACCTATATGTGTGTGTGTGTGTGTATATATATATATATATATATCACCTCAGACTTCCCACCCCACCACTCAGGAATGCTCCCTCTCTATCTGCTGCTTCACCACCCGCTCTGCTCCATTCCATGCCCACTCTATGGTGCTCTGTCCCGCCTCCTCGCTTCATCACCGTCTGCCCCCACTCCGTCCTGCCCCCATTTTGACCCTGTTCCCCGGCACTAGGTCTTCCTCATTTCCATTGCAGTGGGAGCTGTTGAACAGACGACGCAGGTCCCGGCTTCCATTGCAGATGCATTTTGGAGATAGGACAGACTTTAGAAAACTGTTATATAGATGCACACACTGACGTGTGTGTGTACTGTATGTATGTGTATACATAATATATAAAATGTGTGTGTGTATCCATCTCCTTTGTTTGTATGTTACTTATGTATGCTGATATAAAGAATGGCGCCTTACATTTATAGATTATATTTACGCTACACTTATGCATTCTGCTCCTATTTATAATGGATTATGTGTAATATAGGTGCTGGAGACTTAGGTGAATTTCACGCCTTCACAATCACAGACCTCCAACATGGAGTTACTGTGTTAGGCCAAGAACAGCTTTTGCTTCGCATACACAATCCCTGGGGCCGAAGCTGCTGGGAAGGATCCTGGGGAAAGAGGTGAGTGATAATTACAGAGTTCAAACTAATTTGTTAGAAATCCCAGTAAAACTACTTTGATTTTACTGTGCTTTGCATGTCATTAAATAAAGCTGCCACAAAAATATTGTTAGGGCCTAATGTCATATTTTTTGAGAAAAGTATAAAAGTTCATGATAACTGAAGCATTGTGTTTTCCATGCACTTTTTATAGCTGTGCATCTTCCTATACAATACATTATATCGTTAGCACATGTTAAGACATGATATGTAAACTGGGTTGTTTTCTAAAATGTAATCCAAGTATTTCTGTTATCCTAGGTGATGGTGGGAACTAAGGGCCTGATTCAGCAAGGATCGCAGATGCAAATGTGTACACAGTCGGCCAATTGTTATGCACTGCGCATGCGTCATAGCCCCAGTGCGCGAACGCTCCACTGCGATGGGGACTGCAATCGCAGAGGCTACACACACCCATCGCAAAATGATTGACCGGAAGCACCGTTTGTGGGAGGTAACGGGTGGGTGGTCGGGGAAACGCAGACGTGCCAATGCGTTCGCACACTGTTGCTAAACATTATGGTTGTGTGTAAGGTAAAGTGGGCGTCCTGTTGTGCTGGGGGAGCATAGCGATCGTAATTAATTAGCATATTATAGCAGTTGAACTGCATACGTATTTACTGCTGCGATTGCAGTAGCGATCCAAGCTGAATCAGGCCCTATATCCCTTACCTATTCTTATAATGTTTTTATGCATGAGAAGCTAATTCATAGTGGATATTTGTAAGTGAGCCCTTATTTTTTCTGCTTTCATAATTCCTAGGTACTATGCCAGTGTATTCCCCAGGATCAGTTTCACGGGGGAGCTCTTATATACTGTCCGGCACTATCCTGCACCAGGAGTCTGACGGCCAAAATTAGAGTTGGGCAACGCTTTTGTTACTGTGACAAGCATGCAGGGCTGGCCCTGACCAATTTGGTGCCCTAGGCAAGATTTTAGCTGGTGCCCCCTCGCCAACAACATGTCGACATGTTCATAATGTTGACATGTGAAATTTCAACATTCTTAGAATGCTGACAATTAGTGATAAGCGCTGGCGGGAAGGCTATGTTTAGGCTGCAGGAGAAGGATTAGTGGAAGAGTTAAGGGTAGGAATTAGGGATCGAGAAGGAATGCTCACTCAAACCGCCACTCCATCAGACGTCTGTGCCGGTCAGGCCCCGGGAGTCACGCTGGAGCTGCTGCAGCCATACGGACCACTGGGTCACCAGGGACGTTGGGTCGACATTCTATCATATCGACATGTCATCCATGTAGGGCGATGTAGTTGACGTACACCCTCTCCTTTGCAGAAGGCCTCCCCATCAGTTTTTCTGCACAGGCCTTCAGTCGGACAAAGACAAGGCCTTACAAATCCAGAAGGCTGTACAATCCTTTCTTCACCCAGGAGTCATAGTACCTGTCCTGTTGCCCCAGAGGGGAATGGGTTATTATTCCAATCTCTGGTGCAAAAACTGAACCGATCCCATCGGCCTATCCTCAAACTCAAGTCCATGAACAAATTCCTCATGGTACCCCGGTTCAGGATGGAAACCCTACGCTCAATTATACTGGCTATGGAACCTGGGGATTTTATGGTGTCACTGGATATTCAATATGCATACCTGCATATTCCGATTACTTCGGCTCACCAGCGTTTTCTCAGGTTTGCTGTTCTGCAACAACATTTCCAGTTTTGGGTTCTGCCATTTGGCCTCTCTACTATACCTCGGGTGTTTACCAAAATGATGGCGGTAATGGCAGCCCATTTGCGGCTGCAGGGAGTCCGCCTGTTACTCTACCTGGACGACCTGTTACTGTTGGAAGGATCTCCAGAGGTACTTCACCACTACCTATAGCTGACAATATCGGTGCTTCAGGCGCACGTGTGGTTGATCAATTAGGAAGTCCACCCTGATTCCTTCTCTAAGGATGCTCCATCTGGGAGCTCTGTTGGATTCACAACAACAGCTGATCTTTCTGACTGCGGAAAAGATCTCCACTTTGCAGACTCGATTACGCAGATGCCTCCACAGTCTGAGAGTGTCCATCCACTCAGCGATGCAGTTATTGGGATCCATGGTGTCTACTTTCGACATGGTGGAATATGCCCAGTTTCATTCTGGGCCTCTACAGAAATTGATCTACTCTAGGTGGGACGGATTACCTCATCGGATAAAGGCATAAACGATGGTGCTCGCTCCGGAGGTGCGTCTGTTTCTTGCTTGGTGGCTGCTGACGAATCACCTCACCTGGGTCCTCCTGACGACAGACGCCAGTGTTCGGGGTTGGGGCGCGGTGACTGGTCCACAGTCGTTTCAGGAACGTGGACAGCAGAGGAGTCTGCCCTGCCAATCAACATATTGGAACTTCGGGCGTTCTTCAGGGCCCTGCAACACGCCAGACACATACTTCCCTTCAGGGCCCTGCAACACGCCAAACTCATACTTCATGGATAACCCGTGCAAGTTCAGACAACGTCACGACTGTGGCTTACATCAACCATCAAGGAGGAACTCGAAGTCAAGCGGCAATGACAGAGGTGTCACGCATTCTGACATGGGCGGAAGGTCATCTCCCAGCCATATCGGCAGTGTTCATTCCAGGAGTTCTCAATAGGGAAGTGGACTTCCTCAGCCATCACGACGTGCATCCCGGGGAATGGTCTCTTCACCAAGAAGTGTTTCTGCTCCTAGTGGACAAGTGGGGCCTTCCGGATGTGGACCTCATGGCCTCCCGACACAATCATAAACTGCCAGTGTACGGGTTCAGGACAAGGAACGCCAAGACTCTCTTGGTAGATGCTGTGTCAGTCAAGTAGACCTTCCAGTTTGCGTACCTGTTTCCTCCAATCTCCTCCTTTCTTCCTTGAGTACTTCGGAATTTCAAACAAGAAGGAGGCACTGTCCTGCTGGTGGTACCAGCGTGGCCCAGACGTCACTGGTACTCAGGTCTTCAGAGTCTCTCCATCGACACTCCGTGGCTGTTGTCTCAAGGTCCTTGCCTTTACCCGCACCTGGGTCGTCTCTCTTTCACGGCGTGGCTCTTGAGGCATCCCTCCTAAGGTCCAAGGGTTTTTCTGGCTCTGTGGTTAACACCATGCTCAGAGCACACCTACTTTCAATGGTGTTGTCCCAAAGGTTACGATCCCCAGGTGTTTCAGATATCCAGAGTTTTGGCTTTCTTGCAGGCGGGTTTGGATCTTGTTCTCCGCCTTGCCTTGCTGAAGGTGCAGGTGTCTCTGCTCTTTCAGTGTGGTTCCAGCGAAGGATTGCTCCTCTTCCTGATATCCGCACTTTCCTACAGGGTGTTCTTCGCATTCAGCCTCCCTTTGTCCCTCCTTGGTATTTGGCTGTTGTCCTTAGAGCCGTCCAGGGTCCTCCATTTGAACCCCTGGACTCAGTGGATCTCAAATGGCTTACAGCTAAGACTGTTTTTCTTCTGGCTATTGCTTCTGCCAGAAGAGTGTCAGACTTGTGGGCTCTCTCTTGCCATTTCTGTTTTTTCACAAGGACAGGGCGGTGCTTCAGACTCGTGCTTCCTAAGGTGGTTTCTAGTTTCCACATTAATGACGAAATTATTGTACGGGCCTTTAATTCTCCAGACCTCTCGGGTAGGTGAGGCCTCATTGGATGTGGTGCGTGCCATCAGGATTTTTGTGGACTGTACCAGTTCCCTTCGGAAGTCAGACTCCCTCTACGGCTTCCACAAGAAGGGATGGCCAGCCAATAAACAAACTTTGGCTAGGTGGCTTGACGATCTCTGAGGCTTACACGCATGAGGGCCTTCCTGTTACAAGTCGCGGTCACGACTTAACGATTTCTGACAGTATGCCCAGACAGGACAGGGATACTCCAGTTCCTCCTGTTGCTAGGCGATCGGCACGCCTCAGAAAGTGATGTGTATTCCACAAGTGCAAACCTGATTGGGACTTCAGCCTATTTATACTCACTGGACTATTGCAGCTGTGCCGACTATAGAGTGTCTGAGTTCCCTCGGCCTGGCTGCATAGTCAGGTTGTTCCTGTTCTCCTGTTGATACGAACACCTATTCGGCTTCCTAGCCGTATAAAGCAGCCCCTGTGTTACCATCTGTTCACTGAACTTTCATACGGCTTCCTAGCCGCATCTAGCAGCCCCGTGCTGCCATCTGCTCGGCTATCTCCATACGGCTTCCAGCCGCACCAAGCAGCCCTGTGCTGCTGTCTGCTCAGCTATCTCCATACGGCTTCCAGTCGCACCAAGCAGCCCCCGTGCTGCCATCTGTTCTTCAACCAAACTGTACTCTCACGGCTATAGCTGCACCAACGGCTATTGCCGCACCATCGGCACAATTGCCGCACCATCGTCTCCCAAGCCATTGTCAAAAAGACAAACTGTACTCTCAGGGCTATAGGCGCACCAACGGCTATTGCCGCACAATCGCTGCACCATCGGCACAATTGCCGCACCATCGGCTCCCAAGCCATTGTCCTAAAATCCAAACTGTACTCTCACTGCTATAGCCACACCAACGGCTATTGCCGCACCATCGGCACAATTGCCATTGTCCAAAAAAACAAACTGTACTCTCACGACTATAGCCACACCAACAGCTATTGCCGCACCATCGGCATCATTGTTGCACCATCGGCACCATTGCCGCACCATCGGTTCCCAAGCCATTGTCCTAAAAACCAAACTGTACTCTCACGGCTATAGCCGCACCATCGGCACAATTGCCATTGTCCAAAAAAACAAACTGTACTCTCACGACTATAGCCACACCAACGGCTATTGCCGCACCATCGGCATCATTGCTGCACCATCGGCTCCCAAGCCATTATCCAAAAACTAAGCTGTACTCTCACAGCTAGAGCCGCACCATTGCCGAACCATCGGCATAATTGCCGCACCATCGGCTCCCAATCCATTGTAATTCCAAACAGTACTTTAATGGCTATTGACGCACTATCGGCACTATGGCCGCACGATCGATATCCTTATCACCATCAACTGTGTCAGTCCTAACTGTCAATTTTTACCTATTGAAATCCCATGTATCTCCCTGTGAGCCGCTACTACCTCGAGCATAAGTCCAGGTGGCCGCCTAAGTACCGGAGAACGTATCCTAGTTCTAAGGGAACAACGGGCGGTTGTTATTGGTGGAAGATCTTGCTAGCTGGGTTCTTGTGGTCTCACATGGAGTAGACATCGGAATTCGTAACACTTCCAGTGCCGCCCTCTGTTACTCCTCATTCTACTCAGTCTGTGGATCTTTCATGGGCAGCTTGCCGTGGCGCCTCGGCTGTTCAGCTTTGTAAGGCGGCCACGTGGTCTTCTGTCCTGACCTTTCTGAGGTATTATGCATTTGATACCTTTGCCTCTCAGGATGCTTCCTTTGGATGGCGGATTTTCCTCTCTGCACAGGAGCGTCCCCACCCTTAAAGGGACTGATTTCGGACATCCCATGGTCTGAAGAGGAAAATTAGATATATGGTAAGAACTTACCTTTGTTATCACTCTTTCCTGGAAGTCCATAGGGTCCACAGGGCACCCACCCTGACGCACCTGTGCTTCAGATGGCCTTCGCTCTGGTCACCGGTTTTCCGTCTCCTTCTGTTTGAGAATGTGATTCTTGAGTGTTCCAGACTTTGCCTTTGGCCTGGGGGCGGGGTATAGAGGGAGACACAAGTGCATCCTGGGAGAAAGATTTACTGTGTAAGGTGCCCAGATGACTGCATCACCGATACCCCAAGGTATCCCTGTGTACCCTATGGACTTCGAGGAAAGAGATAACAAAGGTAAGCTCTTACCATATATCTCAATATTTATTCCATTGATGTACAAACTCATGGGTTTCAGGTCTTTCTGCCACTTCAACAATGCTCATATCTCTTTGATCTTCTTGGTCATTCACTTATTGGGCCTTGACAATATGGTGAACAACTTCAACATGTTTCATCTACACAGATTCAGATTCACCCTCCACAGAGGTCTTGAATCTCAGCTTCTGTTTAGCTGGTTTACTTGCGTCTCGCCTTGTAGTGTGAGACAACTTCACTTTCTCACAGACAAATTCAGCTGTATTGCAAATTCTATCCTGGTTGCATAAAGACACTATTTCACATACAGGAGTATTAGTCTTCACACAACTGACAATATTAACTTTCTTTAAGGCTCTGCTTTCCACTGCAAAATTGTGTTACCTGGTCACATTCACATCACTTTGATCACATGGCGACACCACAGTCTCATCCTTGGGAGTCATCAATATCTCTGTAGGCATCTGTATATCTTGTACCTTTTGCCTCAAGGGACAAATGAGCATCATCTGTATTTGTCAGCTCCAGTGACATCAAGGATCACACACCCTGTGAGGTTGAGAATGGGTCGATACAACCAGTCCAGCTTTTGAACTAGAAACACTTTTGAGTAAAAACCCCTGGTCCGCTGAACAATCACATCAACTGATAAAGAAGCAATGATCTGCTCCAAAGCTGCCCGTCTCACATTAACCCTTGGATGTGTGGCAAAAAAACCCACCTTCAGATCGATAATATAGCCTGTTGAATGACCACCAACACCCAGTGGCCCGTGGAGAACCTATCCCACCTGTCTCTGAAGTACAGCAGACAACCTCTCACTTTCGACCGAGACAGGCAGGAAGCCACCTGGTAAGATGCTAGGCTTCTCCTTGGATCCTTAGCTTCTACTAGACCAGGTGGATCCACCTTGATGCGCTAAGCTTCGGCTAGAAAATAGCCTACATGGGGAGGCTTTCCCTTTAGCTGCTGACCCGCCCCGAAAGGAAGCATGAAAAGGATGGAACCGAGGACCCTTAGGTTTCGTCATGGACACTGGAAGGGAAGTACTTTTACCACCCGTGGCTAACGCAATCACCTTGTCCAATGCTGGCCTAAAGAGAATGCTGCCACGAAGAGAAGCGCCTCAAGAGAACACTAGGAATACAAATCAGCTGCCCAGGAGCACAATCACAGAGCCCGTCTGACAGAGCTAGCCGTTGCCATGACCCTGGAAGCCTGTTGTTGACACATCCTGCACCTACTCACAAACATACTCCACAGTGCCTTGGATTTGTTCTGCCAAATCCAGCAGATCCTCCTTAGAAGGAACTGTCTGAAGTCCACCGAGTAGCTAGTCTAACTAACGCTCCATGGCTCTAGCCACACATGCCGTATCCTGTATTGGCCGAATGGACCCATGAATGGCGCCCATAAAAATAGACCAAAGGAACCCATCTAGCATTTCGTTGAAGAGGTTTCCTAAAGGACACCGACTCTGGAACCAGAAGAGTGGTGGTCTTAGCCAAATGTGCCCCTGGAGCATCCACCTTAGGAGGCTGTTCCCACTTGTGATCCACAGGCAGCAGATAGAGAGATCCAAATTTTTGGGGTATGGTGAATTTAATTATCCGGCGCATTCCAAGCATCCTCAATTTAGAGAGATCTGAAGAGGGCCGAAAAGTAACCATTCTCTTTTTTTGTGCGCTTACAATGGCTGGCAGTCTTTGTTGAAGAATCCATGTCCAAGCAGTCCAAAGACTAATGGGTCACCGTAATCAGATCCTCAACACCCTGACCAGAGGAAACTATCCTGAAGAGGGAAGTCATCCATCACCCTCCTCTTCCTCTGACTTGGAATCCTCCAAAGGAATACTGGGTGAGTGATAATATATCAGTGTGCCCCTGTAACTTGGTTACAGGGGCACACAGAACTTTCTAAGTATGAAGAGACCTTTGCAAACCCAGAACCCGAACGCTTTGTGGAATGAACTCAAGCAGGCTCTGCAACTGGAGCAGGAAGAGACCCCGACACCCCCTAGAAGTCCTGCATGTGCGCCAGGACAGCAGGTGCAGGAGGCTCCCTAGCTTGTTTCTCCCACTGGTGAGCCACCAACTTAACCAGCTCATGCACAGAACTTCCCAAAGCCTGAGCCAACGCTGGCTCCACCATGACAGGTTTTGTGCTCCCAGGAACTGAGCCATCATCAGACCCCACGTGACAGTCTGCACATAGGACCCCTGAGTCTATCTGTCCACAGGACAAACAGGATTGTCTTGAGTAATCCTGGACGGGTGGTAACCCTAGCCCCCCCTCTCGAGCTAGGTCATTCTAGGCAAGTGCCTAGGTCGCCTATGTCCAGAGCCTGCCCTGAACTAGATCCCTCCTATCTGAGACCCATAGCCCATCTTTAAGAGGCAGTGTGTGGATTGGATGGTGGGAACATTACAGAGAGGGTAGACGGATAGTGCAGACGTGCAGCACTTTGTCTCAGTGTGCGTTGCCCAGCTAATATCACCCCCATGTGACCACTGACGATGTAGACAAGACAAAATGCGCAGGGAGTTCCCCACGTTACCCCTAGCTCAAAGCTTAGAAACAGGATCGGTTCTTCATTTATTTGTTGACCATTGGTTTCCCATGACTCTGATTTGATGCTGAAGTCTTGTTTCTGTGACTTCCATTAATAACAATGGTGTTTCCTCTCCCTCCCTGATTCCCTTTTTTCCTTCTGTATCCCTTTTCCTTTTTGGGCAAACAAACACACAAATTAAAAAAAAAGTTAATAATGTTGATAATAAAAAACTAATTTACGTTGCTGGTGGATTGCCTTACTAGAACAACATAAGAGTTGAAGATTTGTGTTTATGGCTGCAATTATTTAATATATAACATTGATAATATCCAGAGTACCCAAATCCAACCCTACATTTGTCTCTATCCTCAGTGGTGATAGATGGGCTTTGATGGATCAGACAAAAAGTTCACGGTTTCTGTCTCAAATCCAGGATGGAGAATTCTGGGTGGAAAAAGAAGAATTCTTGCACGAGTTTAATGAGGTTACAGTGGCATTTCCAGTGAATGAGAAAGAACATATACAAAGTTTCTGGACTGGTGAGTGAAGGTAATTGTGCATTTAAACATGTTCTAGTGTAGAGCATAAACATATGTTCCCAACCAGTAGGGTCCTAAAAGGATATATAATAAAACTATACAAATAAAAGTGTAGTATGTTAATGGCACTGGTAATCAATAATATTGTGAATACATTAGAATAATTGTTTTATAATTGTTTTATAGCTTTTCTGATATCTCTAACATTGGTTTTCCTCTGATTCAAATGTAGGTATTCTATATACACTAATACCACAGCCTGAAGTGTGTTATGAAATTAAACCCACCAAATTCACCACAGAGATTCCTCATAATTTAGTAGTAGTGGATTTAATTCTTATAAAACACCAGATTAAAAACATGTACATATTAAATGATTTTAATAAGCATACCATATAATTACTCCAATGAATCACTGTATTCTTCCAAATAAGCAGCTCTTAATACCATGTGGAACCAAGGCATTCAGCAAGCAATCACCAGGCAACAGGGTTCGCTGAGATGACAGCTTCCTCAGGGATATGATGAATGAACTTTGCATTCTATATGGTGTGTGTGTATGCCAACCAACAAAAATTAAATACATATTAAACTGAAGGAGGTCTCCTTCTGTCTCCCTTTTAAGATATATATTTGGTCTTTTTAAACATGGAGGTTACAGAACCTAAATCAGTATTATTATTTTTTTCCCAAAAAAAAAATTCTGATTCTATTAGTTTTCTTTTTTTTTTTTTTTATAAACTCTTTTTATTGAGCAAATCACAAAGAGAACAGTACATTCCAATATTTAAAAATAAGGTACAGTACATAACATACTTTTATAATGGGAACTGTACTATTTCAGAATAATAATATAATATAATATAATAGAAGATTTTCTCATTATAAGAAAAGAAGGAATATAGAAGCAAGAGAAAAATCATGCAGCAACGGTGTGGCAATCCGTTTAAAAATAGAGAAAAAATAAAGAGAAAAAAGGAAAAGAAAGACTTTAGGAAAGACAAAGGAGAATAAGAGGAGAAAAGAATGGGTGAACTCCATATAGGATCACTCTCTTTCAAACTAAACATAATAGAGAAAAAATATAAAAGGAAAAATTAATTGTTAAATGGAGAGGAAACATTTTGGTATGTCATAAATTAATGTTAAAAACGAGCGCTTGGACATGTACTGTGTGTAGAAATAAGTAAATAAATGAACCACGATTTACTTAAAATATTAAATAAAAATCTCCTTACCCACTCGTTGTTTATACAGTAGCTCTTTTTTGTGACAGAGTGGTATGGAGTAGAATGTCTCAAAGGTAGTCCGGTGATTGCGGGAACATGGGTGTTTGTAGAATAGTACACTGCCCCTACTCTTACCCTATAGTTGCCGTCCCTCCGGTACTCCTTCAGCTATGCGGCGCGCGGTGTCTCCTCCGTCCCTTTCGGCTTTGGCGTGCTGTGCCTCCTTACACGGCGGTCAGCAGCGTCTTGCTTCTGGTGGAGTGGGGAGATCAAACGAGAAGCCTGCAAACTATGCCGTCTCCAACGCGTTTCGTACCTCACGTACTTTGTCAAGGATGACGTTCGCTTCCCTGGGGGGCCCTTTTATTCCTCCTCTATGGTTTCCTTTTCTTTTTTTCTTAAAACTTTATTGATTAAAACAACACTTTGTGTCTTTGTGTCTTTTCTTCGTATGTCAGCCAAGGGGACCATATTTTATCAAAGGTTTTGGAAGTATTACGTAATAAAGCTGTCATGTATTCCATCTTGTATATATACCAGATACGTGATAATATTGCCTGCATCGGAGAGGGATGAGGGTTTTTGCAATCCGCTGCAATTTGGCAGGTCATAGCAGACACTATATGTCGGAATAACCTATTCTGAAACCGGGACAGAGAAGGCAAATTCAAGGGAAGTAGAAAATGCCGAGGATCAGAGGGAATCGTAATATCGAAGAGGTGCGAGAGGAGAGCGAGAACCTCCCGCCATATACTAGTTAGTTTGGGACAAGTCCACCAGATATGCAAAAAATTGCCCTCTCCACCGCAACCCCTCCAACATCTATCCGAAGCATCGGGAAACATTACTTGTAGCCGCGATGGTACATAATACCATCGGTATAGCAATTTATAAATATTTTCCTTAATTTTGACGCAAATAGAACTGGTGGCAGCATTGTCCCATATCTCCGTCCAATCCTCAGCATCTATAGAGTGTCCCAAATCTCGTTCCCACGCTAACTCATGAGGATCCCGATTGGAGCTTACTTCTTCCCCTAGTAAGGAATAAATAGTAGAAATAAGACCCCTAGTGGAGGGTCGTCTCCAACATAAAGACTCAAAAGAAGTCAAAGATCTGCTAATCAGAATCGAGCTAATTTTGGAGTGGAAATGTCTAATTTGTAGGAACCGGAAAAAATCTTTGGATGGAATTGCCACTCTATCCCGGTTTTCAGAAAATTGTGGGAAATTAGTATCTATAGTGATATCATTTACATAATAGATATTACTCGATGACCAGGCAGTAAAAGATGACTTACATAAACCAGGAGGAAAAAGATGGATTATGAAGTAGTGGAATCAAAGGGGACGGGGCTGGAGCTAACTTAAAACATCTATTGGTTAAATCCCAAATTGCTAAAGAACGGGAAATTACAGGATGAGAAGAAACTGTCCGGGGACGATGAATCTTAGGTATCCACAAGAGGGAGGATACAGTAGCCAGTCCCAGTTCCTCGGCCTCGATAGCCACCCAGACCTTCCCCGCAGCGAAGTTACACCACTGAGCACAATGAGAGAGCTGCGCAGCATAATAATATTTTTTAAAATCAGGAATACCCAAACCCCCACCCCTGGAAGGCCGCTGAAGCAACTTTAGTCTGATCCGCGGATGTTTCCGGTTCCATATGAAATATGAGGTTTGGTACTGAAGGAATTTGAACACGTATGGAGGAATGTAGATCGGAAGGGTCTGAAATAGATACAAGAGCCGAGGGAGAACGCTCATCTTAACTGAATGTATTCTACCTATCCAAGAAATAAAATAATTGGACCAGTCATACAAATCAGACTTAATACAATCTAGAAGGCGGGGAAAATTTGCCTGAAACAGCTGATGATGATGATGAGTTAAGAAAACACCAAGATATTTAATCTTTTTTTTATGCCAGGTACAAGGGAGGATGGCCTCTAGTGTTTGCTTTAGGGTAGCAGGGATATAGAAATCAAGAACTTCAGTCTTGGTAACATTAATTTTATAACTCGAGTGCTGGGAATATGAATTTATTTCCTCTAAAAGTGAATTTAGGGATTGAGCTGGGTCAGTGAGAGAGACTAAAATATCGTCAGCATATAATGCGATTTTATATTCCGAGGGGCCAGTGGATACTCCCGAGATAGCTCTATTACAACGGATCTTTGCCGCCAGGGGTTCCATAATAAGAGCAAATATTAAGGGAGAGAGGGGACAACCCTGCCGAGTACCGTTAGTTATCCCAAAACTAGAGGAGTAGACACCATTAACCGAAACTCGTGCTATGGGGGAACGGTAAAGTGCCACAATGCCATCTAAAAATTTGCCTGAAAATCCCATTTTGTCTAGGACAGCGAATATGAAGGGCCAGGACATGCGGTCGAAGGCCTTCTCCGCGTCTAGAGCTAAAATCCGAGAAGGAAGTTTCCTTTTATGAATAGAATGTATCAGATGAATGGCCCGTCTGGTGTTGTCCGATGCCTGACGTCCAGGTATAAACCCGACCTGATCCGGATGTATCAAATAAGAAAGCAAAGGAGCTAACCGAGTCGCTAAGATTTTAGCATAAATTTTCAGGTCGACGTTTAATAATGAAATCGGTCTATAGTTAATACAATGAGTAGGATCCCGATCAGGTTTAGGGATCACTACAATGTCGGCCCGAGTTGTATCAGGAGCAGAAGAAGCGCCCTCCAAAATATCATTAAATAGAGATGTAAGATGTGGGGCAAGTTCCTTTGTAAACAGTTTATAATATTGGGCTGTAAACCCATCAGGGCCTGGGGCGGCAGAGGAACGCATTGATCTAATAGCAGCTATTGTCTCTTCATCTGAAATACGGTCATTGAGAGTAGATAATTGGGATTCTGAGAGCCTGGGTAGGGAAGTAGAGGACAAATATGAGCGCACTCCCTCGGCTCCAGCAGAAGTGGGATAAGAAGAATCTGATAAATTATAAAGGGAACTATAAAAGGTCAGAAATTCCTCAGCCATAACCTCAGGATCATAGGTTAGAGAACCAGAAGACGGAGAGTGTAATTTGTCTATCGCACCTAATGCTTGTCTGCGACGCAGTTTATTAGCTAATAAGGAATCAATTTTGTTAGATTTATCATAAAAGCGTTGACGAAGTTTTTGCAAGATAAGCGCAGCGCGACGAGACAGAAGGGCATTAAGCTGACCTCGTAGTTTCTCAATTTGGGTTAGCACGGAGGCGCTAGGGGATGTTTTATGTTGAATCAATAGTACTGAGATTTGTGACTCAAGGGAATGAATTTCTTGTGCAGCCGCTTTCCTAACCGCTGAGGTTTTAGAAATGAGAAAACCCCGTATAGTAGCCTTATGGGCTTCCCAGAGGATACTAGAGGTAATATCAGGAGAGGTATTCTCCTCAAAGTAGCGGGTCATCGCCAATTTTATTTCTAGCAGAGCAGGGGGATGTTGTAAAAGGGAGTCATCAAGACGCCAGTTACGCTTCCCACAAGGAGAGCGATGAACATCTAAAAGAATATAGACACCTGCATGGTCTGTCCTTGTAAAGGGGGAAATACCTGCTTCCGTAACCAGAGAGGTAATAGTGGAAGAAATGTGGATCATATCTATCCTGGAATAATGTTGGTGTGGAGATGAAAAATGAGTATAGTCTTTGCTATGAGGATGTTTAAGACGCCAGATATCACTAAGGCCATAATGTTTAAGGGAAGCCAGGAGAGTACGAGAAGCTCTAGGAAGAGACATCCCAGAGGAGTTTGAAGGTGGGTTCGATCTGTCTAACAGGGGGTCAATAATGGTATTGAAATCCCCACACAGAATAATATGGCCCTGCGCAACACTGCTAATACGCCTGAACAGAGAATCAAAGAATTGGGGCTGGTCTTGATTAGGAGCGTACACTGACACCAGAGTGAAAATCTCAGTACGGAGAGTACCGATCACTATAAGAAATCTACCCTCTGGGTCTGTCACAGTTGTAATGTGGACAAAAGGGATATTACGCCTAATTAAAATGGCTACCCCACGTTTTTTACAATTCGTTGAAGCAATGAAGGTCTGGGCAAACCACCTACCTCGGAGCTGAGAATGCGGGCCCGTAAGATGCGTCTCTTGTAGAAATGCAACACCGGCTTTCTCCCTCCTACAAGCCCCCAAGAGAACGGTACGTTTCTTAGGAGAATTAAGACCGTTTACATTAATTGATAGCAATTTAAGAGACATGGAAAAAAATATAAAGAGGTGCTACAGACATAACACACAGATATAATAAGTCAAAAATTTGGCCCAAATAGAGCCACCCTTAGGGACAGAAAGAAAAAAAAGGGGAAAAAAACAGGAGAGCCACAGAGAAAGAAAGACACACAAAAAAAAGAAAGAAACAGAGAACCCATTTGGGTAACAAATTTGGTCCCAATCAAGGACCGCAATAATATCAATCAACATAACATTAATCAAAAATATTAAAGGGAGCGTGGGGGATAGTGAAAGGACCGTCCAATAGAATCAGGACTGCCTGGACCCTTAAATATAAGATCGGCTATAACCAAATCAAACAAAAATCCCTGTAATACAGGGATCATAAACCTATGTCAATATATAGAAACAAAATAACAAAAAAAAAAGGGGGGGAGGAAGGAAAATGGGAAAGACAAGGGGAAGAGAGAAATATTATCTAAACATCGTGATATTCATACAAATAATAACTACGTTTGTCGCAGAGAACCAAGAGGGGAGGACTGTTCCTCCTAGCAAAATTCAAAAAGAACATTGTAGGGAGCTTAAACCCTATTATAAAGAGAATATACACCAGGGAGTGACCGAACAGTTCAAGTGGGGTCACAGTCCTTAGTATGGTGACGGGACACCCTGGTCCAGTCCGGTGAAGGAGGTTGGGAGCGTTGAGGTTTGGGAGAGGCTGCAGCAGACACCGGATCAGAAGTCGGCGTCGGAAGAAGATTAAGCTTGGCTAATAAATCTTGACCTTGAGTGAGGGTCTTGACACTATGCACAGTGTTGTTTGCTGAAACCTGAAGCATAAAGGGGAATCCCCAGCGATATCGGATTTGATGCTGCCGTAGAATCTTAGTGACTGGCTGAAGATCCTGCCGTTTCTGAATAGTAGAGGGAGCCAGGTCCTGAAAGATTTGTAACTACATATCTTGGAAAGGTATCACTGGAGACTCTCGAGTAGCTAACAAGATCCGTTCCTTTGAACGAAAATAGTGCAGGCGAACTATGACGTCTCTAGGAGGTTGAGTAGGAGAGGGCTTCGATCAGAGTGCTCTATGGGCTCTGTCACATAAACAATCTTCATTTGTAAGTGCTGGGACTAAGTGTTGAAAAAAGTCCTTTAGAAATGATGGTAAGGAGGGACCAAGGACTGATTCTGCTATATTACGGATACGTAAGTTGTTGCGACGAGAACGATTCTCTTGGTCCTCTTGTCTTTCTTTGAGTGTCTCCACCTCGTCATGAAGTCTAGAGAGTTCTTAATCAAGACGATTTTGGGAACGGCATAAGTCGTCCGATTTAGATTCCAGCGCATCCGTTCTGTTGCCAAGAGATGTCAATTCTGATTTAAATTCTGTTATAGCTTTTGACAGTTCTTGCTTGAATGCAGATTGAACTCCCTCCAACAAACCAGTCATAACCGCTTGAATTTGAGGATCAATGCCAGCTTCGGATGAGCAAGGGAAGGAGGGGGATTCTGGGGGTAATGACGAACTCTGTGAACCCTTGGATTTAGATCCGAATAAATTTGCAGAGGATGGTGGAGGTTTCTTACCTCTCTGCGACATAGTGAAATAATAAAAATAAAAAAAACTACGGTATAAAAAGTGAGACACAGGGCTCTACAATAATAATCCAGGCAGGGTGGGTGATAATATTAAGCAAACATCTTTAACTCCAGAGATGCACCATCCAGGACAATCTTAGCCTCAGAAAAAAGGTTGTGAGAGGCTGGCAGAAAATATAATAGCACATGGAGGTTCACTAATTGTGGCTGCAATTAGTACTTCATGTAATTATCACAAAAGACCACAAGAGGGAGCCAGCGTAGAGTAAATGGCAAATATCCACCAGCACAAAAGTAAAAAATTGTCAGGGCAAGAGCAAGCTAAATAGCTGAGATGGATTGCACATGTTAGGCTAGTGAAAAATAAACTGGGTATGTGTAGATGGTCATACAGGAGCTCCAGATATAGAGAGAAGGGCTAACAGGTCACGTGACAATGGAGCAGGTAAAGCAGTGGTATATAGAGATACAATATAATCTCCCCTCAGGGACTCACCACCCTCCCCTTACTCCAGGGAGTCACGGGCAGCAGATATTCCTGTCAGCAAGTGGGGTTGCACTACTAGTATCCCAGCAGCAATAACCAGCAGCAGCAGCGTGCAGGAGGAAATCAAAGATGGCCGCCGGAGGCTTCAGGACGCTGGGGCTTCCTCCCAGAGTTGTCTCCCGGGAGTCCCCAGAAGCAGGAACACCAGCACTGACACAGCAGCGGGGCAGCCGAGGCTAGAGGGCCGGAGAGGGGTCACGCGATGTGCGGCAGGGAGGACTCCGTCGGGCGCCCACCACAGAGATGACGCCGCCGGAAGTCCGCAGCCGCCAGTCTGTGCGCTCCAGTCCCCGGCTCAAGAGGCAGCAGGCCAGCTGCAACCCGCGAAAGCGCCTACTGCGCTTCCCGATTCCGCAGCTCTCACCCGCTGGGCCAGTGACAAGCCAGGGGAAGGTAAGTAAGGGTCTGGAGGTCTCCGCTGACCGGGATGGGGCTATAGAGGCTAGATTTCCTCTGTGCTGGCCCGGAGCTCCAACGAGATGCGGCTTCCTCCATTCCCCCGATTCTATTAGTTTTCAATGGGAAGACATGACCGTATAATCGCTGTATTCCTTTTAGTACTTTTAACTCAATTCTTTAATATTTAAGATTATACTGTTGGTACAATCAAACATGGTGTCCCTAATGATACCCAACATAAAATTCAGACTTATTCTTAACTAATGCAAATGACTAAAATTAGTCAATGATCAATAGGTTTACTTTGTAGGACATATTGAGAGTTTTATGCGCGATCATGTGATTAGCTAATTGGCAGCCTTTATACATATGAGCTGTGTTGGAATGTCCCTTCAGGGTGTCACCCTCCCATAGTTTCCCCATGCTCCCATTCTCCGGGATCTTGTTATATTAACTGGCATAACCAGCTACATAAAAATGGTGCCACTGCCATATTTGCTGGGGTTTTTTTGTAAATCACGACGACCAAGTGTGCTGGATGACATCTTTGTAATCAGTTTTGACTACAACAGTATGGCTGCGTCGCTGTATTTGATGGATTAAATTAACATTTAGCCAATTAAAATAGGATTCTCCATTCAATTTTTAAAGCACTATTATCATAATAAAATTTAGATTCATTCTGAAAATATCTTATTAATTATACATACAGTATTATCAATAATATATATGAGGGTTTCTGGAGTCCCCATTACCCATATGTATATACATTGCATCCGGAAAGTATTCATTTTTGTCCTCAAAATTGTACACACAATACCCCATAATGACAACGTGTAAAAAGTTTTTTTGAAATTTTTGCAAATTTAATAAAAAAAAAAACAACTAAGAAATCACATGTATATCCTTTGCCACGAGCTCAGGTGCATCCTGTTTCCACTGATCATCCTTGAGATGTTCCTACAGCTTAATTTGAGTCTATCTGTGGTAAATTCAGTTGTTTGGACATGATTTTGAAAGGCATACACCTGTCTATATAAGGTCCCACACTTGACAGTGCATGTCAGAGCACAGACCAAGCATGAAGTCCAAGGAATTGTCTGTAGACCTCTGAGACAGGATTGTCTCGAGGCACAAATCTGGGGATGGGTACAGAAAATGATCTGCTGCTTTGAAGGTCCCAGTGAGCACAGTGGCCTCCATCATCCGTAAATGAAGAAGTTCGGAACCACCAGGACTCTACCTAGAGTTCCCTGTCCGTCTAAACTGAGTGATCGTGGGAGAAGGCCCCTAGTCAGGGAGGTGACCAAGAACCTGATTGTCACTCTGTCAGAACTACAGCATTCCTCTGTGGAGAGAGGAGAACCTCCCAGAAGGACAACCACCTCTACAGCAATCCACGAATCAGGCCTGTATGGTAGAGTGGTCAGACGGAAGCCACTCCTTAGTAAAAAGCACATGGCAGCCCTCCTGGAGTTTGCCAAAATGCACATGAAGGACTCTCAGACCATGAGAAATAAAATTCTCTGGTCTGATGAGACAAAGATAGAACTCTTTGGCGCCAATGCCAGGCGCTATGTTTGCAGGAAACCAGGCAAATACCATCCCTACAGTGAAGGATGGTGGTGACAGCTTCATGCGGTGGGGATGTTTTTCAGCGGCAGGAATTGGGAGACTAGTCAGGATAGAGGGAAAGATGAATTCAGCAATGTACAGAGACATCTTGGATGAAAACCTGCTCCAGAGCGCTCTTGACCTTAGACTGAGGCGACGGTTCATCAGCAGGACAATGACACTAAGCACACAGCCAAGATATCAAAGGACAACTTTGTGAATATCCTTGAGTGGCCCAGCCAGAGCCCAGACTTGAATCCGATTGAACATCTCTGGAGAGATCTGAAAATGGATGTGCACCGACGCTTCCCATCCAACCTGATGGAGCTTGAGAGGTGCTGCAAAGAGGAATGGGTGAAACTGCCCAAAGATAGGTGTGCCAAGCTTGTGGCATCATATTCAAAAAGACTTGAGGCTGTAATTGCTGCCAAAGGTGCATCAACAAAGTATTGAGCAAAGTCTGCGAATACTTATGTACATGTGTTTTCTTTTTTTAAATAAAATTTGCAAAAATCTCAAACTTTTTACACGTTGTCATTATGGGGTATTGTGTGTGGAATTTTGAGGACAAAAATGAATTTATTCCATTTTGGAATAAGGCTGTAACATAACAAAATGTGGAAAAAGTGAAGCGTTGTGAATACTTTCCAGATGCACTGTATATATCTATGAAGATAAAGTGCAGGCTGGCATGAGATAATGGGGGAGGACTTGGCATCCTGCTAGGCAAAATAAGCAGTTTCTGTACATTATATATATATATATTGCATTAGGAAGGTTTTATTTATGAAGTGTCGGGTTATAAAACCAGGCGCTTCTGATCGTGTTTGTGCTTAATACTTAAAAGGGCAAAACTTTACTAGCCTGAAATGGCTAGTAAAAGCACTGCCCTTGTAAATATCGGGCATAAACATGATCAGAAGCGCTGGGTTTTACAAACTTGTAGGTGTGTGTTACCCCCTGCTCTGTATATTTAGCAACACTAGCACAATAGTGATCAATATGACAGGTGTTACATTTATTCTCACTGGTCTTAACAACCTTTGACAAATTATTGTTCTCTGATTTTCTTATGTAACTTTTATTTACCTAGGCTGCCCTCTGCTTCACACACAACAGATTTATGGTTCTTGGCTTAAGGGACAAAATGCAGGTGGATCACGTAACAATGTCAGCTTTCCTGATAACCCTAAGTTCTGGTTGCACATTAGGAGGCAAAGTGAAGTGTATTTAGCACTTCTGCAAAGGCAACCAGGTGAAGCTGGAACCACCAAATGCTTGCGCAGCAGTCAGTCAGTCAGAAGAGTGAGCGCAAACAGTACTGCTCTGTATGCTATGGGACTCCATGTCTGGAAGGTAAATAAACATTGTCACTGTTATTTTAGAGAAAATTTTATTAGAAATACAGAATCCTGATATGTTTACTTCATGTTTTACATTTACTGGGTCGCTAGCATCAAGAAACATGATGAGAATAAGTTAATGAATGATTGAAATATACACTTATATTACTTATAATATATTTATTTCAGAAGCTACTGTGATGTTAAGTCCTTTATGTGCTAGGTCCTCTTAGAAAGTGATACAGACTGATTTCACTGCATTTATTTGTTAACAGTTATTTATGTAGTACACACAAAGGCCCTGATTCAGAGCCGGACGCTCTGAAAGAGTGCTCGCTCTGAATCAGGGCGTCTTTTGGGGGGTTTTTTGTGCGGCCTCACGGCTGCTCGCATTGCTGTGGGTTGCCACCCACAGCTAATGCGAGCGGCCAGGATGATGGTCGCGATGGTCAAGACCATCGCGACCATCAGGCTTGCGACCGAGACCCTTGTGGTAGGGTCTCGTGGCCGCAAGCCCCAGAGAGCTTTCGGCTCAAACAGAGCCGAAAGCTCTCCCACTGACATCACTTGTCGGTGTTCTCTAGGCTGCCCCCCCCCCCCCGGCCCGCCCACCAAAGGGGGCGTGCTGTCACTCACCGAGCGCTCAGCGCTTGCGACCGGGTCTGAATAAGGCCCAAAGTCTGCAGCACTTTACAGATAGTATTTAGCCATTCACATCAGTTACTGCTTCAGTGGAGCTTACAATCTATGGGCCTGATTTAGAGGTGTACCCTAACCTGATGGTTAGCATCTCCAATGTTTAGGAGTCTGCACAGATGCAGGGCCTGTTCTTCCCACGTGCAGAACGGGTCCTGCGATCTCGCACATATTCCCCCCTTACGGTGTTTTGGGGCCAGAGCGGGGGCATGGCTTGCCACTGTTTCCAGGACGAGGCCAGGGTATGCGTCGGTGGATGCAGATTTCCTGGCCTCGCAAGTGACCCGGCACCGTCCAGGCTGAGGTAAGCTCCGACTTACGCAGCCTGACTAAACGTCGCAATTGTGATCCGCGGCAGCGTCTACAGATGCTGCACTTGGATCACAAATGCAATGCAGGAGGTGTCTCTTTCCTACAGTTACCTCCTGCTGCATTTGCATTTTGTTGGACTGTATTGTACAGCCGCATCTGTGCGTCTGTGCAGTAGCATCTATATCTGAATCGGGCAATATGTTCCCTACCACACGTATACACACATACATTAGGGTTCATTTGTTTGTAGTTGAATCTGAATTGCATCACCTTGATGGGGCATGTTATGTAGTCATCAAATCTTGGTTCCATGGGCCTTGTGAGGATTAGCTAGCAGTCTTCTCTTCACCTTCACTGAGATATTAAGGATGCAGTCATTAGGTTGACATTTACGGTTATTATAAAAACCAAGGGAAAGGGGGAATGGGAGTAATTAGAGCACAGGATTTAAATATATCTAGATAGATAAGTGATTATATAGTATGAGAAGAAAATGTGACAATCCACAATAGTAAATATCAAGCCCTAATCCGGGTATCCAAAGGCATATGTCAAATGTGGAGGTGCTCCCCTTGAGAGTACAAATTAGCGTAGTTAAAGAGGAGAAGAGAAAACTCTCTCTTGCGGGGGCACTCTGGTATAATCTTATATGGTAAGAACAATAAATAATAATAAATGACTTTTATTGAGTATACATTAAAAAAGCCAACAACATGTCTGAGCCCGCTGATATGGCTTTAACATATGAAAGAGCAGTCGTAAAATGTCGACAATGACAAACCAACAAACATAGAACATGAAATAGACATAAAAGTACAATAAATAGCACAAATGTGTGAAGGTGAGTGAAATATTATAAATAGTATAACTTGGTCTCAATTCTCATATAATGTTGAGACCCAAATCACATTAGCCCAGTGGCTGATCAAGAGTTGCAACAGGCACACTGAAACATAGGGTGTAAATATAAAGATATAAAAATATAAACATAAAAAGGCTCCTCAAAAACAAATTTTATTTATATTTTTATATATATATATATATATATATGTTTCTTTGATGATAATCTGTTCAATACATTGTGAATATAGTATCACAATAGAGTTACAGGTACTCCCTGATGCTTGTTTATGCAAGGTCACATAATTTAAAACGTGATATGTGAATCAATAGCCTATCTCATGTGACAGTCATGGGTAGTAGTGAGAGGCAGATCTCATCTATACCACCAGTGAGGTAACCCAGGTACTAATAGCTAGTAGAGTAAGAAGAAAATATGCAACTACTCCCTTATATGGAGTCTCCAAAACAGCAGCTGCTGCGTGCCATTGTACTGTATGATTGAATGGCATGTGAGCGTACTGTTAAGCACCCCCAGGGTAGGGAATAAGTAAAATGAGTATCTGCTTTTTGGACCACGTACACCAGTGGGTCCTGGTATAATTAGTGCAGGAGCCTCTGATGGCCGGACCCCAATGAGAGTACTCACAAGAATAATATTCAGCAAGTGGATAAAAATAACACAGCATAGGATCATGGTCTGTGCTGCTGCCAATCATATACCATAAGGTAGTGGTGAATGGTGGGAAACCCAGACCACGCATGCAGTGGTAAGAGAAAAAGACAGTCAATGTAGCTGCAGTCTGGCTAACATAGAGTGAGTAGAACTCTGTTACCTATGAGGTATAGCAGAGTAACTGGCTCATCCCTATCCTGAATAGCCGTTGAGTGCGCTGAAATAAAGATAGAGATAGTACCTGGGTGCTCACATGCAGGGAGCCGGTGTAGGTGGGGGAAAAAGTTAGCCACCAACGGAGCCTTGTCAGTGTGCTGCTGTAGCGAGTCCTGCCTGTACACAGCCGGATTCGCGGGTCTGAGACGCGCGTTTCACTTGTCGCTTCCTCAGTCAGATGCCGGTGGGCTGAGATACACAGGTGAACTATAACGTGTGTGGCAGCCAATACAAGGGCGGCAGCTGTGTGTCTATAATGTAACGCCCTTGTTGATAGGTCTGAGTGTTCCCTCTCTCTATTGGCCCACAACAACCACAGAGAGTGTCATAGGAAGGGAGGAGTTAGCTGAAATGAAGCTTGTGACGATCAGGCTGGGAAGTCTGACTTGTAAATAGATTGCAGCAATGGTAGAGAAAAATGGGACATATAATGATAGCTTATCTTAGTGATGATGTTATAGATGAGAGGACCATTAATAAAAATTATTATTGACATTCATAAAGCACAGTGGAATTAGTAAAAATATATTTATATATATATATATATAGAGATTAGTTAAGAGAAAATATTACATAAAATAAAATAATAAATAAAATGAAAATCTATAAAAGAATTATGAGAGTAGAGAGTAAAAATGGTGATATATGTGCATTGTCAAATATAAGTATATGCAGGAAAAAGTAGTTATACTGGAAGGATTATAATGAGGATAATGACCAGAGTGTTGAAAATGAGAAAAATGAAAGAAAAAAATATATTATTAATAAAAAATCAATTAAAAGTACTATAATTGAACAAGGTCGTGAATTCAATCGGTGATCAAAAGGTGATAATATCATATTATGAATAAAATAGTGGTGAGAAATTAGGATTGAAAAAATATATTGAAAAAATATATAGCAGAGAATAAAAGTAATGCGTCATTGAGTGGGTGAAATTAGTATGTGATATTTCTAAATAAAGTGAAGTAAATATATTGTCTGAAAAATTATATATAAGAATTAGTAGATCTCAAAGGTAAGTATGATTCAAGTAAGTGGAATGAAAGGCCTTATTGTATGAATACCAGAAAAAAGTTATGTGATGAGACGTTATATAAGATATGAGATTAAATGGGGGTTAAAGAGCCTGTCATCATCCCACTGTTTCGATATCTGCTTTGTGAATGAGAATTCCTCGTATCAGACATGTCACAGAAAGATGCTATAATTAATCATTTCTTTAAGCCCGTTCGGGCTAACCGTATTAAGTCTGAAGGTCCAATTACTTTCCCTTTAAAGCAATATTTTCATCAAGTTACCACCTCTGACGCCCAGTCTGACATGTTCTAAACCAAAAGCTTTCAGATATTGTGTTGTCCCATTGTGATATTTCAAAAAGTGTCTGGCGACAGATGTCAGTTTCTTCATTTTTGCAAGGTCACTCCTTGCATTTTTGATATTTCCCACATGCTCGAGTATTCTCTGTTTGAAGATGCGACTTGTCATGCCTACATATCTCAGGTTACAGCTGCACTCCAGGCAGTATATAACCCCCATAGCGTCACAATTGATGAATTGTGTTAACATGATATTCTGGCCATATCTGTCAATGACATCTTATGTGATGAGACGTTATCTTATATAACGTCTCATCACATAACTTTTTCCTGGTATTCATACAATAAGGCCTTTTATTCCACTTACTTGAATCATACTTACCTTTGAGATCTACTAATTCTTATATATAATTTTTCAGACGATATATTTACTTCACTTTATTTAGAAATATCACATACTAATTTCACCCACTCAATGACGCATTACTTTTATTCTCTGCTATATATTTTTTCAATATATTTTTTCAATCCTAATTTCTCACCACTATTTTATTCATAATATGATATTATCACCTTTTGATCACCGATTGAATTCACGACCTTGTTCAATTATAGTACTTTTAATTGATTTTTTATTAATAATATATTTTTTTCTTTCATTTTTCTCATTTTCAACACTCTGGTCATTATCCTCATTATAATCCTTCCAGTATAACTACTTTTTCCTGCATATACTTATATTTGACAATGCACATATATCACCATTTTTACTCTCTACTCTCATAATTCTTTTATAGATTTTCATTTTATTTATTATTTTATGTAATATTTTCTCTTAACTAATCTCTCTCTCTCTCTCTCTCTCAAGAGAGACTGCAGCTACATTGACTGTCTTTTTCTCTTACCACTGCATGTGTGGTCTGGGTTTCCCACCATTCACCACTACCTTATGGTATATGATTGGCAGCAGCACAGACCATGATCCTATGCTGTGTTATTTTATCCACTTGATGAATATTATTCTTGTGAGTACTCTCATTGGGGTCCGGCCATCAGAGGCTCCTGCACTAATTATACCAGGACCCACTGGTGTACGTGGTCCAAAAAGCAGATACTCATTTTACTTATTCCCTACCCTGGGGGTGCTTAACAGTACGCTCACATGCCATTCAATCATACAGTACAATGGCACGCAGCAGCTGCTGTTTTGGAGACTCCATATAAGGGAGTAGTTGCATATTTTCTTCTTACTCTACTAGCTATTAGTACCTGGGTTACCTCACTGGTGGTATAGATGAGATCTGCCTCTCACTACTACCCATGACTGTCACATGAGATAGGCTATTGATTCACATATCACGTTTTAATTATGTGACCTTGCATAAACAAGCATCAGGGAGTACCTGTAACTCTATTGTGATACTATATTCACATTGTATTGAACAGATTATCATAAAAAAAACATATATATATATATATATATATATAAATAAATAAAATTTGTTTTTGAGGAGCCTTTTTATGTTTATATTTTTATATCTTTATATTTACACCCTATGTTTCAGTGTGCCTGTTGCAACTCTTGATCAGCCACTGGGCTAATAATCGTCATTGGACTTGGAGATCTTTTCTTTTTTTCTATGTGATTTGGGTCTCAACATTATATGAGAATTGAGACCGTTATACTATTTATAATATTTCACTCACCTTCACACATTTGTGCTATTTATTGTACTTTCATATGTTAAAACCATATCAGCGGGCTCAGACATGTTGTTGGCTTTTTTAATGTATACTCAATAAAAGTTATTTATTATTATTTATTGTTCTTACCATATAAGATTATACCAGAGTGCCCCCGCAAAAGAGAGTTTTCTCTTCTCCTCTTTAACTACGTTTATTTACGGTTATTATGTCAACCTAATGACTGTCAACCATATTAACCTAATTATGTCAACCTTATTATAGAAATTAGTCTGTGGGGGGGAGGTTAGGGTTAGGCACTAATGGGAAGGAGTAGGGATAGCAAAAGAATACTTATCGAAACGCTGGAGGATCACAGGTCTTACCCGGAAGTGACACTCACATGACCAGAAGCCGCTCTGGAGCCGCCAGGATCGGATAAGTGATCGCTAGGCCACCAGGAACGATATGTCGACATTCTAACATGTTGAATTTTCATCAGTGTCTAGCAACTCTGCTAGAACCGGGCGTCTCTGTTACATCTTTTTTGCCTAAAATGCGTCTTAGCTACAATGCGATGCAACTAGGACGCACCAGCAGACTTTGCTGAATATAATACTTGTATATCTGTGCGCAACTGAGTCTCTGAATTTATATACGAAGTGCTACGATAAGGCGACCGCTGTTTTTTTCTTCTCCACTAGGGGGCACAGGGATGACTCTGGGTATAGCCTGGAGAGGAGAGTCCGGGCACCAAACAGTTAAGGAAATTACCCACAAGCCCAGGCTCCCTCTCCTTTATATCCTGCCCCCAGCCACTGGACCTCAGTTTTAAGTTTGATGACGGCAGGAGCTGGGCACCAGGTTAATGGGGGGCTACTTTAGGTGGTCCTCCTATATTTATTTTACTTTCGAACATATAGGGCCTTATTCAGACCCGGTCGCAAGCGCTGAGCGCTCGCAACCGGGTCGATGGTTTTCCACAGCGCATGCGCATGACGGAGCCAGCTCCGTTGTGCGCATGTGCGAGACCCGGCTAGCGACGGGCACTCCGTCAATGTTGAGTGACAGCACGCCCCCTTTGGTGGGTGGGCCGGGGGGGGTGGCTGCCCAAACGGAGGCGTTCCCATGAGAACGCCTCCGCCACAAGTGATGTCAGTGGAGAACTTCCGGCTCTGTTACAGCCGAAATCTGGGGCTTGCGATGAACGAGACCCTACCACAAGGGTTTCGTCGCAAGCTCGATGGTCTTGACCATCGCGACCATCATCATGGCCGCTCGCTATAGCTGTGGGTGGTCACCCACAGCTATGTGAGCGTCCGAGAGGCCGCTCCAAAAATTATAGAGCCCGGCCCTGATTCAGAGCGAGCGCTCTGTCAGAGCGAGCGGCTCTGAATCAGGCCCAGAGTGAGATATCTCTCTCAACTGTGAACCTGAACAAACCATATTGCAATGCAAGGGGTGTAAATATCTAAAAAAAAATTACATGTGGGGTACATACTGGCTCATTTTGCATGTAGGAAAAAAATTGTACTTTACAATTTACATGTCAGTTTGGAAACACTTCACCCAAATCTAAATATCTCTGCACATTTTAAATCTGTCCCACCTGCAGTGCAGAATGGTTTCGCCAAGATGATCAGTTGAGAGAGATATCCCACTCTATTCCCAAGTCTGAATCCGGCCCATAGTTTTTATTATGAGTGGGCAGAGGAAGGCGTCCTATAGGAAGCCCCCACTGCTGCTCCAGTGCCGGTGGCCGCAGCACTGGAGACTGGGTCAGTATCTTTGGCCGCGGACTCCCTCACAGCAGGAACCGCAAGCTGCTGCCGGCACTCATCAGGGATGCAGGTAAGACAGCTCCCTGCATGCAGGGAGCCGCGGGTTCGCTTCTGTTACCGCAGGAGCAGAAGACCTCCAGCTTCCGGTATAACCGCGCTCACCACTAGCCCACCAGGGATTTCTATATGGAGTAGGGGCTGCTTTTTAGCAGTGGCGTCCATGTTCTCTGGGGGTTATACAAGACTGGGGAGGCTGGCGCTTTCCTGTTCGCCCCTCCCTCACCCCTGGGGAGCGATTTCTCTATGTGGCCAGTAAGCCCCAGGCTACAGCAATGCGCTCGTGTAAACAGTGTCTTACTGTCATTTCTCTTCTGTACCTGGAGCATGATGGCCTGTTTGTCAATTGCTTTGGAGCCCTACAACAGGTGACTTCGACTATGGCTTCTAGTCAAGAACAGCTTGGGCGTCTCATCTACACAGGTTATGTCACAATTTGCAGACCGTATGTTAGTGCCAATGCCACCTGTCCCTGTTGTTGTGCCACAGCTTCCCATGGCGGAGCCACCCTGGAAGCAAACTTTTCCCCAGTCTGTCCAGGGGTTAGCTCAGGTGTCCACATCCTTTCAGCAAATGCTTGATAGAGATAGGGCTCATAGGTGTAGGCCTGCTCAAAGCGAAATTCCACTCCGTTATCAGTCGAGGGTTTAGATACAGAAGTCTCCTCAGATGGTGCCTCTTCAGTCGTCTTCTGTTTCGGGAGAAACCATGCCCCCTGTAGACATAGAGGCTGTTATTAGGGCAGTTAAACCTATTCTGCTAGTGGAGGAACCGGAGCAGCCTCCTAGATCCAGGGCACCTGTTTTTAAAACTACGCCCTCACTTTTCGACAGCGTCCACCTTTCAGGTTGTTTTTCCACCAGTCTTCCTACTCAGCCAGAAAAGGCAGAAGCTCTCACGGCGTCTATTCGCTCTCTCATTGCCTCAGGGGTCGTTATTTCTGTTCCACCGTCCCAGAGAGGGTTAGACTTTTACGCCAATCTATTTCTGGTTCAGAAGCAGGACGGCTCCTTTTGACGGCTCCTTTCTCAATTTGAAACACTTAAACAAATTTCTTCGGATTCCCAAATTCCGCATGGAGTCCCTTCGGTCCATCATACTAGCATTGGAACCGGGGGACTTTATGGCGTCATTGGATATACAGGATGCTTATTTGCATGTCCTATACGAGCCAATTACCAACATTTTCTCAGGTTTGCTATCCAAACCAACCACTATAAATTTCAAGCATTGCCCTTTGGTCTGTCCACGGCCCCTCGTGTGTTCAGCACATCTGCTCCGCATAGGCGTCAGAATTTTATCGTATCTGGACAACTTGCTTCTCTTAGCACAATCTCCAGCAGTTCTCAGGGATCACATACATCTGATGGTAGAACTTCTTCAATTACACGGTTGGATAATCAATTGGAAGAAGTCAACGCTATCTCCATCCCAGGAGATGCTCCACCTGGGAGCCTTGTTAGATTCCAGAACTCAGAGAGTCTGGACTAGATCTTGTCATTACAAACCAGAATTTGCACCTTTTATCAGTCAGTGGCGAGTGTCCATTCACTTGTGCATGCAAATTCTGGGGTCGTTCGTTTCAACCCTCGACATGGTGGAGTACAGTCAGTTTCACTCCCGACCTCTCCAGGGACTCATTCTGAAGCGTTGGATCAAATCACGCCCGAACCTCAAGGCTCAGATTCTAATCCTTCTCCAGGAGGTACGTCTCTCCCTACTGTGGTGGCTCCAGCATTCTCATCTGGACAAGGGACACCCCTTTTGGATCCATGACTGGGTTCTACTCACCACCGATGAAAGCCTTCGTCAGCTTACCTTTCATGGCAGTTGAACGCATCAGGAGAGCCAGCTTTCCATCAACATCCTGGAACTTCGTGCCGTGTACAGGGCTCTGTGTCAGGCACAGCACCAGATAAAGTTGGACAACGCAACCGTGGCGGCCTACATAAATCACCACGGCAGCACTCGCAGTCAAGGAGCCATGCAAGAAGTTGGCAGTATTCTTCACTGGGCGGAGCGTCATCTTTCAGCACTGTCTGCAGTCCATCCCGGGCGTTTAAAATTGGGGAGACGTCCATGCAGGCGAGTGGGCGTTACATCCGGACGTCTTCCAGCTATTAGTCTGTTTCTGGGGATTACTGGACCTCGACGTGATGGCGTCTCACTGCAATCATCAGCTTTTGAGATGTTGCTACCGCACTAGGGATCCGGAAGCTTTCCGGGTAGATTCACTCGCGGTCCCTTGGACCTTCCCTTTGATTTATATCTTCCCTCCGATCTCAATGATTCCTCGGGTCCTTCATAAGTTGAAACTGGAAGGAGGCACTCTGATCCTGGTGGCTTCGAATTGGCCCCGGAGGGTGTGGTATGCAGATCTGCTGGGCCTGTCCATAGACGCTGCTCTGCGTCTTCCACTGCGGCCAGATCTGTCTTAGGGCTCCTGCTTCCATCCGGATTTAGCATGTCTCGCTTTAATGGGGTGGCGCTTGAGACCTTCATCCTAAGAGCAAAAGGATTCTCCAGGAGGGTTGTTCAGACCATGCTGCAGGCTAGGAAGCCTTCCTCGGCACGTATTTATCCTGGGGTTTGGCATACCTATTTTTTTGGGTGTTCGACTAGGGGTTTGGGCTTTCCACCTTTCCTGTGTCCTTTCCTTTCTGCAGACGGGTCTGGATTTGGGCCTTCGGCTCTCATCCTTGATGGTCCAGTTTTCGGATTTGTCTGTCCTTTTTCAAAGGACATATTAATTAAGAAATAGTAGTTCTTGCATTCCGGACTACGGGCCCATCTCGGCCGGAGGCTTCGTTAGGTGTGGTGAGGGCTCTCCGGCTTTATGTCAAGCAGACCAGGGAGATTCGCAAGTCGGTTTCTCTCTTTGTCTTGTATGATTTCCATAAACTGGGCTGGCCGGCTACTAAGCAGACCTTGGCCCGCTGGCTCCGCTTTACCTTTCGCCAGGGTTACTCTTTGGCAAATCTTCCTACCCCGGTAATGATGACGGTCCATTCCACCCGGTCAGTGGGAACTTCTTGGGCAGCACGCTTTGGGGCTTCTGCAAAACAGCTTTGTAAGGCTACCACATGGTCGTCTGCTCGTACCTTCATCAGATTTTACGCTTTTGATATTTTTGCGTCCTCGGACGCCGCCTTCGGGCATTCTGTGCTCAATGCAGCTCAGGAGCATCCCCGCCCATAGGGGACAGCTTTAGGACGTCCCAGAGTCATCCCTGTGCCCCCTCGTGGAGGAAAAAGAAAGGAGACTTATGTGCTAAGTCTTTTTCTTTGACTCCATAGAAGGCACAGGGCGCCCACCTGTCTGCCGGGGGAGGGGGGTGTTTCCTTAGTGATCAGTCCGGCTGTACTTTCCATGGTGTGTATGGTTCCGTATGTATACTGGCATTCCTTCTCCTTCTCTGCGGGGTATAGAGGAGAGGGAACCTGGGCTTGTGGGTAATTTTATTATCTGTTTGGTGCCCAGCCTCTACTCTCCAGGCTATACCCAGAGTCATCCCTGTGCCCCCTATGGAGTCAAAGAAAAAGACTTAACAGGTAAGACGTAAGTCCCCTTTTTCCATGCCAAGTTCCGTTATGCTTCATATACAGACTCCGTTGCACACAGAAGTGTTGCATATCAAATTGATCAGTGCAGTCTCTTGGTGTGTTCTAGTCACTTTGTATTGCAACTAAAGCTAATTTTTAGAATAAAAGACGTCCAGCGCAGGGACCTGGCGGCTCACTCATGCCAGGCATCTCGCACCACGTGGCGTATTGAGGCTAGATTTATGAAGACACATCTGTATCATACCACACCCAAGATATTAAAATAGTTCTGTCCCAACCTGTGGTAGAACCTACGCCCTTGCACCTGGTTCAAAGGTTATATAACAGCTATACTCTATTTTTCTCATTATCTTTCTCTCTGCCTTTAATGGGCACTGATGAATCCGTGATTGCATTATTTGATTTGAGGCAACTGTTTTCTCTCTTTTTCTGATCTATTTCTATCTATCCCCCCCCCCCCACCTCCTCACCCTATTTCCTGGTTGTGTCTTTGTTTGCTTTGTTCTTTTCCTCTTTGTGTCTATCTTTTTATTTCTTTCCATTTTTGTGGGTCTTTGTCTAGATGCTTTATGATGTCATTGACAATTTTTGTTACTGAGTCTTAATTTTTTCCAGTGTATTGCTATTTTTGAACTATGTTTTTCGATAATGACCCTGATATTGTCTATAAGTATTTGTACTGTTATTTTACTGTTCCTGACAAATTCTTTACAATAAAAATATAATTTGCACTCAAATAGAGCTGCCCTGTAATATATAATCCAAGACTGTCCTAACCAATTCTCCTCTGGAATGGACTGGAATGTATGGACTTAACATTTTGACGATCCCACCCTTCGAAGACTCCTTGGAGTATATTTACTAAAGTGCAGGTTTTTGGAGTTGTTTCCCATAGCAACCATTCAGATTCTAGCTATTATATTCTAGAAGGTGCTAGATCAATGTAGATTCTGATTGGTTGCTATGGGCAACAACTCCACTTCTAAAAACCTGCACTTTAGTAAATATACCCTCTTGAGTCTTGGTCAACCAAACCATACTGTCTTCCGTACATATTCTGAAAGCTGACGGGGCTGCTTGCAGTCTTCAAGTCTGATGATTACCTCCTCACCCTTTTAAATTGCTCTGCAAGATTTTTAGATTAATCTCTCCTTGAGCCGGCCCTGAGGCAATCGGCTCTTCTGGCATTTACCAGAATGTGCCCGATGGCCAGTCCGGCCCTACTTGGATGCAAAAGATCTTGTACTGTGTTTTTTACCCCCTCACCACAATCTATTTCATTAATACCAGTACATATTTTTACATTTTCCATTATTGCTCTGCATTGTTTTAAACAACTTGTAATACTGTATTAACTTGTTTTACCTGTTGACTTCACAACCCTTCATAATAGTTAAAATAAATTCTACTTATTTTTTTATATTTTTTTTTAGGTGGAAAAACGTCGATTTAACCTGCAGAAGACTGTTTTGTCACCCCCTGTAGCTGGGACCTCCTCACACTGCTTTGACAGACAGCTACATCTGTGCTGTCATTTATCACCGGGATATTACCTGCTTATCCCCAGCACCTTTCATATGGATACAGAGGGAGATTTCTTACTACGTGTCCTGTCTACTGGCCCCATCGTACTCAGGTTACACATTACATCCCATCCCATTACATCCCACATTACATCCCATGACACTGTACGCACAGTCACCACTGCCCTTAAAACATCTGTTAAGCACCAGCAGCATCCAGATTAAAAAAATGAATTCTAATCTCTTTAATTTCTGGCTGTATATATGAATTGAAAAATTTACGTGGGAGTATTGCACTGACAATCAATCAATAAGAAAAGTTGCTTCCTTTGTCCAAATAGCCTGTTTGTGTTATCCTTACTTGGAAAAATAGCTGATTGGTCTGAGGCCAAGTAGCAAAAAAATAAAGTGGAAAAAAAAGTAATTAAATTATAAGATCCTTATCATTTTTATGCTTAATTCTTAACAGTGCTGCCCTAGTTATGTCTGAGTTATACTTATATGGTAAATGCAGCCCTGCATGTAACTCATTACATCGTGTCAGAAACTAAAAACATTCATTAGGTTTAGTAATAAGATATAGTGAGGATCTATGGTGATGATTTGTATTTATTGCATGCAGTGAATTAGCCACCAGTCCTGTGGTAAGGGCCAGTGAAGATGTGATACAAGGAATATGGGAGACCCAGGAGCTGAAGGGGCAGTGGAAGAAGGGTAGCAGTGCAGGAGGCAGCAGAAATTTTTCTTCTTATCACCTCAACCCAGCCATTCCTTTTTGTGTGCCCCCCAAAGTCCAACTGGTGAAGGTAACATTGCAACAGCATTGTCCGGAAAACCAGTGTCACGCCATCGGCTTCCATGTGTACTTGGTGAGTGACATATTTGAGTCTGTGGTTGTAAAATGTACAGTACATGTATAATAGAGCATTACTAGATGCCAATACTGAAACAAAATTAACCTGATCTGGAAAAAAATGAAGACATTTACTGTGTCCAAGAGTCATAGATGAATAAAATTCTCATTTATAATGCGGTATCTGAGCAGTGTGAGCTTTACTATAGATATATTTATTTACTAGTTGGTTTCTAGATAGTGGAGTGTGTGGATAATATTTTTATTAAATTATGAAGTTTCCAGAAAATTGTTATTCTTTATTAGGAGCAGAATTTAAGCACCTGCAGTATACTAATTTATGTATGGTTATATTGTGTCTGCCACTAGGTTCCACAGGACAGCAGTATCTCCCCACTTCCACGAGAACCATGTGCCAGCTGTGTTCCACATAGCCATTCGCAGGAAGTGTCCAAGATGTGTGACCTTTCTCCTGGACAATACGTTGTTGTGCCTTCCACTTACCTACCTGACCAGGAGTGTGACTTTTCTGTGTCTATTGCTACCAAGATTGACAGGTAAGTGTAGCATGTTCCTTCTTGTAAGCATGATCCCCACACTTTGCATTGCTGAACTTTGTTTTGGATGCTGCTTGTTTCTTTTAAGTGTGCTCAAAGCTGTTACCGCACTTGAATAAGTCCATTGATGTCCATGGGAGCACTTTGTGTATGTGCCCACTATGGTGTAACACTACCAATTCCACCAAATTTGTGCTGTATTTTTCCCATTTATGGCAATATCACATTAGTTTCACTCGAGTTGTATGTCACATGTGAAATAAATAGGTCATTAAAATGAATCGTCTGTTGATGTAAATGTTGCTCGTCAGCACTGTTAATTGTTTTCTCTAGTAAATAGAGGTTACTTTAATCTGTATTGAAGTGTAAACAAAGCAGGGAGTCACTAGGAGTGGATGACATTGGAAACATCTTATGGTTGGCATAGCCGCTAAAGGGCCCCCCATTATGTTATTTTCATTTTTTATAATTATTTATTACAATTCCTGTGGATAAAAGTATATTCCTGAGGATTACAAAGAAAGAGAACTGCCTTGGATTACAAGTTTCTACAATTATTATTTATAATATGTTTTATTTACATGCAATCTGGAACCTGCTTCAGCCTAGTTCTTAATAAGGTGTACTGATTTAATTGTCTCAGTATTTGCCAAAATAATACAGTGCTCTTTGCAGGCAGGTATATTTCCTGAACCACTAAAGGAAGCAAATGTTAGACATCTTCTAAATAAAAATAAAATAGATTGTGCCTGCATAACTAACTGCAGACTATTATCAAACCTATTCTAGGAAAGGTTATTGAGAAAGTAGTTGCAATTCAACTGGAAACCCATCTGCCAACCCGTAATATTTATCAAAGGAGTGGCTTCAGGACAACTCTGTGAATGTCCTTGAGTGGCCCAGCCAGAGCCCAGACTTGAATCCAATTGAACATCTCTGGAGAGATCTGAAAACAGCTGTGCACCGACTCTTCCCATCCAACCTGATGGAGCTTGAGAGGTGCTGCAAAGAGGAATGGGCGAAACTGCCCAAAGATAGGTGTGCCAAGCTTGTGGCATCATATTCAAAAAGACTTGAGGCTGTAATTGCTGCCAAAGGTGCATCAACAAAGTATTGAGCAAAGGTTGTGAATACTTATGTACATGTGAATTCTTTTTACACATTGTCATTATGAGGTATTTTGTGTAGACTTTTGAAGACAAAAATGAATTTATTCCATTTTGGAATAAGACTGTAAAATAACAAAATGTGACAAAAGTGAAGTGTTGTGAATACTTTCCAGATGCACTGTATGGTCCATTACAATTAGGATTCAGGAGAAGATATAGTACTGAAACAGCTCTAATGTGTGTGTGCCTAATAATCTTCCAATGGCAAGAGGTAGAGGTGGTTTGTTCAATCTTAATCCTTCTGGATCTCTCTGCATCATTTGATACAACAGACCATGGGGTCCTAATTGAATGCCTGCCACATTTCTGTGAACTGGATGGCACAGTAGGTCACATAGGGTCCTATCTCCCATGCTATTTACAGTATACATGATCCCGCTGGGTGAAATATGCAGACGTCCTGGACTGGCCTACCACTATGCCCAGCTGTACTGATCCTTATCTCCGGGTACTGAAAAACCCAATACCATTCTTAAATGGCTATATTATGCTTGAGAGTTTAAAGTTGAAAAACAGTGACCATGCATGGGGGGAGATGCACTAAGCCTTGGAGAGTGATAAAGTACCAGCTAATCAACTCCTAACTGTCAGTTTACAGACACTGTTTGAAAAATTACAGGCGCTGATTGACTGGTATTTTACAACTCTCCATTTTATCACTCTCCAAGGCTTAGTCCATCTCCCCCCACTGCGGAATCTTGGTGTTGTACTGGATTATGGCCTGGTTTAAACAACTTGTGTCAGACAAAATCAAATCTTCATTGTTTGATTTGAGGATGATTACTTGGACATTAAAGACTACAAGAAAAATTCCCTTATTGAAATATAATAATATGACCCATTTGCAACACATTTAGGGGACGATTCAATTGTTTTTTGAGTGGCAATAATTAATGGACGCCTGATGGAGAAATTTCAAGTGTTTGTTGTGCCCCAAAAATCTGGGTGTAATCTTCTAAAGTACTGGTTAGGGCTCCCAAACAGACAGACTTTTTGCATATCTGTGCTCGCCACCTCAAGAGCCTGTGGGCAGAAATGTAAGCGCCTGCAGAATTCGCGCCCGATTAGAGCAACAATTGAATTGCTTCGTCAGGTGCCCATACTGAGCAGAGCGCAAAAAATAATTGAATCTCCCCCTAAGATTTCTTTTTTAATACATTGCTCAACAAAAGTATGTGGTCTCTTTATTTCAGTAAGTTTATTTATAAGTTGTGTATGAGTTTTATCTACATTTATATAGTATAATAATGAATTTCTAATCGGTATGCTGGGACCAATGAGATGGCAAATTTGCCATTCCAGTTGTGCCATTATCCTCATTACCATGGTACCCACAGCCAAGGCGGTCTAGGATGATCCCCAATGGTTTCTTTGTTTGTTTACTGAACATAGGGTCCCAAAGCTATAGTTCTTGTCTAATGCTGGAAGATAGGCCGCTCATTTATTTAATAAACAGATTGTATCCCATTTACTCCAATTGTTTACTCATTGTAATGGAGTTTGTACATGTAGTGCTCATTGAAATGAATCGGAAAAGCTCAGTGTTGCTTGCATTCTATGGAAATGTTTGCAAAAGTATCCCATATATTGCAAAACTACGTCTAAACCCATAGCCATATATGTGGGTTTTTACGCCAGTGGGTAACTAGGCATACCGTAACAATGTCTATGCATCACGCACTTGATAGAGCTCACATCTACTTGTGAAACATGAAACTTCCTGCATATTAATGTTAGTTTATTCTATTTCCAAAGGAAACCTATCCAGAGCCAGGAGACTCTTGGACAAATCCTGAAAGAGGTGAGAAAACGAGTGTAAAACACAGCTGCAATGGTGAGCAGCAATACGCACAAGGATTAAATTATATTAAATAATATAAAAAACCAAACAAAAACAATTGTATAGATAACATTAAATATAAATACAAAAAAAAGCACACGTGGTAAGCAGACCAAAATATTTTATATTATCAATGAGACATTGAATCCTGGCATCCAAGACTTAAAGACTTTTATGAATCCAAACAGCATTTGTCCAGATTCGTTCCTGTACGAGCCGTGGTATAGGGAGATGCAACTGTATGTTAATGGCTGTACATTGTCAGCTGCAACTAAGGTAATTATACCAAATGATCCAGATAGCTAAATGGAAACAATTCTGTTAGATGTAGCTGCACATCAACTGTTAGATGTAGCTGTAATGGTGTAAGGCACCTCCGATAAGAGTCGGCAAAGGAAAAGCCACGGAATTGCGGTAAGTACAGTGTCCAGCAGTGCAATAACTCGTCACTGGGATATGACAGGATTCTAAACAAGTGATTTGTTAGCTCAGGTGTGTTTCCACCTGATTGATGTGTAGATCAGGTATAAGTAGGCTATATCTACTGCTATATCATCTCTTTAATTCGGGACACTTGGATTACACAGATTCTTTGGCAGATTAAAACCAGGTGAAATGGAGACTTGAAGTCAGCCAACCACTGAACCTGTGTAATTCATATGTATCCTGAATTCAAGGGATGATATGGCAAGCCTAGATATAAGCAGATCAACGCTGATATACAGCCTTTAATGCACCAGTGTGCTTCCCAATGCCCAGGAGCCCAGTCAGGCTAAACAGAGGACCACAGCTGGTCCAGTAATGTATCTGGACAAATACTTACTGGACATAATTTCGGGATTTAATTTCTCAGAGATACTCTAGATCAGGAGTAGCCAACTAGTCAGAGGCAAAGAGCCAAAAAATATATGTAGTCAAGTTAAAGAGCCAATATAATGCGCGTGCCGAAGCGCGCTTGCAAAAATGGGGCGTGGTCTAGCTGTCACAAGGCCATGCCTCATTTTGTGCGCACGCCTTTGGTATGACATTTGCAGGAGCATGACCTTGTCTCACATCCCCGTAGTTGTGCCCCTTATGCAATGCCCCCTGTAGTTGTGCCCCATATGCAGTGCCCCCTGTAGTAGTGACTCTTATGCAGTGCCCCCTGTAGTTGTGCCCCATATGCGGTACCCCGTGTAGTTGTGCCCCATATGCAGTGCCCCCTATATTTGTGCTCCTTATGCAGTGCCACCTGTAGCTGTGCCCCTTATGCAGTGCCCCCTGTAGTTGTGCCCCTTATGCACTGTCCCCAGTACTTACCTGACTTCACACTGGGCACCGCTCCCGCTGGCTGCTGGATCCAGCAGGCACGCAGGCTCCTCACGTCATGACGTTTCCCCGCTTACTGCCTCATTGGGAAGGCTGGCCTAGCCTATGAAGCGAACAGAGGCTTCATTATCCTCTGATCAATTCAGAGGTCAGCGTTCACAGTTGCAGTGGCGTAGCAACGGCCCCCGCGCCCCCAAGCCACTGCAGGGTTTGCGGGGGCCGATGTTACGAGCCACAGCTCAACAAAGAAAGAGCTGCGAGTTGGCCACCCCTGCTCTAGATACAATACCATATTTTGATAACCATACCACATGTGTACTTGTGTGTGTGTGTATATATATATATATATATATATAATATATTTAGCGGTCTTAGGAAGACCTTTACGTTATGACTTTTATGAATATAAACTCACACTGCAATTGAACATGTTTAATTAAGATATCAGCTAACTGCTTGTGGTTGTACATACTGTGAGATATTCTGCATTCTTTTTTTAAGGTTTCTGTTATAACACTGATGAAGTAGCAAGATGTGGATCTGACCAGACATTATCAGCACCAGGCCAGCAACCTGTTTCCAGGGCTTTTAACAGACAACATGATAGATATAACTGAGAAAGTGAGACAAACAGCGTTTTTCCATGGATACTTTATAACATTGATATTGAGAATGTTATGTTTCAAACTGTTCTAGTACTACGTAAGTCTGCTTATTTGCGACCTTAAAATGAAATAAATTGTATATTTTTATAATTATATGGTATGTCTTAATTTGTTACTTTTACCTTATTATATAAGATAAAAGCTTTTATATGTGTGTATGTAAATTTCTGTAATACTTGTATAAGCCACATGTTCTAACTGCATAATGTCCTATATATAGAAATATGATCTGCTATAGCTACTATATACCTCCTAGCAGCTAATTGTCCTTGTTAGATAGAATTGACCAGTCACAAGAAAGGACATCAGTCATTGGCTGTTTCTGTACTGATTCTTATTAGTCTTATTAACTTAGAATTTATGTTTGCATATTAAAAGTAAGATCTATGCTCAGTTTTACACATTAAGCAGGGTTAATCTTATAACAGTCTGAAGGTTATTTAATAGGTTCTGACATTACAGAATCGTGATTTTGTGGAGTTCACTGCTAAATTTAATCAGTTATAAGGCAAAACCAGCCATATAACTGATTGCCGCTTTAGCGACAAACTCACCAAATCACGCCGGTTCCAAAAATCTGGGAAGTTCTGACTCCCTAAACCAGCCTCTTCTCAGGTGCCTGTATTTCCTTTCAAACTGGAGACAAGAAGGTTTCTTAGCTTAGATTTCCAAACACCTGGAAGAAGGACGTGTGAATGGTTGCCCTGATTCGCATTAGACGCAGAGGGAAATATGAATAAAGAGTATTTTTTAAATTCCACTACAAGAAGCACCGCAGGTACCCAGGATGTATGGGTGTCTATGGCCTCTGTTCTTTATACAGCACAAGATGTTCACAGCTATCATGTCAGAGGAAGCTGCAGTATAAGATTAAAAGCTATACAACACTCTCAACAGAATAAGCCCTAAAAAAAGAGGTTCTTGCTTTTTTATTCTCTATGTAAGGTAAAATAAGATTATTTATTTTCATTTGTTTTGTTTAATTCATTAGCTTCAAAATTTAGTTTAAAAGAGAACAGCTATGACTTAAAACAGCTCATTTCCAGGCTGCAATTCTGCACTGCCTGCGGATTATGCAGAAGCTATATATGGCACGTTTAAACAAAATGCTTCAGTCTCAGCCTCTTGAACAATATGAGGGTTTTCTCATTTGGATCAAAACAAATCATGTTATGGGGGACACATTTATAACTAGAGAATAGTTAGGAAGCCTGCAAGGTATAAAATGGTTCAGGTCTGAGTTAAGTTTAGAACTGAGGACTCGGACAGAAGTTTCTGGTGAATCTTTTCCTCTAATTATTTTGGAGGTCTTTTCCGCAGGGGATGGACAGAAGAAAATAAAGTTTTCAATACATACAAAATGGATCTACTTATTAAAGCTATGAGAAGAACCTTTAAAACTGAAGACGGTAACCCCATGCCACTGTTGTAAGACTAATTCAAGGCCTTAGTATTGAGGATCATTTTGGGGCTGATGGTACAAATTACAGCTTAAAGAAGTGCCCGTAAAGAGACGGAACGTTGACTACCTCTAATATAACAACTTACAGATGACGCCAAAGCTATTGTTTGAAACTACTAATATTTTAGTTAACAGCTATATTACCCTTTTGGCAGTGCTTAAAATGCCAAAATGTAATGCATAGCACATTCGAGAATAATAAAAGCATATTTGTGAGTGAGGAACAAAGTGAGTACCACTCAGTGCCAATGAAATGCATGCATGCTGCCAATATGGGCTCACTCTGAGCCATCAACACCAACCCATGACCACCTGCACATAATATGGCTGTTCAGGGCATACTTACGAATGCAATGCAGAGCTGACAAACATTAGTAATTTCTCTTCGTTGGTGCAAATAGAAGATGATTGTATATAAAATATAACTTTATTAAATATATTATTAAAAAAAGTTTTCCGCCTTATTAGTCAAATATTCGGAAAACTTTTTTTAATAATTTATTTAATAAAAGTTATATTTTATATACAATCATCTTCTATGTGCGCCAACAAAGAGACAATACTCTTCTCTTTTCTTTTTTTGTAAACTCTTATTTATTGTCCTTGGCAGCACCCCCACAGAATGATTTCACATGTACCACAAATTGTCTTAATTGGGGCCATTACAGAAGTATATATTATAATTTTTTTTAAACCTAAACCTAGTGCAGAAGTGCTTCCCCAGCCCCCTACCCCTAGTTTAACAAACATTAGTAATTAAATTGCATATGGCAGAACACTCATTTCCGTGCCCCAGTCCACCTATTTGTCTGTTGCAAGACAGGGTTCTTAATATGTGCAGAGGGAATTAGCGCATTTTGCACTCTGAAAACTGCTATTGTACTCATTCTGTACACAGCCCCTTTATGTTCATCAGGTAATCAAATATATGATTGAAATGTCATAGGAGTATTCAGATAAGAGACAATTCAGCTCTAAGCATGAAAATGTACCCATTCAAAGTGGAAGATTCAATAACTGGGGAGATTGCTCTAAAATAGGTGCTAACATTTTCAGACTTTCTCATAGAACTACTATATAATTGAAGGATGGCAGTCCTTTCATAGGGCTCCAGGAAACTGAGAAATATCTGATGAAACTGCACTGCTGAAGCCACAATACAACCAGCCATTTCCATAGTGTAGTTGGAGTGATAAAGAGAGCATTGTGGGATGGATTATGTGCAGCAAACTGACAGATGAAAAGTTGGTTTGCCACCCTTCATATACAGAGGGAATTGCTCTTGGAGCAGAAATTAGACACCACAATACAAAAAATATCAGCAAACTGCTTCTTGAACTACCTTCAGAGAAAACTAAAAAAACAGACATGTTCCTAGTCTCACAGAGATTGAAAAGTGGACAACAGTAAAGGATTGCGGAACTCTTGTTACACAAGTACATTTCAGATGCCTGAAGAAGGAACCATTACTTATTTCCATTTTGTTTATCATAAATAAAGTGCCGACGTGGTGATGAAATTAAATGATATTTTGTATTTCTGTACACTGCATGATTAGCCGTACGACAACGCCATATGTTGTTACATGCTTAATTTAACAACTTTGCGTTGTCCATGATGTGCAGCACATCAGATAGGAAGATGCGACCAATATATAGTGTGCACCCAGCTGTACAGATCTATTTTTACAGCACTATAACTATGGGACTTTATGACTGTCTTAGATATTAAAGACCCATAGCTACGTACCACTATTTTAAAAGCACTTTAGTGATTTCTCAGATTCTTCATTTTGGTGTTAGCACTTTCTGTTTACTAATTTCTCGTTCAAGTACCAGGATGTTCTTTTGCAGAAGAAGCAAAAAGAACGAAAAGAAAAAAAGGTACCAGGTGAGGAGTTGCCCAGTGGACCTGGTCATTTCACTCCGGTTCTCGTTCAGTATCCATGCATATCACAAGTCTGTGGTTCCTACATTGTCACTAGTGTGCCTACACTCCTGTTCATACACATGAGCCAAAGTATTATCAAGCCTCCTCGTATCCTATGCACATCCATCATACCTAAGGGTCCCGAGCCGAATCGTCAGAATACCCAAACCGTGACAGCTGTATAGAATAATAACCCCATCAAAATCCGTCGAGTGGTACAAGAGATTAGCCTGAACGAAATGGCAGACCTCTAAACCGGGGACTTTATTTTATACATATTAAATGCACACAAATACAATATTGTATTCCAAATTGAGCATAACATGATCGAGACCACATTCAAAATTACGTTAAATAGCAATACCAAACCAAGGTTATATTAACTTTTTGTGTCCTCTCAAACAGTTGAAAATGTGATACTCTCGTATACCCTCGGGCTATTAGGGAGCTGCAGCAAAATTAGCATATAATTTTAAATAACGTGTGGCTGATCAATTACTCCAAAAAAATAATCTGTCTGCTAATTAGTAGTATTACATTAAAGCAGTGGGCTTGATTCAGAGCTGCTCGCTAGATGCGATCGTTCGCACGATGTGTATGCAAATTGCGTAAGCAGTGCTATCGCACAACAATGCATTAGCACGCCCAGTATTTCTTAGAGAGAGATCACATAGTGTATACAGACGCCCACCAGCCTGTTTTAAGACGCCCACTTGTGCACGTCATGTCCAGGAAGTGTATGCAACCATCGGTACATCGGATGCTGTCGCAGTGCTTGAGGTTGACCATACCCTGCCGCAAGCACTGCGAGCACTTCAGTGTAAAAACAAGCCAGGTGACATGTACTATGATGCTGTCTTCTAATTCTGCACACCTCTAAAACGCTGTTGAGATGCTCAGGCACGCCTGTGTTTGCACCTCCACTCCCCCGTTTTTAATGGCCAGCCCGTTACCACCTACAAACGGCTTCCCCTGTCACTCACTATACTGGGCTGTGATGCGTACACACTGCATACCATCGGCTGCAGCGAGCGTATGCATCTTAGCGAGCGAGTCTGAATCAGGCCCAGTGTCCAGCAAAAAAGGTCATAAAGAAACTGGTATCTCATTTCCGAATGCTATCAAACAATTAGCTGAAACATTGTAAATAAAATGGTTTCAATATTTGTATATGTACAATAACTTTGTGACATTAAGTTATGTCCAAAGAGAATAGCAGCGATATGGGACAGTATAATTATACTTAGATACAGCTGTCACTAGTAATGTAAGGCTCAAAAGGAGTTATGCAAATATAAGCCCTTAATATTTAGATATGAGAAACAGACGTCTCTGGGCCTGAATCAGTATGGATCACAACTGCGATTGCAATAGCGATTACACACGCAGTCTCACTGCGAAGATATGCTAATCCTCTGTGATTGGTACACCGTCGCAGCACAACATAAGGGCTTAACCTTATACACATCCGTAATACTTAGCAGAACTGCGAAACCATCGGTAACATCAAGTACAATTGCAGCCTTGTGCACACTTGCACTTCCTTACTCAGGAATTGCTAACCCACGCACGCAGTGAGTACACAAGCTGCTTATGGTATTGCAGTGGCTAATTTATGCACGTCCCTGTAACGGCGTTCAAATGAACTGGCACACCTGCGTTTTGCCGACCACCCCCCATTACCTTCTCCAAACGGTCACTTCCTGTCAATCACTCTGTGATGTTCTGCGTAGTCACTGCGATCCTGATCGCAGTGGAGTGTTCGTGCACTGCGATGCAGAACGCAACAATCGGCCAATTGCATGTGTAATCGCAGTTGCGATCCTTGCTGAATCAGGCCCTCTGTTCTCTATACTGCTGACATATTGTGTGGTATACAGGAAAAAATAGAGGTGCCAATTCTGACCACTAGCTCACTGCTGTGTGCAAATGCAGTAAACAGCTGATCCGTGAAGGCATGGGAGGAGGCCGATTTCGTGGTAGTCGGGGTGATCTGTTACTTAGGGGCCATTTATCATTAATTGCATGTAAAATGCAATCGGTGCAATATTGGCGTCCCTGATCGCATTGCTGAATGCGATTACATTAGCGGGATGTATTATAGAGCATCCGCAGGGGTTCAGAAAAGAGCCTGACCCTGCTATGTGTTCCGAGTGCTGCCGGGGCTACTGCGCCCACTTCACTGCCAGACCGGATGAAATAACGGCGAGGAGAGAGCAGAGAATTTGCCTGTGTACGGGTGCAGGAACAATGTTTGGCACCTTCAAATGGTAATGTTTCAATGGTGTTTCGATAGTAACATTTTAAAAAGTCCTGAGAATAGCACCTCCCTTGCTCCTTCCTGGCTGCAGCTCTCTGCATCAGGGCTTCTTGGGTTTGAGGGAGGCTGTCTCTGTTGGCAAGTGGCCAATGACAAACGTCCCTGTCGGTAAGCGGGTGGGGTCTAATTATTCATACATTAAGGCTTTTTTCTCCGGCCGCTTGCAAAGCTGTGGGAGACCACCCACACCTTGTGCGAGCGGCCAGGAGACCATCGCAATAATTGCGACGAGACCCTATGGCAGGGTCTAGGCTGTCGCAAGGCCGAGTGGACTTCCAGCTCTAATAGAGCAGGAAGTCCACTACTGACCTCAGTAGTGAGGTCAGTAAGACCTCCCTACAATGCAAGGCGTTCCTAAGGGAACGCCTGCGTTTGTCCAGCCACCCCCTACCCGCCCACAAAACGGGGCGAGCTGTCACTCACCATCGACAGCGCCCCGTCTTGTTGCGAGCCCCGTAGCGACTGAATTTGTCGCTCGGCGGGGCTCGCGCACGCCAGATGCCGCACATGCGCAGTGCCTAAACATTGAGCTGCTTGCGAGTGCACAGCACTTGCGAGCGGCTCTGAATCAGGGCTTAAGTACTGTTGCATTGTTACTAGTTCTCTCTGTCTTCAGTTAAAAATTCAAAACAGATCAATCTCACTCATATAACTGAAAACGTATGAGTTATGGTGCGTACACACGGTACGATTTAAATGAATATTAGCGATAACATCGTTCATCGTTATATCATTCATTTTTATGCTGCCAACGATCGACCAACGATGCGCGTCCATGCATGCAGGCCAACCTGAGCGATATCTATCAGTGCTTGCAGGAGGGAATGATCGTTGGTCGTGGGTGATATTGTTGGTGTGTGGTTGAATGATATAATTCAACCAACACACCGGGAATTTCAAAGGGAGATCGTTCAGCGATATCGATCGCTGAACAGATCGTCCCGTGTGTATGCAGCATAACAGTCAAATAGTTGGCCAAGCAAAAGCATCTCTTCTAAAGTCAAGCTTTAGTGGTGCTGGGGATGTTAATGTCCACTATAGGATTATTACCTTGGGCCTTGTTTCCCATGAGAGAAATCCAAAATTGCAGAATGCAAACTGAAAATGGGTTAGTTGGATTTTCCAGTTCATCTAGCAGCAGTGACAAAACAGAAACATTAAAACAAGCAATCTGAATAACCCAGATTAGGGCCCCATACAGCAGGTGGCCAAAATCCCGATCCGACCAAAACTACTGATCCGCCAGTCGGAAACACTGATCGGCGCATATCGATGATCACTGATCCGTCGGACAATCGGGGAAATTCTTCATATTAAAAAAATCCCAATTTTCCATTCCTGATCATATTTTGGTCAGGATCAGCAAATCAGGGAAATCCAACATGTTGGATTTAACTGATGCCCCGTGCCGGCATCTGGGGATTGGGGAATTGTGACAATCCATCGATGATGTATGGGAGCCTTTACTTATACACAGATGCAAACAAATTAGGTTAATAAATGGTTTTTATCTACTTTATCCTGAGGTTGCTTAAATACCTCATATCACTGTCATACACCTTCCTCTGGATGTGAATACTTGTGCTAATGATCAGTTTGGAAGAAAAATATTTTAAGCAATTTTCTAAAAAAATAAAATGCTTGCTTTTTTTTGCAATAAAACATGCTAAAGAAAGTGGTGGATAAAGATGGAAGAGATTGGGATTATTTGCTGCTTTATTTATTACTAGCCATTTGAGAGGTTCTCCAAACCTCCACGGGGTTTTCACCTTTTTAATGTGTTGTATGGGAGAAACCCAAGGGGATTGCAAAGGAGACATGGGAGGGGCAATCCAGTCCTTATAGAACTATTATTGAGAATGTTTCTCATATGCAGGAAAGAATAGCTGCAGTGAGAGAACAGGCCAAACAGGCACAGCAGAGGGTGTACAATCGCAATGCCCAGTTGCGCGTCTTTGCTCCTGTGGACAGAGGGCCTGATTCAGACCCAGTCGCAAGCGCTGAGCGCTCGCAACCGGGTCAGTGGTGGCCCAGAGTGCATGCGCACGACGGAGCCGGCTCCGTTGTGCGCATGCGCGACACCCGGATAGCGACAACCAATATGTCACTCCAGGTCTCGTACCAAAGGGGGCGTGCTGTCGATGTTGAGTGACAGCACGCCCCCTTTAGTGGGCGGGCCGTGGGAGTGGCTGCCCAAACGGGGGTTTCCCATGTGAACGCTTCCGTTTGGGGCCGGCCCCACTGACATCACGAGTGATGTCAGTGGGAGAGATTTTGGCTCTGTTAGAGTCGAAATCTCTCTGGGGCTTGCAGCAACGAGACCCTACCACAAGGGTCTCGTCGCAAGCCCGATGGTCGTGATGGTCTTGACCATCGCGACCATCTTCCTGGCCGCTCGCTATAGCTGTGGGTGATCACCCACAGCTATGCGAGCGGCCAGGAGGCCGTTCTAAAAAAAATAGCCCGGCCCTGATTCAGAGCGAGCGCTCTGTCAGAGCGTCCGGCTCTGAATCAGGGCCAGAGTGCGTGTTTTGATTCCTACAGCAGAAAGTAAATTTTTGGCTAAATGGCAAGGACCCTTTGAAATCCTAGTAAAAGTGGGGGATTTTAATTATAAAGTGTACCAGACTGTTAAGAGATCTACCATGTAAACAGGGCTGGCCCTAGCCAATTTGGTGCCCTAGGGAAGATTTTGGCTGGTGCCCCCTATCCCACCACCAATCTTAAAGTGGGTACACACCTGACAGATATATATGCAGATCAACTGATCTGCAGATATATGTGCAGATTATGATTGTTCATACACACTGAACAACCATCATCTGCGGACCTCCCTGCCGGCCTCTGCAGCAAGTCTGTGGGTGGTTGGCTGATCGTCCGTACACACAGCACGATAAGCAGATATATCTGACAACAGCTGTGCTGCACAGCTGAAGCGATGTGTCTGTGAACAACGTTCACGGACATATTGTGTCTATTGGATACGTTCTGCATTTCGGCGGTCGGTATGCCGACGCTTACATTACCGGGCGCTGGAATCCCGATGTCGGCATCCCGACCACCAAGCTACCAAAGGTAAGTAGCGGGGTTGGGGAGAAAGGTTAGGGTTAGTCACTAAGGGTGGAGGGTTAGGTTTAGGGAGCAGGGAGATGGAGGTGAGGTTCAGGCACTTGGGGGTGAGGTTAGGGTTAGGCATCGGGGAGGGAGGGTTAGGCTAGGGAGAAAGTGAGCGTTAGCATACCGACCAACAAGTGATTTCTTTTTTTCATTGCAAAAATCTCCAAAAAGTTTTTACACGTTGTCATTATGGGGTATTGTGTGTAGAATTTTGAGGACAAAAATGTATTTATTCCATTTTGGAATAAGTCTGTAACATAACAAAATGTGGAAAAAGTGAAGCACTGTGAATACTTTTCGGATGCCCTGTGTGTGTATGTGTGTGTGTATATATATATATATATATTTTATATATATATACATATATATATATATATAGACTGCACCCCTCTCTGTCTAGTGAGTGCCCCAGCGCATGCCCCCTCCCAGCCTAAGCTAACTTACCGTGAGACAGGTTCCAGACTATAGACAGACAGTAATTGGTTGGACAATGTCTAGATAGACACTAGATGATAGACAGTCAATAGTTAGACAGGGAAAAAAGTTAAACACAAACAAAAGTCAGACACACTAAAGTTAGACATGTAAAAAATTTGACAGGTACAAAAGGTCGACAGGGTCAAAAGTTCGACATGAAATGGTCGACACAAAAGACTAGGAACAGTAAGGTACTTAACCACTCTAGACTTAACCAAAGGGTATTGGCAAGTGCCATTAACATATAATGCCACAGTAAATACAGCTTTTTCTGCATCTGACGTATTGTTCTAATACAAGATGTTGTCATCTGGGTTACATGGGGCACCCGCCACCATTGAAAAGATGATGAATAGAATTCTAAGGCCCCATAGTCAGTATGCTGCTGCTTATCTGGATGATGTAGTCATCTATAGTCCTGATTGGCAGCCTCACTTACCCAGAGTACTAGCAGTATTGGACTCCGGGCCTGATTCAGAGATGATCGCAATGCCAGTTCCGTATGCAGAGTGATTGCCATCTTGCATGCTTATAAGCGGCACTGCACGTGTGGTGCGATCACATTGATATTACGGATACACATAGGGATACATCGCACAGTGATTGACAGGTTGTCAGTGTTTGGGTGTGGCAACGGGGGTAGTCAGAACAATGAAGGCACATCTGACTGTTTAAATGCCTTTACATGGGCATGTATAAATTAGCCCTTGCAATCTTCAACGCAGCAAGAAAGCCCTCTGCATGAGCAAGATGGCTGCTCGAGCTGCAACGATTTTATCGATATTTATGCAGGTATGCGTCGTCCCACATAGGTAAGTTCAAACAGCATATTTTTTGCAGCTGTATTGCATATGAAAACGCAGCTAACGAAAAAAAATGTTGTTTAGGGATGGAAGAAGTAAAGTATCTTGGATGCACCATCGGCAGATTTGATAAAGCCCCAACTTATTAAAATTGAGGCAATGCAAAATTGGCCACGGCCACTGAATAAGAAGCATGTGAGATCCTTCTTAGGAATTACTGGGTATTATAGAAGGTTTATACCCAATTTTGCCACCATTGCTGTCCCACAGACGGACTTTACCAAGGACAAACAGAAAGTTATGGTTAAATGGAGTCCTGATGCAGAAAAGGCTTTTCAGGAGTTGAAGGTAGCATTGTGTACCCAACCAGTTCTGATGACACCTGACTTTGAAAGTGAATTTGTGGTGCAGACTGATGCGTCGGATGTAGGGATAGGTGCAGTCCTATCCCAGAACAAAGAGGGTGAAGAGCATCCTTTGATTTATTTAAGCAAAAAGTTGAATGTATGTGAGAGACTCTATGCCACTGACGAAAAAGAAGCATTGGCAATCCAATGGGAATTAGAAACTCTCAACCTGAATTACCTTCTCTACCAGCTGAGAAGGTAATTCAGATTGATCACCGATCATGCCCCTTGAATGTATGAGAATAAAGAGAGCAATGGGAGAGCACAGGTTTCTGAAATATATGTATTAAAACCCCTGCTAAACAGATCTGTCAGACGATTGGACTTTAGTAAAAGCCGGTTAAAGGTTCCTGGGGTTATGGATGGAGAGTGAGGATGGGCGCCATCCATTAGGCCCATTTCAGGTCTTCAGCCTGAGAACAGGCTAATTAATACTTGCATCTAAGTGTGCCAGGGGTTTTACTCAAGTGTCTCACTACCTGGTGAAACAAACAGCAGGCTTGTTAAGTGACTGTGATTTACTGACCTGAGTACTCTGCATATGCCTATGTTTGTGGTAGGGGCATTAGGTCTTACCACTTTTGAGAGAGAGAACCTGTGTGTATAGTGAGAGCCCAGATGGGTTAGGATTTTGTTTTAGGTTTTTCTTTTACTGCACAATAAACTAGCTTTTGCTAATTACACGGAAACCTTGGACTGGTCTGCTGTTTCCTGGCTGCTTTGTGTGTGGAAGTGCCCATCTACCCCAGGAGGGGGCACCCCTATCTTGATCACCACAGAATACTAATATAGTTTGTGCTCATACGTGGGATTGTGATCTTGTGCATGCGCACAAGCTGGCTACAGAGACAGGCTGAGGGATAGGTCTAAGAGCCGCCACTATGTACCACAGGTTAAGAACCACTGTGTTAGAGTACAAAGCAGCTTCCACCTATGAAGGGGGCAATGTGCTATGTGGAATGAGTGTCACAAATAATTATAAATTCATACATTCTGCAATGTGGTACTTTTTCCATAGTCACTATATGGTTCTCATAAACAATAAGGCTTAGAACTCTGGAGCTGATTCAGAGCCGCTCGCTAGGTGCGATCGCTCGCACGAGGTGTATGCAAATTGCATAGACAGTGCAATCGCACAGCAAAGCATTAGCACACCCAGTATTTCTTAGCGAGATCACTTATTGTATGCAGACACCCACCAGCCTGTCTTAAGACACCCACTTGTGCACATCATGTCCAGGATGTGTATGCAACCATTGGTACATTGGATGCGATTGCTGCGCTTGACTATGCCCTGCCGCAGGCACTGCGAGCACTTCAGTGTAAAAACAAGCCAGGTGCCGTGTACTATGATCCTGTCTTATAATTATGCTCACCTCTAAAACGCCGTTGAGATGCTCAGGCACACCTGCGTTTCCACCTCCACTCCTGTTTTTAATGGCCAGCCCCTGTTACCACCTACAAACGGCTTCCCCTGTCACTCACTCTGCTGGGCTGTCTATGTGCAGCAAGCGAATGCATTGTGAACTTTCGCTAAGGTATGCACCTGTGCACTGCGATGCATATACATGTACATAATGCATACAGACTGCATACCATCGGCAGCAGCGAGATTATGCATCTTAGCGAGCGGGTCTGAATGAACTCCTCTGCTCTAACACATTATGCAGCATGTATACTACTTTGTTCATTTTTATCTTGCTTACCTTTGACTTCTCAGGTGGCCTTAAATCTTCTTTGTCCCTTAATAAATGTAAAATTTTTTCATTTCACACGTTAATGATTGGGGTTTTTTTCTTCTAAAGTACTGCACATTGGTGCCTCATTTATGTCTTAAGTCATGAGAGTTATGCTGGGTACATACTAGACAATATGTCGTCCGATTCAGCCGGATCGAATGACATATCGGGCACATTGTCTAGCATGTACCCGCTATGTCGCTGACTACACACGCTCCCACGTGTTGTCAGCGACATCGCCCATTGGACCTGCATGCAGGTCTGACAGGCAACATCATTATCGAGAGCCATGCTGCTGAATGCAGCATGTCCCCCGCCATTGCTGCCGGCGTCGGCAAGTGTGTAGGCACTTGCCGATGCCGGCACCCCGCCGCTTACGAGGTCGGTACACACTAGACATCGTCTAGTGTGTACTGGCCTTAAGAAAACATTGAATCTATTGATTGTGCCAGTTGTATAATTAAATTTGATTATTATTTTTAAAATATATTTATATTATATCTAAGGTATCCACATATACAATTCACTTAGGCCTGGAAAGAAATGGAAATATGCCTGGGGAAGCAGTAACATTTGCAGGTGGTCAGTGGTAGGTTTATGACGACCATCACAGGATGATAATGATGATAGCCATATCCAGTGAACCACTAATGGCTACTTGTGATGACACTGATTGGTGCTTGCTTTACCTGGTACAGAATATGCTCCTATGAGAGAGTTTAAGCAATTTTATTGTGGAGGGTTTTTGAGGGATGTTTTTTTCTACATTTGTGGGATTTTAGCAGTTTAAATGATTGCAAATAGCAAATACATTTGTTGAAAGTAAGGGACGTTTTTTAAAACATAGGCACAAATCAGATGTAAGATGTTTTCCGTCGTAAAGCAGATACTTATGCTGCCATTGCCAACCACAGCGCATTTTGATTGCAGATGGAACTCTGGATATTGATTGGCCTGGAATAAATGTGGATATTGCTCCGTATGACAAGTTGTACGCATCTATGTGACCGCACTGCCCCAATCCATACATCTGTGGTAATAGCCATCATCACTATACCCTGGTACAGGCCAAAAATGGAGGTGCGCTGGAGATGCATGCCAAGCTGAATCGCCTGTAGATGTGTGCGCTCGGCTGCTGAGCGTGCGCAGTGCTAAAACTCGCAAGATCCGTCAGCAAAGCAGACTTGTGTGCAACTCATAATGTCACACAGATGTCACCATGTCATAAAGATGTCACCATGAAACAACAATTATCAAGATTATAAGAATCCTATTCAGTTTTGATAAATCTGTAAAATATTTGAATAAATAAAATGCTGACATGTTTTCTCCATTGCGCTTTACATCGTGAAAATATTTGATCAATAGATTATTTCACAAACAGACCGGCATGAATCATGGATGCATTATTCTTTATTAATCAACAATTGTCTTTGTCATAAGCTAGCTATCAACACATTTGTTGTGAGTTTACAGTCTACGTTGCTCGTTGACATGACAAATCTTACATGCTTTATATGATTGTACTTCTTAATTAAAGATAAGGTACTTACACTGCAGGGATATTAATCACTAAATGACCTCCCATGCCCTGTATACACTGTTTGTATTTTTGTCTATTGGTGCGTACACACGGTACGCTTTTAATGAATGATAACGTTCATATCGTTCACTTGTTTGCAGTCACCAACCTGACATCGACCAACGATGCGTGTTCCCGCATGGACGATAACGATATCTATGGTCTTCCATACATGCAGGCCAACTTGGACGATTTCAACACGATTTGCATGTTAAGAGATGATTTCACTGAAATATCTATCATAGATATCTATCAGTGTGTACAGCCAAAATCGTTTGCCCTGCACTACAGAAAGGTGAAGGGAAGTCTATCAGAGATATCGTTGGTTGTGCAGCTTGTACAGTGTGTATGCACCATATGAATAACTTTTAGGGCCAATGTGTCAAATGTGCTGGTTAAAAAAAAAAAAAAAAAAATACAAAAAATGGCACTTAAAATCCTTCTGCAAAATTAACACTTTTGACAAATTAGTACCTATGATATTTGGCCCTTAGTCTAATTAAAGCACTTATAGGTTTTAAAGCAGCATCACAACAATGTGATGAACACACTATGTAATATAATGTTATAGAAAATTTTATGTAAAACAAAGTTCAATATTGTATAATGCTACAGGACATACTAAACATTTTATATTTTAATTGCAGCTGTCTCATTATATGAACTTGCTGAGAACCCCTTTCCTGGGATGGTGGTAAGCAGTGCTTTTCAGCTAACAACGCAGACATACCAAAAAGGGACATTACTTAATGCCAACATTAATAATAATAGCGAACTTAGGGCCTGATTCAGAGACGGATGCAATGCCAATATTTTCACAGAACGAGCGATAGTTTGCTATTGCGCAACCACAGCACTGTGCACGTGCAGCCATCAAATTGCCATTACGTTCGTACAGAGGAACCACTTGCAAAGTGAGTGACAGTTTGGGGGTGGTAAAGAGGGGGGGGGACAAGGGTGGTTAAAAGGATGCAGGTGTGTCTGACAGTTTAAATGCTGCTTCGTGGGCGTGCATAAATTAGTCATTGCATTCTCCTAAGCTGCATGAGAGATCTCTGCGTGTCGGAAGAGCCGCAGTGTTTGAGACAGGTCAGACTTGACTTACATGCTGCATTACTGCCTGACGTGCATCAATAGTACCAATTTTTAAGCTGCTGTATGTCATCAGACAGATATGAGAAGGCAGCAGCGGGTGTCCTTATTCTCGGGGGTTGGGTACGGGATCCTGGCGGTTAGAATAGCGACAGCAGCATCCTGACAGTCATAACCGAAAACACCCAATGGTAAGTTACCTAACCCTCCCCCTAACTCTCCTCTCCCCACAACCTAACCCTCCCCCTAACTCTCCTCTCGCCGCAGCCTAACTCTCCACCCCCCCTAGTGCCTAACCCTCCCTCTAACCCTAATACTTACAGTCGGGATTTTGAAGCCAGGATTCCGACTGTCAGGATTCCGGCGCTGCTATTTCAACTACATCCCATTCTCTGCTATGCTTTGGAAGGCATTAGCATATTTTAGCAAGTAAAATCTGTGAGAGTATGCAGTTGTGATTGCATTAGTATAAGTCTCTGAATCAGACCTTTATTCTTGAAAAAGGATTTCTTGTGATACAAACGAGTCTCTTATTAGATCTGGTTCAGTGTTATACTTTCTCATATAAGGCAGTACATTTTCTGTGTAGAATGCATCCAGTTTGGTTTCTGTCTGTTCCCAAAAAACATAGTAAAAAAATATACAGGAACAACGGTGGTCTCTTTATTTGTATGGACCAGTAACTCTGCAGAGAGAGTTTCAGTGATAGCCATGTGGCACTGAATTTGAGTGTAGTAGGCATGGTCCCTCCTCAGGATGTAAGAGGTCCCAGTCCATGTCAGACAGAATGAACGGTGCTTGCTGGCCTGTCGCAGTGTGCTATCAGGGTACCTGTATAAACACTTCACCATTAAGGGCCAACTGTCTTTCTACATTTTGTCTATCACATTCCTGCCAAAACTTACCAGCCAAGGCTTCTCTGGGTGGCTGAGCACGTCATTGTCTTTCACCTTTAGCCTCCGTTAGTGATTTTCCATACTCAGCTTTTTGTATTTATGAATGGCCTCCTCTTCCGGAATCGGTATGACATACCACCAGACCTAAGCCCAGCAGATGAAATACCAACGCCGGAGGTCCGGCAAATGTAGATTCCAACGCGCCTGGTAAGTATCCTAACCCTCCCCTCTCCCCTGTATAAACACTTGTATAAACACCCTCCCTTAGGGGTGCCTAACCCTAACCTCCCCCCAGGGGTGCCTAAACCTAACCCTCCCTTAGGGGTGCCTAACCCTAACCTCCCCCCAGGGGTGCCTAAACCTAACCCTCCCAGTGGGGTGCCTAACCCTAACCTCCCCCTGGGGGTGCCCGACCCTAACCCCCCTTCCCCTAACCTAACCCTCCTGGGGGGTGCCTAACCCCAAGTCCCCCGGGAGTCCTTAAACCTACCACCCCCCCTGTGCGGCTAACAGATCCCGACGCCCGGCTTATCTATGTTTGGTAAGACGGGCGTCAGGATTTCGGCGTAGGGCTGATGATAGCCGCCGGTATTTAGACGCCTATCATTAGTCCCATGCTGGGATTTCACAGTCGGGAAGCCAGCGGTCGGCATTTCGACCGCCGGCTTCCTGACTGCATACCCCTCTTCCATATGTCTCATCCATGCCTGGCCTATCCGCAGTTTCCTTTCTCCTGAATTCAGCATAGCTCGCAGCTGTGATATGGGCATGCGCTCATTGTTATTGTTTGTGAAGCGGCTATGAATAATCTAATACTGAAGAAGTCATTATGCAATTCTTACACTGACAAACCGAAACAGGTTCCCTCTTATGATGTTGACGGGGTTTTTCAGGGCGTTGTCTTTCGTTGAAAGGCACCAGGAAGCTCCAGATAGATTTATTTTTGACTCTCCTGGAATCATGCACAGACGTTTTTCTTTTTGCAATTCTCGTACCAAGCACATCATCATCTTCTCTGCCGACATTCAGATATGGTTTACCCCGGGATTGTAATTTACGTTTTTTTATGGGAGCTGACAAAGGACATATCTGAGTTATTTCAACAGGTTTGTCTGAGTAACGTGAAAATGTTCTCAAATTGAGTGAGGCAGATTCTTCTTGTGGAAACACATGATCAAAAATATTTTGGATTGGTCGAATAAGTTTGGGCATAGAGTGTGAAACCATTATGTAGAATCTAGATGATTTGCTCTTATGATTTATGAAAGGATTGTACTGGGAACGAGTGTTGGGTTTACTTTGGGCAGTAGTGGTAGAATGCCTCTTGGAGTGTGAGGCAGGTTTGATCTGGGTTAATGGAAGAGGTGTGGTGTTGGGAGCAGATTTGCTTATGAATGTTTTGGAGGGCTTCACCTGGGAAGGTACAGTAGATTTGTTCTGTTTGGCTGATGCAGATTTCTTTTTAGGACTTGCAGAATTGGATTGTGTGGGAACAGGTTTATCCAGGATAATTTTCATACGTTTCTTTTTGTTCTTCTTTTTTATCTTGGTGGTTGTAGCAGTATTACTCTGAGCGTATGTAGAAGATTTGACATTACTTTGTGGAGGTGGGTTGCCTTGGGGAGGTAGGCTAGATTTGCTTTTGAGGTTTTGAGGATTGTTGCATTGATCACATGGAGTTATTGAAGACATATTCACCCGTATGGATGGAACTGCATTGTTATTAGGGTTTATGGAAGATACTCGTTCTTTACATGGAGCAAGATTGCTGGGAAGTAAAGAAAAACATCTCTCTCTTTGTTGTAATAAAAGCTGGATATTACTAGACAGCGGAATAGTTGATGTCACCTGGTATAGGCTTCCTGTTGTTAGGCAATAGAAATGTCCTGTTGCTGGACACTGCAGATAATCCATATTTGGATTTAGTGGGTTTTCTGGTAAAGGTGAGAATAAGTGAGATTTATCAAAGTTCGGGATGGTTGCTGCCGAGTGCTGCATGGCCAATGTAGCGGTATAGGATTATTATAATGGAAAGTTAGGTGTTTATTCAAGCACTATAGTATGTAGCAATGTCACGTCCTCGTCTCACAGATAACTCTAAAAAAAAAAAAAAACAGTAGGTGAAATGCATCTTCTCCATGTGCAGCCCCCTTCTACTATGTAGAATGCATACATATTCATCATCTATACATCTATTTCTGATATGCTTGCATCTTTTCTATACATAACATACATGCCCTAAGAGTCATTCTTCCTATATAGTCAAAACTAATTTTATGCTTTTTTCAAGCAACCTGGTAATGCTGGTGAAAAATTAAAGAAGATGTAATTGGAGCAAAAAGTTGTTTTTCTTTTTTTTCTTTAAACCCCCACTAGTAAAATGGACAAACTCGTGACACTTTGCATTTGACGACATTGGGGCTGATATTGTTCATTGCAAATGGCGCCTATCCTTATTCCTGTGTCCCATATTGTTGTTTAGTGTATCTTATCAGGCACACACTAGGGAGTGTTTTTCATTTGCCCAGAAACTCTCCCTATGTTTGAATGACCTCCCACGATATGCAGAGGCAGCAACTCACCACACCAAGTGTAATGGAAAGAAGTCCACTGTCCATTATTCAAAATAAGTTATAAGTAAAGACACTCCATCAATTCTGTCTATATATTTACCCCCAAAACAGTATTCACCATTTATTTATTATTAACCATTTATGTGCCTATTTATTTCCCACTACCTTTTAGCTGTAGCACAGGAAGTATTTGAGACTAAACAATACTTTGAAGGTCCTTGCTTCAAGTTTTACAGCCCAGTTTCATTTTTTGTCAGGACCATCCATCTATCTATAACTTTGCCATTGGTATTGATATGTACCATGACCACTGTGTCCTCCCCAACACCTCTGAAGCCATTATATTCTGAACCAGAATACCCACCAAACAGGAAATCTCCTGCATTCATGGTTCTAGAGGCTGATTGCCATATCTGTACTTCTAATAATTGAATCCCCTACCAGCTGCTCTGGTCCGGCCTTCACTACACTTCTATTCCTATCTTTACTGGAGCAGAGTCTCCTGGTTGCTAGTGGAAATAACTGCAACTGGTCCACTTCTCACTTATGAAAGAGCAAGTACTTTAATGATGTCATTGTGAGGGGTTTGTGCTTTGGTAAGGGAAATACTGGTGGAATTTCCTGTAATGGCCTTTGCCGACAACCTGCACAGACGCAGAAATATCTCAAGACCACAATGGCCTATGCCCTGTGCTTGCGACAGAGGACCTGATTCAGAGATGTACGCAAACCCGATGATTTGCGTATATCTCCAATGTTGTGGAGTCTATCCATGCGACAGACCCTTTTTGCGCATGTACAGAACAGGTCCTATGATCTCACTCGCAAGTCTCCCAAGCCGAGGCATGATTGACATAATGCAGCGTTTGGGGGCGAGCAGGGGCATGGCTGGTAAGCATTCCCGGAAATGGGGGCGTGTTGTCCCTTTTCTGTGAGGGACAAGGCCAGGGTCCATCCAGGAATGCTTTAGCACACTTTCCTGTATGTCTTCAGGTATCTTTTTATTAACCCTATAATAAAAATGATTTATGTAATTAAGCCTTATTGTCTGTGTAATGGTCTGATGTAAATGGCATGACCCAGGTCACTATGACCCTGGGTCCAGTGTGAACGGTTGGACCCAGGAAATAACCCGGTCCCGCTGCTAGTGTAAAAGGGGTAAAACCCGGTTCTGACCCGTGCTCACACCATGCTCAGGGTCCCGAGTTGGTACGTAGTGGCGGCTCTTACATGTTCCCAGCCGGATCGGACAACATATTGGGCACATCGTCTAGTGTGTAGCCCTTATGTCGCTGACTGTGAGCGCTCCCGCGCGTCATCAGGGACATCGGACCTGCATGCAGGTCTTACATAAAATAATGTTCCGTACTGTCGCTAATATAGTTTTCCACAGTACTTTCCTTAGAAATCAGTTCCCAATTTTTGATGTATGGGTTCCAAAGGGTGTTGTATCTCCACTTTGGTAAGTTACTCCAACTCCCGATATTGGTGTACTCAAAGAGAAAAAGAAATACCAAAATAGTGTAATATTGTCAAAAAGAGAACACACTATTGATTTAACATATTGCACTCACATGTAAAAAAACAATTAAAAGCATATCACCACAAAATCACACGTGGTCAGAATTTGGGGATCCAAATCGTACTTCCGTCCGTATTATGCCCAGATGTTATAAGGACCAAGGACTGGAGACAGGATACCACCAACAGCAAATCATCCACCAATGCTTAACGCGTTTCGGACTGTGTCCTTCATCAGAAGCATGCTTTTAATTTTTTTTTTACATGTGAGTGCAATATGTTAAATAAATAGTGTGTTCTCTTTTTGACAATATTACACTATTTTGGTATTTCTTTTTCTCTTTGAGTACACCAATATCGGGAGTTGGAGTAACTTACCAAAGTGGAGATACAACACCCTTTGGAACCCATACATCAAAAATTGGGAACTGATTTCTAAGGAAAGTACTGTGGAAAACTATATTAGCGCCAGTACGGGACATTATTTTATGTAAGATAATATTGTTTGTGGAGTGTGAAGCCTCCATTGTTTGTCTTGTAGGCAGCGGTATAGAGTGTGGAGCGCAAGGGGAATTTTCTTCTTTTCTGCATGCAGGTCTGACAGGCGGCATCATTAGCGAGGGCCATGCTGCCGCATGCACCCCGCCGGGTCCCGTCGCTTACGAGGTCGGTACACCTAGACATTGTCTAGTGTGTACTGGCCTTAAGAAAACATTGGATCTATTTATTGTGCCAGTTGTATAATCAAGCTATATTATTTTAAATATATATTTATTCTATATCTAGGGTATCCACATATACAATTCACTTAGGCCTGGAAAGAAATGGAAATATGGCTGGGGAAGCAGTAATATTTGCAGGTGGTCAGTGGTAGGTTTATGAGGACCATCACAGGATGATGATGATAGCCATATACAGTGGACCGTTAATGGCTACTTGTAAAAGCGTCGCTGACACTGACTGGTGCTTGCTTAATCTGGTACAGAATATGCTCCTATGAGAGAGTTTAAGCAATTTCATTTTTGAGGATTTTTATTGTATACATAAGACGGGGGGTTTTCTACATTTGTGGGATTTTAGCAGTTTTTAGCATTTTGATTGCAGATGGAACTCTGGATATTGCGTGCACAGAAATAAATGTGGATATTGCGACAAGTTGTATGCATCTATGTGACTGCACTGCCCCAATCCATACATCTGTGGTAATAGTCATTATCACTATACCCTGGTACAAGGCCAAAAATGGAGGTGCGGTGGAGATGCATGCCAAGCTGAATCGCCTGTAGATGTGTGCGCTCGGCTGCTGAGCATGCGCAGTGCTAAAACTCGCAAGATCCGTCAGCAAAACAGACTTGTGTGCAACTCTGCAACAGCCCCATAATGTCACACAGATGTCACCATGCCATTAAAAGATGTCACCATGAAACAACATTTATCAAGGTTATAAGAATCCTATTCAGGTTTGATAAATCTGTAAAATATTTGAATAAATAAAATGCTGACATGTTTTCTCCATTGCGCTTTACATCGTGAAAATATTTGATCAATAGATTATTTCACAAACAGACCGGCATGAATCATGGATGCATTATTCTTTATTAATCAACAATTGTCTTTTGTCATAAGCTAGCTATCAATACATTTGTTGTGAGTCTACAGTCCACATTGCTTTATATGATTGTACTTCTTAATTAAAGATAAGGTACTTCCACTGCAGGGATATTAATCACTAACTTATCTACCACGTCCTGCATACACTGTTTGTATCTGAGTCTATGAATAACTTTTAGGGCAAATGTAATATGCAACAATTTTTTTTTTTTTTCAAACAATTTTTTATTGACAGATTGCCAAAAAAGAGCAAAATACAAATACAATGTCAGGTACAGATATTTGATAAAAAAATATCCAATAACATACAAACAAATGTGAATAAAATATATAGCAGAAAAGGGGATGGAAAACACATACATAAATCCCATATAAAAAATTTGGTCAAGAAGGCCAACCGCATCAATCAAAAAGGTATTCCTGAACTTAGGATCTCCGACTGATACCATTCCGTCAAACCAAAACATTTTCTTAATGCTTCTTTTAATACATCCGAAACTGTATGAACATAGGGGAGCCATGTTTCAAAAAAAGTTTTCATCTGTTTTTCTTTATGTAAAAAAGCTTCTGTCCAATCCATAAAAAATAAAAAGGAAAATTTGGTGTAAAATAAATTTATGGGAAGTGTATCAGCCGAGATCCATTGTGATAAAATGACTTTTTTAGCAGCTGCTGCCAGTGTAATGAGTGAGACGCGGTTGCCCCTGGTCAGACCGTCACTACCTCTATTGGAATAAATACCCCAAAATAACCATTCTTTAGTTAATTCAAATCTAAATATGCAACAATTTGTCAAAAGTGCTGGTTATAACTTTAAAAAAAAAAACCTTCTGCAAAATCAACACTTGACAAATCGACACCTATTATATTTGGACCTTAGTCTAATTTGTCGAAGTCAAAAATATTAAAATACATTTATATCCCAAACAATAACATTAACTGGCATATTCTCATAGGTTTATTTCAAAGAGCCATAACCTTTGTGTATTTCTTTGATCTATACACATACATCACTTTCTTCCATTCTATTGACACCATGTTGTTAAGTAACAAATTCCAAGGTTTCGTAAACAATAAGGCTTGTTGTTCCCCCCAGCAGACAGGGTGTCATGAACGGTGGTATTTCTATTCATTAATAATCCTCCTTTGGTTGGTTGTGTTTGATGTGTAAATAAGCTTGTCATGCCTGGGGTCCACCAAAATATATGACCTCTTATCTGCTGTTATGATGGCTCCTCTTTTGACCCATACTGCACAATAGATATGTCAGTTTATAATGACCAAAGGTACAATACTTTGATCCTGATTAGAACTGTATGCATACACCTATGCATACCAGTGTCTGTTGGTCTAAGTAGAAAAAAATAACTCTTTCTTACACAATTACTAAACCTTACAATTAAAGCAAGCATATATCTAATACCTGCTACTAAACATTTAACTTATACAGTATATTCAAACCTATTTAATCTATTTCTCACTTTAAAAAAAAAATAATAATAATTATATATATATATATATATATATATATATACATATACACACACACACACAGTCTATCCAAAATAACAATAAACAATGTTTTAACTCTGGCAATATCTCTAATCCTGATATTCCAAAATTATGAATAATTACCTAAATATCTAAATGTCAACAGTTGGCCCCTTGTGGCCATGAGAAATTAATTTGATTGGCCACACATTAATCTAACGTAATTACTCCCAATACATTTTGAAACATTTCTTCAAACCAAACTTTCCTTTCATAATCATTTTCTTACTATAGCCACTGTACCACTGTAATGGTTGCATATTTCCCCTAAGAGAGTTTAGCTTAGCTCTCTCTATCTTACTCTATTGTAATTTAAATATGACCATTACTGCTGTTTTACTCAGTATGTATATATAGAACGGATTAGATATTTATATTAGAATTAATAGTGACATGTCCAATGTATTATATATATCCCGGCTTTCGTGGCTCACACAATACAAACCTGCCTCCTACCAAATAATTTACACATAGTAGTCACACATACAACCAACGGTTTACACCAAAATACAAATATATTAAAGAGAAGGAAAACAGCTATACATATAGTCCAGGGACGCAATCACATATTAACATCGTGTTTGGGGTCATAATGTACAGAATTATGTTAGCAGTAATCCGGTGGTAGCGAGTAGATTATTGCACATTGCGGCAGGCAGATATTAGCAATGCCGGATTTATGTTTAATATAGCATATAACAATGGTTGATTTGAACTAGCTTTTCGGAGGGAACCCAGAGGTGAACATCTGTAACAGCATCCTGAGCCTAGGCATCGACAACTGTTTGAACCAACCAATGACCCCCAGTGAACTGGAAAGTCCCGCCCCTGGACCAATGGAAGACACAGCCTGCTATTATACAAACCCATAATTTAACTGTATAAATTAGGCTCCCCTGATCCAGAGAGTAGGAGCTGTATTCTACCAGTCATCTGGTGACGACTGTACTCTGGATCCAGGGAGTGCATGCGAACGTATGTATACTGGTTTGTAACTCTGACCTCTTTCTTGAACTATATTGTACCACTGTACAACTTGTGATAATATATATACTTTCAATACAGTATTTACTTTTGTGCGTTAGACCACAGAAACTGGTGTGTGTTCACTTGCTTTCACATATGCTGTGATATATATATATTGCACTGTAATTCACATTGTATTTTGATATGAAGATAGCGACTATTATGCATACTGGTGGTGTTACAAGTAAAGGAAGGTATTGCTTATGCTTCACACGTTGCGTACACTGTGAATTCGCATTAGCGTATCGCCATACACAAGGTGCGTCCACGTGGCGTCAACAGTTGTAGAGAGATTTGAATAGGATTTCACAGCTGGGGGCTCTGGGCCTGATTCAGACCCGCTCACGAGCGCGTAGTGCTCGCAAGCGGGTCGATGGTGGGGTACTGCGCATGCTACGGGGCTAACTACAAAAGGGGTGGCTGTCAATGTTGATCGACAGCTCGCCCCATTTTGTAGGCGGGGAGGGGGGTGGCTACGCAAATGGAGGCATTCCCGAAGGAACGCCTGTCGTTTGTGGGAGGCACCACTGACATCACCAGTGATGTCAGTGGAGAGCTTCCTGCTCTGTTAGATCAGGAAGCTCTCTGGGGCTTGCGATGGACGAGACCCTACCACAAGGGTCTCGTCGCAAGCCCCGATGGTCGTGATTGTCGCGACCATCACTTGGGCGCTCGCAAAAACTGTGGGAGGCCACCCACAGCTTAGCAAGCGGCCAGGAGGCCGCAACAAAAAAACCCAAAAAGCCCTGATTCAGAGCAAGCTCTCTTCGAGAGCATCCAGCTCTGAATCAGGCCCTCTGTCCGGTCCATCTCACACTCGCAGACTAACTGACTACACAGACGTTGGTCTAACAACAAAGAGTGGAGATGCATCACTGTAAGGTAAAACAATTTTGTTTTAAAACTAATGTTGTTAAACCACGTATGTCTTGTATAGTCTCAGAGGTGCTGGTGCGAACCGAGGGACAACAAAGAAAAGATATCTCTGGTCTGTTGGCGCGAAATTACGCTCAGTGAAATTATGCACACCGTATAAACTATGTCCTTGTATTGTTGCTATAAGTATAGCACTCATTTTAGGTCTGAATCAAATCGGATAAGTTTATTGTTTGAAATGATAAAACTGTGTGAGCGTATAAGCGCATAATACTTGCATAGGCCTGAGATAACAAAAGCTCCGTTCACGCCTAAAAGTTTAGGTAGCATGCAGCGGAAGTTGTACGCCTGGGTAACTTCCGATGCTTGTGGGGAACGTGGAACGATACACGTGCGTGCGTACGCAGACACACAAGCGGCGCGACACGCAAGTACGGTTGAGAGTGTAAATTTGCTGCACTATTACCAACAGTTTAATACATTAGATTAAGATATATATATCTATATATGTATATTGACAAAAAAAAATAACTATCTGATTTGACTAGGATTACTGTAATATTTTAAAACAAAGTGTAAAACCTCTGCGAAAGTACTGTTTCTGTGAAGTGATTTTTCTGTACAGAAAATATAGTTTTTTTTGTGTATGTAAACAGTTGAAAGAGAATTGCATGAGTGTGTGAACCAGAAAGGTACCGCAGTAAAACGCTGAACAAAGAGAGGTTCCGGAGGCGTGTAAGGATCGCAACCACATTTGAAAGGTGCAGGAAACGTGTTCTATTTGAAATCGATTTCCAGGTGTGAGGCTGTCCTATGAAGACATAAGGTGCAGGGGGCATGTCCTAGTTAAACTGCCTCTGTAATCGAAGACACATAGATAACCAGTACCTGTGTGTCTTGCGATTGGACCGCACGTTTGTGTATTGTACGCATAGAGTATAATATGCAAGCGTGATTTGTGTAAAAGTAAGGAAATTTCACTGATTCTCTCGGTTGAAAAGTCCTGGTTGAAGCCCACTGGATGAGGTGATGACATTTACCATCTGGAATTCTGGTGGAAATAAACCAAAGTATGTAGGGCCCCCCGCTATATGTGTTGCATGTTGTAGAACGCTCTGTTCCATGTTGACGGGAAGAAGTTCTGTGGGAGTACTTAGAAAGAATCCCCCACCAGTATCCTAAAGAAGTAAGTTAGCAGTTTGGTAAAGCCACCAAAATGGGTGCTAAATCTACTCGTATCCTACCGAGTCAACTGTGGTTCCAGTTGAGGACGGACCGAAAGGATCCGCAGGGTAGATAATGCGTAACAAGTATGGTAAGTACGCAATGGCTTATGTTAATGAATGGTTATATATGACTGAGAGTGGTAAAGTATCATTTCCAAACATTGGTAGTTTCGATCCCGAGGTATTACATATACAGGTTGAGTCTCCCATATCCAAATATTCCAAAATACAGAATATTTTTAGCATGACTGAGATAGTGAAACTTTTGATTTTTGATGGTTCAATGTACACAAACTTTATTAAGGTATACAATTATTAAAAATAAAGTATAAAATAACCTATAGGCTGTGTGTATAAGGTGTATATGAAACATGAATGAATTTCATGTATGTACACAAACTTTGTTTGAGCCACAAAATAATTGAAAATATTGTATAAAATTACCTTGAGGCTGTGTGTATAAGGTGTATATGATTCATAAATGCATTCTGTGTTTAGATTTGGGACCTATTCCTAAGACATTTCAATATGGTATGCAATTATTCCAAAATACGGAATGTACCGACATCCAAAATATCCCTGGTCCCAAGCATTTTGGATATGGGAGACTCAACCTGTAATACAAAATCAAATATGCCTGTTAAAGTCACGCAAATTGAGGATGAAACAATGATTGTCTGAACTTGTGGCAACAAGAAGGGGAAATTCAAAGAGAAATGAGTAGGTAACATAAAACGTACTTTAGAAAGAGTGAAAGCAAGTGCACCACCGCCAACATATGTGGGGGGGATAAAGAGTTACAACCAGTATAACTACAAAAAAATGAAAATAATTGTAACTTATACCCTGTACTAACCAATTTGGAAAGTTTTTATTCAGGAAGAGATGATGACCCTACCCTGGTCTTGGCCATTTCTCATGCATCCAAGAAGGGCAATATTCCCAAAGTAAAGGAGGGTTTGCAGCAGATGCAGGAGAAGTGGCTGGGAACAGCAAAGCAGGTAAGCATGGTGCCATCCATAGTACCGAGATGGTAAGGCCCGGAATGAATTTGGAAAGTAGTGAAGTAGCAGGAATACACCCTGTTCACACAATAGCAGTTCACAGTGGGAAAGCGGACAGGCAAGGAGTAATTCCTGTTACAAATGTAGACATGTATTGCCCTTGGACTAGGTCCGAATTGCGGTCCATTATCACAGATTTTCCAGACCCCAGAAAAGATTTGATGGGTTGCAAAAAATGTATCGAGGACTTGGGTAATGCTCATGAGCCTACTAATAAAGATTGGCGGATAGTGCTGAGAGCTTGTCTTCCTACCAGTATCAACATCCAAATATGTATTGAAGATTGTCGACTGGAAGAATACAAATCTTTATCTGACGCACACAACCAAAGTAATGTAAGGCAAATAACAATCCAATTGGCCACATACTTCCCAGTTGCAGTGGACTGGAAGAAAATCTTTACTATAAAACAAAAAGATAATGAGACTGCAATAGATTATTTTACAAGGGCATTACAAGGAATGGCTAAATATACTGGGGTAGCCGACATAAAAGATGATGTACATCACCGGGAAGTAGCCGTCTCAGTACTAATGGATGGACTTAAAGAATCTTTGAAAGCAAGGGTACAAACCTCACTGCCCATTTGGAGGGGTATAACTGTAGATGCCCTTAGGGAATCCGCCTTACAACATGATAAAAACATAAGGCTAATGATGGTAAGTATCCAGGCTCTGGAAAACACACACACACGACCACTACAAAATAACACATATAGGGAACAGAGATGGTAGATATGTATCATCCCTTATATGGTGTTTATGCCCATGAATATATATTAGTTATGTAATTCATGCACCATGTAATCTTCAATCTCTCACATACCCCATAGCACCCACACACAAGATTCTCTCTATTCTATCACATCTCTCTCTCTTTCCCCATAAGTATGTTCTTCAGATAGATTGTATTCCCCAATGTATCAATAAGTCCCGGATTTGCCCTAAATGCATAAAGAAATATTTCTACCCTTTTACAATCTCCTCATACATACACGCATACACATATTGTTAAAACATTGAAATATTGGAAATGTGATAATACTGTTTTACATATATGTGAATATTACTGAATAATAAATTGTTATTGAAATATACTTTCCTTTACTTTATTTCATACCTGTGTGTACTCATTTATGAATTAATTATCCAAATGATTTAAAAGGTATATACAGTAATCTTGGGTAAACTTGCAAGTAGGTTATTAAATGGTTTATAATTCGTTATTATGATCTGTTATTAAATGATAATAATATAGAAATGTAGCCAGATACTAAAATCATACCCCTATCACATCATTTGTCTCTAAAACTTTTGTTTAAGTTTGTTGAACCCAGATATATTATATGTATATGTTTGATGTCCATACACTATGTTACTACATGAGGTAAGTTTAAGGTATTTTAAAAGGTACCTGTAGTTAAGATGTATTTAAAAACCCTCCATGGAGCGTTATAAACCTAAGCGCTATATACATATATATTTTTTTCTCTTTTCTTTCTTTTCCTTTATATGATCATGATCAAGGTTTCTCTTCCTAACTTTACGCCAGAGAAAAACATGTTTGTTATATGCCTTTTAAAAAAAAATTATAACATGTTATTGTTTTGTTTCCACAGAACTGAAGTAAATGTTAACGCTTTCTGCATGATGACATATAACCATCTATTAACAGTTTAAACTACCTTTTGTATTGGGACTGGGTAGAATTACAAAGTAGAACAGTTTTGCTGTTGATCTGGTATGACTGCTAAAAATACCTTATAGTTTGTGTGCCTTGTAATTCACAAAGGGTGGAGGATGAGAACACTGGTGCGGGAGGATTTAGTACAGATATGGTGTGCACTGATGTATTCTCAAACTAGGTAGAGGCATTCCCTGCTGCTTCAAATACTGCCGTGTTTACCGCAAAGAAAATTGTAGAAGAATTTGTGTATAGATATGGTATCCCTAAGATTATTGAAAGTGACAGGGGTACCCATTTTACTGGTGTAAGCTTATGGGCATTTATAGTAAACTTCATACTCTCTTCCGACCCCAAGCCAGTGCGAAGGTGGAGAGAATGAACAGCACTATTAAGAACAAATTGAGCAAGGTGATGACTGAAACGGGATTATTTGTGGCCAGAGGCACTGCCACCAGTATTGTATAGTATCAGAACCACTCCCAGATCCCCGCTTAACCTATCACCCTTCGAAATCCTTTTTGGACGACAGCCACACGTAATGATAGATCCCCAGGATGAATTGAAGTGTAACAGTGAAGTGACAGTACAATACCTTGTCAGGATGAGCCAGCAGTTGAGAAATCAGCAAAGAAGCTTGAAGCTGGCGATTCCTAACCTACCAAACACTAACTCATGATACTGAACCAGGGGACTATGTTATGAATCAAAATTTTCTATGCTCAGGTTGCCTAAAAGACAGGTGGGAAGGACCATACCAAGCTTTGTTGACCAGCACGACATCATTGAAAGTAGCCGAGAGAGAGACTTGGGTCCACTCCTCCCATTGTAAGAAGGTCGCTATCCGGGAGAGAACTCGTGAAGCAGAAAAAGGTGAATCCACACTAATATTGCTTGAGAACCTGTTCTGGGAGGACTGAAAGGTAGCACTGTTGAACTGTACCTGAGCGTATCAGAGAGTTATTGGAGGACTGTTATTTCAAGATGGAGTGTCTTCAATCAAGAATTGTTTTGTTCCTGTTTTCCCTTTTTACTTTTATTTTGATCACGACATTTGTTTTTGTGAGAGCCCCCGAGAAGTCGAGTATGGGTCTGGAGGTGGTTCTGATGGAGAGGACAAGAACTTAGTAGAATCCCAGAATCGGTCTATCACTTTGATCAAAGCCGGAATAAGTAAGAGGTCTAGTAGTCACGGAGTTCGGAGACAGTGTGATGGACTATTGTCTGAGGAATACTGTATCTGTAAGTACTGCAAAGCCATAATTGAGGATGAGTGCATCCAAAGATGTCAGTCGAGTAGTAATGTCGAATTTGACAGACACCCTTTGAGTGATTACCACTCATTAGTGGGTAAGGTGCTAAACCAAACAGAGTGTTGTGTGTGCTCACAAGTACCTCAAGGACAAAGTAATTCAGGATTAGTGCCATACCCATTAAAGTTAGCAGAGGTACTTGAATTACATGGGGGGAGACCGGTGGACAAGAAATATAATATATCTAGAGCCCCTAGTCTTAAGCTCCACCAGTACCATGTAGATATATCCCTGGTATGCTTAAATCTCACCAATTTCAGAAAACCAGGAATAGGGAGGTGATCTGGAACAATCAGACAATGACCTATTCACACAGAGCTGATAATGAGCCTATCGATTCTGAACTTGTACGCAGAATTATTGCAAGTGGGAGTTACTTCCGGTATAGGTACACGCGTAGATACGACAAAGTAATGGTTGGCAGAGTATCACTAGGGTACTGTGCAAATATTATACAACCGGAAACGTGTACCAGTCAAATTCTGGAGATGGGGACAGGATTCTTTGTCAGAATAATGTGTACAAGGATAATGATGCATTTTTTTCCTTATGTTCTCCCAGATGATGTATATTTCATATGTGGAAGGAAAGCGTACAAGTGGCTCTCTCCGAACTCTGTAGGTTTATGCTATCTCGGAAGGGTACTACCAGAAATCATGACCCTTACACATGAGATAGACATTCACTACAACTCTCCCCCTCCTTATACCCATACTCATTATGAACACATTTATAATAGACACCTCATAGACAGGGGAGACCCCTTAGCCTCAAATTTGATCCAGGAATCCACCGGGATTCAATTCATCACCTTAGATATCACCCATACGGCCAAAGGAGTTATAAATTATAGGTACATCCAAGCATTGGCAAATTTTATTGATAATATCACTGAGATGTATGATGACACCTTCAGGTTTACTGGTAGGGAGTTGCAAGCCTACAAGAAAGAGCTTGTGCAACACAGGATGGTTTTGAATTATGTCACGGCTGTAACAGGTGGGTACTGTGTAACCTTAGCAACTCAGTATGGAGTAAAATGCTGCACTTACATCACCAATAGTACGGATGATCCGAAGGAGGTGATTGAGCAGAAAATGGATGAAATACTGCAGCTGAAGTGGGAATTTAAGAGGAAGCACAACCTCACTTTAGCTGCCGTGGGCAAGGAATTAACTGGATGGGTCACCTGGTTGAACCCACTCAAGTGGTTCTCTGGGATAGGAGAGTGGGCACAAGAAATGGTGACGAATGTAGGGAAACTTCTACTCTGTATATTGGGCGTGATCATACTTATCGGCCTGATATTCAAATGTGTTCCAATTATGACCCAGCGAAAGGGCAATCAGAAATACAAATTTAATGAGTCTGAGGAGGGGCAGTGTTGAAATGTGGCAGATTTGGTGTATAATCCTGAAATCGAAAGCACAATCAAGTAATAGAAATGTGAATAGGTTTAGTCACGCTTAATTATATGTATAGTAAGTGTTACATTAGACATCATAGCAAATGTAGTCCTAATTTCCCCAAGCATTCTTTATAGGTTAGATGAGTTCCCACGTCCTAACAATGATCCCCAGAGGATCCGTTGATTGCGTATAAAGGTTAACTTACCCTTACCCCAGTAGTCCCTGACACAAATTGAATAGTCGATGTCTGACTTGCGATATAGATATGTATACATATACCTAAGTTATCAATTAGTGTTTGTATGTATTAAATATGTTTTTTTTGTGAGGTATGATAGTTTATGGAGACTATCAAAGGCTGGACTGTCGAAGTCAAAAATATTAAAATACACTTATATCCCAGACTTTAACATTAACTGGCATATTCTCATAGGTTTATTTCAAAGAGCCATAACTTGTGTGTATTTCTTTGATCTATACACATACATCACTTTCTTCAAAGGAACCTTATTCTATTCTATTGCCACCATGTTGTTAAGTAAACAATAAGGCTTGTTGTTCCCCCCAGCAGACAGGGTGTCATAAAAGGTGGTATTTCTATTCATTAATAATCCTCCTTTGGTTGGTTGTGTTTGATGTGTAAATAAGCTTGTCATGCCTGGGGTCCACCAAAATATATGACCTCTTATCTGCTGTTATGATGGCTCCTCTTTTGACCCATACTGCACAATAGACATGTCAGTTTATAATGATAAAAGATACAATACTTTGATCCTGATTAGAACTGTAAGCATACACCTATGCATACCAGTGTCTGTTGGTCTAAGCAGAAAAAAACAGTTTCTTACACAATTGCTAAACCTCACAATTAAAGCATATATCTAAATACCTGCCACTAAACATTTAACTTATACAGTATATTCAAACCTATTTAGTCTATTTCTCACTTTAAAATATTATATATATATATATATACACACACACAGTCTTTCCAAAATAACAATAAACAATGTTTTAACTCTGGCAATATCTCTAATCCTGATATTCCAAAATTATGAATATATACCTAAATATCAAAATGTCAACAGTTGGCCCCTTGTGGCCATGAGAAATTAATTTGATTGGCCATACATTAATCTAACGTAATTATTCCCAATATATTTTGAAACATTTCTTCAAACCAAAAACTTTCCTTTCATAATAATTTTCTTACTATAACCATTGTACCACTGTAATGGTTGCATATTTCCCCTAAGATAGTTTAGCTTAGCTCCCTCTATATTACTCTATTGTAACTTAAATATGACCATTTACTGCTGTTTTATTCAGTATGTATATATAGAACGGATTAGACATTTATATTAGAATTAATAGTGACATGTCCAATGTCCAATGTATTATATATATCCCAGCTTTCGTGGCTCACACAATACAAACCTGCCTCCTACCCAATAATTTACACATAGTAGTCACACATACAAACAACGGTTTACACCAAAATACAAATATATTAAAGAGAAGGAAAACAGCTATACATATAGTCCAGGGACGGGATCACATATTAACATCGTGTTTGCGGTCATAATGTACAGAATTATGTTAGCAGTAATCCGGTGGTTGTGAATAATTGTCGCACATTGCGGTAAGCAAATATTAGCAATGCCGGATTTATGTTTCATATAGCATATAACAATGGTTGATTTGAACTAGCTTTTCGGAGGGAACCCAGAGGTGAACATCTGTAACAGCATCCTGAGCCTAGGCATCGCCCGCTGTTTGAACCAATCAACGACCCCCAGTGAACTTGAAACGTCCCGCCCCTGGACCAATGGAAGAAGACACAGCCTGCTATTATACACTCCCATAATTTAACTGTATAAATTAGGCTCCCCTGATCCAGAGAGTAGGAGCTATATTCTACCAGTCATCTGGTGACGACTGTACTCTGGATCCAGGGAGCACATGCGAACATACTGGTTTGTAACTCTGACCTCTTTCTTGAACTATATTGTACCACTGTATAACTTGTGATAATGTTATATATACTTTCAATACAATATTTACTTTTGTGCGTTGGACCACAGAAACTGGTGTGTGTGTGTTCACTTGCTTTCACATAAGGTTATTATGCTGTGATATATACATTGCACTGTAATTCACATTGTATTTTGATATGAAGATAGCGTCTATTATGCATACTGGTGGTGTTACAAATAAAGGAAGGTATTGCTTTTATCACCATAAGCAAGGTACGTCCACGTGGCGTCAACAGCCGTAGAGAGATTTGAATAGGATTTCACAAATTATAGCACTCATAGGTTTTAAAGCAGCATCACAACAATGGGCCTGATTCAGCAAGGAACGCAAAGGAGAGAATGCACGCACTCGGCCAATGTTTTTGCACTGCGCATGCACGAACTAGCCAGTGCGTTCGAGTTAGAGTGTGCAGACTACACTCAGTGTGTACGCAGACTCTTCCAATAATGATTGACAGGAAGTGCCGTTTGTGGGTGGTGACGGGGGGTGGTCAGGCAAACGCAGGCGTTATAACGCCATTATAGGGGCGTGCATAATTAAGGCAGTGCAGCGGCATACGCAGCCATACCGTAAGCAGTACACAGGAAGTGGGCAAAATCCTGAGGCAGGTCAGGTCAACCACTATTATGCTAATGGGATCAATGGTTCTCGATGTTACCGATGTTTATGCTATCAGGCTGCGAGTAAAGGGAGATAGGCGGCTTAATGTGGGGCTGGGCGTCTGCATCTTGTGCTGCAGTCTCCTGTGTATGCATTGATTAGCATATTCTCGCAACGGCCAAGTGCGTGCGTTCTCTCCTTTGCGTTCCTTGCTGAATCAGGCTCAATGTGATTAACACACTATGTAATATAATTTTATAGAAAATGTCATGTAAAACGAAGTTCAATATTGAATAATGCTACAGGACATACTAAACATTTTATATTTTCATTACATTTAATTACAGCTGTCTCATTATATGAACCTCTGAGAACCCCTTTCCTGGCATGGTGGTAAGCAGTGCTTTTCAGCCAACAATGCAGATATACCAAAAAGGGACATTACTTAATGCCAACACATTTCTGTAAACAGCTCAGCTTGAACGCCTTAAGGATGCAGGCGTGTCTGACAGTTTAAATGCTGCTTTGTGGGCGTGCATAAAGTAGTCATTGCATTCTCCTGAGCTGCATGAGAGATCTTTGCTTGTCGGAAGAGCCGCAGTGTTTGAAACAGGTCAGACTTGACTTACATGCTGCGTTACTGCCCAACATGTGTCAATAGTGCCGATGTTTAAGCTGTTGTATGTCATCAGACACTGTCCCTAATCCTACGGGATCCTGGTGGTCAGAATAGCGACAGCCGCATCCTGACAGTCATAACCCCAACGCCCAATGGTAAGTTACTTAACCCTCCTTTCCCGGCAGCCTAACCTTCCCTCTAACCCTAATACTTACAGTCGGGATTTTGGATCCAGGATTCCGACTGTCGGGATTCCGGCGCTGCTATTCTGAGCACCGGCATCCTGACCGCCGGGATTTCAACTACATCCCATTCTCGGTTTAGCAAGTGAGATCTGTGAGAGTATTCAGTTGTGATTGCATTAGTGTAAGTCTCTGAATCAGACCTTTATTCTTGCAAATGGATTTCTTGTGATACAAACGAGTCTCTGATTAGATCTGGTTCAGTGTTATACTTTCTCATATAAGGCAGTACATTTTCTGTGTAGAATGCATCCAGTTTGGTTTCTGTCTGTTCCCAAAAAACATAGTCAAAATATACAGGAACAACGGTGGTCTCTTTATTTGTATGGACCAGTAACTCTGCATAGAAAGTTTCAGTGATAGCCATGTGGCACTGAATTTGAGTGTAGTAGGCATGGTCCCTGCTCAGTATGTAAGAGGTCCCAGTCCATGTCAGACAGAATGAACGGTGCTTGCTGGCCTGTCGCAGTGTGCTATCAGGGTACCTGTATAAACACTTCACCAGTAAGGGCCAACTGTCTTTTTCCATCTTGTCTATCACATTCCTTCCAAAGCTTACCAGCCAAGGCTTCTCTGGGTGACTGAGCACGTCATTGTCTTTCACCTTTAGCCTCCGTTTGTGATTTTCCAAACTCAGCTTTTTGTATCTATGAATGGCCTCCTCTTCCATACGTCTCATCCACTCCTGGCCTATCCGCAGTTTCCTTTCTCCTGAATTCAGCATAGCTCCCAGCTGTGATACGGGCATGCGCTCATTGTTATTCTTTGTAAAGCGGCTATGAATAATCTCATGTACTGAAGAAGCCATTATGCAATTCTTACACTGACCAACTGAAACAGGTTCCCTCTTATGATGTTGACGGGGTTTTTCAAGGCGTGGTCTTCGGTTGAAAGGCACAAGGAACCTCCAGATAGATTCATTGTTGGCTCTCCTGGAAACATGCACAGACGTTTTTCTTCTCTTTTTGAAGGTACCAAGCACAACATCATCTTCTCTGCTGACATTCAGAGATGATTTACCCCGGGATTGTAATTTAGAATTATTTATGGGAACTGACATAGGACATATCTGAGTTATTTCAACAGGAAATTTTCTCAAATTGAGTGAGGCAGATTCTTCTTGTGGAAACACATGATTAAAAGTATTTTGGATTGGTCGAATAAGTTTGGGCATCGATTTGCTCTTATGATTTATGAAAGGATTGTACTGGGAATGAGTGTTGGGTTTACTCTGGGCAGTAGTGGTAGAATGCCTCATGGAGTGTGAGGCAGGTTTGATCTGGGTTAATGGAAGAGGTGTGGTGTTGGGAGCAGATTTTCTTATGAATGTTTTGGAGGGCTTCAGCTGGGAAGGTACAGTAGATTTGTTCTGTTTGGCTGATGCAGATTTTTTTTTAGGACTTGCAGAATTGGCTTGTGTGGGAACAGGTTTATCCAGGATAATTTTCATATGTTTCTTTTTGTTCTTTTTTATCTTGGTGGTTGTAGCAGTATTACTCTGAGCGTATGTAGAAGATTTGACATAACTTTGTGGAGGTGGGTTGCCTTGGGGAGGTAGGCTAGATTTGCTTTTGAGGTTTTTAGGATTGTTGCATTGATCACCTGGAGTAATTGAAGACATATTCACCCGTATGGATGGAACTACATTGTTATTAGGGTTTTTGGAAGATACTCGTTCTGTGCATGGGGCAGGATTGCTGGGAAGTAAAGAAAAACATCTCTCTCTTTGTTGTAATAAAAGCTGGATATTACTAGACAGCATAATAGTTGATGTCACCTGGTATAGGCTTCCTGTTGTTAGGCAATAGAAATGTCCTGTTGCTGGACACTGCAGATAATCCATATTTGGATTTAGTGGGTATTCTGGTAAAGGTGAGAATAAGTGGGATTTATCAAAGTTCGGGATGGTTGCTGCTGAGTGCTGCATGGCCAATGTAGTGGTATAGGATTATTATAATGGAAAGTTAGGTGTTGATTCAAGCACTATAGTATGTAGCAATGTCACATCCTCGTCTCACAGATAACTCTAAAAAAAAAAAAAAGTAGGTGAAATGCATCTTCTCCATGTGCAGCCCCCTTCTGCTATGTAGAATGCATACATATTCATCATCTATACATCTATTTCTGATATGCTTGCATATTTTCTATACATAACATATTTCCCCTAAGAGTCATTCTTCCTATATAGTCAAAACTAATTTTTTTTTTTTTTTTTTTCAAGCAACCTGGTAATGCTGGTGAAAAATTGAGGAAAATGTAATTGGAGCAAAAAGTTTTTTTTTTTCTTTAAAAAAAACCAAAAAAAACCCACTAGTAAAATGGACAAACTCGTGACACTTTGCATTTGACGAGAATGATAGTGTTCATTGCAAATGGCGCCTACCCTTATTCCTGTGTCCCATATTGTTGTTTAGTGTATCTTATCAGGCACACCCTAGGGAGTGTTTTTCATTTGAACAATACAAATAGAAAATTGCAGCGCTAAATGTACTACACAATTTATTAAAAAAAATATCACATTGAATATAAAAATAAATATAAATAAAAACAAATGAATTTGTTGCTTGGCAAAATTAAATGTACAAATATAAGTGGCACTTAATAGTTAAAAATTGGACATGCATGTCAAAAAATTAAATGCTCATCAATGCAAGCATACACCCCGTTCAGGTACCGTCACTGATCATAATACCGCATAAGTTGTTTGTATATAGACAGTTCCCTTGGAAATGACAACTTTACCAGCTTGATGCAATTCCAGTATGTCCTGTATAGATGGTGGTCCGGGTATTTCAACCGCACAGGACTTGCTATGAAGGTGAGGATAAATCTTCAAACAGCTGCAGCTGAGAAGTAATCCACAATGTCTTGAGGTGGTGCCGGGCTCAAGATGGAAATGGTCCCAGACACACTGAATCTGTCTGTTCAGCCTTGAATCAACTGGAACTGCTGGATAACTCAATGAAAGATTCCAATAAGAACAAATTCCACATGGATAGTCCCAAACACAGTGAAGATGCGGATCTGAAAAGGTGCCTGGAGTGGGGTGCTTCACCTTATTGTGTTTTTCATTTGCCCAGAAACTCTCCCTATGTTTGAAGGAATTTATTTGCCTATTTAGTTCCCACTACCTTTTAACTGTAGCACAGGTAGTATTTGAGACTAAACAATACTTTGAAGGTCCTTGCTTCAAGTTTTACAGCCCAGTTTCATTTTTTTTCAGGACCATCCATCTACCTATACTTTTGCCATTGGTATTGATATGTACCATGACCACTGTGTCCTCCCCAACACCTCTGAAGCCATTATATTCTGAACCACAGGAAAACTCCTGCATTCATGGTTCTAGAGGCTGATTGCCATATCTGTACTTCTAATAATTGAATCCCCTACCAGCTACACCGGCCTGGCCTTCACTACACTTCTATTCCTATCTTTGCTGGAGCAGAGTCTCCTGGTTGCTAGTGGAAATAACTGCAACTGGTCCACTTCTCACTTATGAAAGACCAAGTACTTCAATGATGTCATTGTGAGGGGTTTGTGCTTTGGTAAGGGAAATACTGGTGGAATTTCCTGTAATGGCCTTTGCTGACAGCCTGCACAGACACAGAAACGGCTCGAAAACCACAATGGCATATGCCCTGTGCATGCGACAGAGGGCCTGATTCAGAGATGTATGCAAACCTGATGATTTGCGTACATCTCCAATGTTGTGGGGTCTACCCATGCAACAGACCCTTTCTGCGCATGTACAGAACAGGTCCTGCGATCTCACTCGCAAGTCCCCCAAGCCACAGCATGATTGACATAATGCAGTGTTTGGGGGCGAGCGGGGGCATGGCTGGCCAGCTTTCCTGGAAATGGGGGCATATTGTCCATTTTCTGTGAGGAACAAGGCCAGGGTGCTTTAGCACACTTTCCGGTATGTCTTCAGGTATCTTTTTATTAACCCTATAATAAAAATGATTTAAATAATTAAGCCTTATTGTCTGTGTAATGGTCCGGTGTAAATGGCATGACCCAGGTCATGCCTCAAAGATTGGCTTCAGTAGCCCTTGGAGATGACAATCTCCAAGAGTCCAATGTAATGCCAGAAAACCCAGGTCACGTTAAACATGGGTCCGGTGTGACCGGCTGGACCCAGGAAATAACCAGGTCCAACTGCTAGTGTAAAAGGGTTAAAATCCGTTTCCAACTCGTGCTCACACCAGGCTCAGGGTCCCGGGTTGGAGCCAGGGTTTTGCTGGAAAAGGGGAGTAAGCCTACTCTGTTTTTTCAATATTGTTTCTAAGCATGCAACTACTGTTTTTTAACTTATGAGTTTAACCCTACAATAACTTCTATTACACCTAGTTCATTGATATTTCACTGCTAAGCCTATAAGTTTAACCTTGCAACAACTGCAATGCTACGTATCCTCTGTTTAAGCCAGCAACTATATTTACCTTCAGATCTGCAGTGTGTTTCAGTAAACATGTCCTTTTACTGATGCTTTCATACAATATCCATACTTGTTGACTTCTCCTGAATGTCAGGTAGATTCCCTGGAATAGTAGTGGTCCCCCTTGACTCCCCTCTCTTGCTGGCGTATATGTCCTGAGTACACTCTGGCACTGCGTCAGAGTCTACTGTGCATACACCAATCTCTGGGAAAAGGAGATTTATGTTCTTACCTGTTAAATCCTTTTCTTTCGATCCCATAGGGAGGCACAGGGTTGACAATGGGTATAGCTTGGAGAGGAGAGTATAGGCACCAAATAGTTAAAATTTGTTTCCCAGAAGCCCAGGCTCCCTCTCCTCTATACCCCGCCCCCAGCCACCGGCAGCCAGTTTAGTTAGCAAGCCCATGGCAAGGAGTGAGGAGAAGACTGGCACACACCCAGAAGGCAAGCAAAATCTGTATTAGAGGAACCAAACCCCGCAAGCCAGGAGTGTCAGGGGGGTGTCCTGTGCCCCTGATGAAGTCAAAGAAAAGGATTTAACAGGTAATACCATAAATCTCCTTTTATTCTTCCTTCACTAAGGGACACGTGGTTGACAAGAGTATTTCCAAAAGCTGTCCTATGGGAGGGGGTGCTCATGAGCTGCACTGAAATCCCTTCGTCTGAATATGTAAAAGTGTCAAATGCATAGACACTAATTAAAGTGTGGGCAAAAGACCTTGGGAAAGCCTTACAAAGATGCTCCGCAGCAGTACCATGTTGAGCTACCCAAGAAGCTCCTACTGACCGGGTGGAAAGGGCAGTCACTACGGCAGGGGCAGGAAGATCCGACGAAGAGTAGGCCTGGCAGGTAGACAAACAGAGCCACCTGACCAAGGTCTGCTTAGTAGCTGGCCAGCCCAGCTTGTGAAAATCACAAACAGAGATTCCATCTTGTGGAAATCTCTGGTCCTGTCTACAAAATCCAGAGAGATCTCACAACATCCAACGAGGCCTCCTCCGGTGAAGAATCTGGAACTCTGACAGATGGGACCACGATCTCCTGTGAAATAGAGACACAACCTGGGGAAAATAACCCAAGCGAGTCTGCAGAACAGCCCGATCCAAAAGGAAACAGGGAGCGACATGACAAGACGCTCAAGTTGGACAGTCTCCAGGCTGATGCGATGGCATACATGGAAAACGGTCTTCCGGTTTGCCAATGCAAGTCCACTGTATTCAAGGACTTAAAAGGAGCTGACTGGAGAGCTCTAAGAACCAAAAATAGGTTATAGGAAACCGCCGGAGCAACAAGTGGCAGCTGGATGTGGAAAACTCCCTGAAAAACATCTGAACATTTTATGAGAGCGCAATCTGCCTCTGGAAGAGAAACCTGTACATTCAAGAAAGAGAGCCGGAGGTTCAAATTCAGACCCGTCTGCAGAAAAGAAAGGACTCTGGAGAGACAGAAAGACCTGAGGTTGAAGCCTTTGGCCAAACACCAAAGTATGTCCACCAAACGTGGTGATAAATTCTAGCCAAAGCGGGCATCTGAGCATTAAGCATGGTACAAAAGACTCTTCTGGAAAACCCCTTCGCTCTTAGGGCTTGATTCATTATGGATCGCTATTGCAATCGCAACTGTGATTACGCACGCAGTTCTGCAAATATACTAATGTTTGCAACTGCTCAGCCAGCATAGAGATGTCCATTACTGCTTTCTCACATCTGTAAGACCTCACAGTCCTGCGTATACATTGGTAACATTGGACCCTCACGCACAATTACAGCAGGTCTGCCCTGTCTCAGAAATTGAAACTCTCGTCGCACGCAAGCTGCATATGCCATTGCAGTGGCAAATTTAGGTACGCCCATTTAACGGCGTTCAAACGGACAGGCACGCCTGAGTTTCTCTGACCACTCCCTCGTCACTATTCCCAAATGCTGATGTGCCGTCACTCAGTCTGCGATGGCTTTCTGCCTGCGTGCGTGATCAGAGTGCTATAGCAATCCTGACCTGCGCACGCGCACCATGGTGCATGCGCAGTACGCACCATCAGCCGATCTGCGTATGCTGTTACAATTGCGATCCATGATGAATGAGGCCCTTAGAACGAATATCTCAAGAGCCATCCCGTCATAATGGGCCAGATCCGGATGGAAGTATGGGCCCTGAGACAGATAATCTGGCCACAGAGGAAGATGCAGTGGGTCGATGGATAGGCCCAGAAGTTCCATATACCATGCCCACCATGGCCCATCTGGAGCCACAAGGATCACCATGCCTTCCTCCAATTTCAACTTCTTCAAGGACCTGTGGGATAATCGAAATTGGAGGAAAGATGTATATGAGCGGAAATGTCCTCGGTACCGCTAGCACATCCAGCAGGAGAGCAACGGAATCCCTGGTGTGGGAACAGTACCTTGGCAACTGTTAGATGTGTCAAGACACCATCATATCTATGTCTGGTAGGCCCCAATGACATCTGGAAGACGTCTGGATGCAGAGCTCACTCGCCCCAAGTGAACGTTGTGGCAGCTTAAGAAGTCCGCTGCCAATTCTGGACACTGAGGATGAACATTGCAGACAGCGCTGAAAGATGAATTTCTGCTCAGTGAAGAATGTGGCTGACCTCCTTCATGGCACAGTGACTGCGAGTGCCGCCCTGGTGGCTTATGTAAGCAACGGCGGTCAAGTTGTCCAACTGTACTTTACCTGGATGACCCTGGAGTAGAGACTGTGCTTGTCAAAGCGCTCTGTACACCGTTCAGAGTCCCAGTACATTGATGGACAGTTGACGCTCAAGACATCCATTGACCCTAGAACGTCTGATGGTACGTCACCACCCTCCACCCACAAAGACATGCATCAGTGGTGAGTAGGGCCCAGTCCTGGATCCAAAAAGGATGGCTCTGTCCAGTTGGGACCGGTGAAGCCACCACAGGAGAGAGACGAACGTCCCGAGGAAGAATGAGAGTCTGCGCTTTGAGGTGCAAATGAGACTTGTTTCACTGTGCTAGACTGACCAGCTGAAGAGGTCGGGAGTGGAATGAGCATTCTCCACCATGTCAAAGGTGGAAACCAGAGAACCCATGATCTGCATGCAGGAGTGGATTGACACCCAATCTCAAACTAAGCAAATATAAATATATTTTAAGAACTCTCATATACAATAAAAGTATAATTAATTCAATAGTCAAACGACGTGTGCTTTAATAATGGAAAGTACAGTGTGAGAATATAAATAAAGAAATAATGAAGTAACGTCTTCAATCATAGTGTAAATGAAAGGAAAAGGGATCCTCCGACACACCTACGGTTGCTAGGAGTAAACAGATATAAACTAAGCAATGCGGGCTACTCGGTTTGCCTTGAAGAAGCCGGATATCTGGTGAAATGCGCATCGGCACCTTCTGACCGCTGAGTCAGTCTCGGTAGAATCAGAGAGGCAAGAAGATTATTTATAAATGTGTGGTGCCGGAGCTCCACAAAGGGTCTGTGTAGCAGTGAATTATAAGGTCTGTACATATACACAGCAACGGCCATACCTACTCAGGTAGCAATTGAAACTAAAGCAAGGGCTGCATTAATGATAGGGAATAAAACTAATATCCATAACCCTTAAGTGCAAAAAAGGATAAGTCACACTGAATAAATTACAAGTGTTGCGTAAATATTATTATTAAGGGATATACTGGGAATATACCTGGTTTACTTTCCCCTTACAGGACGGCCAGCTGAGCAGCCAAAATTAATACATATAAATGGCAACATTGATCCTATCTTGATAGGAAAGGAACAGTGGCCCTGATTCAGAGCCGGACGCTCTGACAGAGCGCACGCTCTGAATAAGGGCCTTCCCTCTTACTTTTTGGAGCGGCCTCCTGGCCGCTCGCATAGCTGTTGGTTACCACCCACAGCTATAGCGAGCGGCCAACATGATGGTCGCGATGGTCAAGACCATCGCGACCATCGGGCTTGCGACGAGACCCTTGTGGTAGGGTCTCGTCTGCCGCAAGCCCTGGAGTGCTTTTGGCTCTATCAGAGCCAAAAGCACTCCCACTGACATCACTAGTGATGTCAGTGGGGCCGGCCCCATGGGAACGCCTCTGTCTGGGCAGCCACGTCCCCGGCACGCCCACCAAAGGGGGCGTGCTGTCAATCACCATCGACAGCACGCCCCCTTGGCCGTCGTTATTCGGGTCTCGCGCATACGCACGACGGAGCCACCTCCGCACTTGGGCAACATCGACCCGCTTGCGAGCGCTCAGCGCTCGCGAGCGGGTCTGAATCAGGCCCAGTGTTGCAATAATACAATAATACTAGCCACTGAGAAGGTTGAAACGGTGAAAACATCATTAGAGTGGGAACATTGCTTGAAAAGATACAGCACTAAAATTAAAGAAAATTCATATGTTATATATATTGAATTATACAGCTCTCATAGAGGTTTCACAGAAAATATTGAAATAAAACACATAAAAAGACAGACTCAGCGGGCTTTTTACATTTTAATCACTTTATTTCTAAACATTGAACAACCTTTATTTGTCCTATTCATCTCTATATTTTAATCAAGATATATACAATAGGGGTACTATACCCTGTTAATCTAATAATGATTAAAAGTTATGTTTTAATATTATATGTGTATAAAATATTAACAAAGATCAGCAGAGCCAAGCACTTAATAGCATATGCGAGCGGCCATAAAGATGGCTGCGATGGTCAAGACCATCGCGACCATCGGGCTTGCGACGAGACCCTTGTGGTAGGGTCTCGTTGCCGCAAGCCCTGGAGTGATTTTGGCTCTATCAGAGCCAAAATCACTCCCACTGACATCACTACTGATGTCAGTGGGGCCGGACTCAGACGGTAGGCGTTCCCATGGGAACGCCTCCGTCTGGCAACCACGCCCCCGGCACGCCCACTAAAGGGGGCGTGCTGTCAGTCACCATCGACAGCACGCCCCCTTTAGTGCGAGACCCATAACGACGGCTTGGCCGTCATTATTCGGGTCTCGCGCATGCGCACGACGGAGCTCCCTCCCTCGTGCGCATGCGCATTGGGGGAACATCGACCCGCTTGCGATCGTCCTCCGCTCGCGAGCGGGTCTGAATGACCCCCTGAATCAGGCCCTATATACTGTGAGAGAGGTAGCACCATACCCTCAACATAAGATTTGTTTATAATGAATAGAATATAGGTGGAAATAATTACTGCCCACAATGAACCCCAAAATGGGATTACAGTGTTAATTGGTTCAGTGCGGGACTGATATTATTTTAGACATTCGGATGGGAATATGTAAATAGGCATCCTGGATGTCCAATGATGCCATTAAATTCCCTGGTTCCATAGCCAGAATAAGGGAGTGAAGAGACTCCATGCAGACCAGGGAATCTGGAGGAACTTGTTCAGACCTTCAGATTGAGACAAGCTGAAAGGAGCTACCGGTTTCTGGACCAGGAAGAGCTTGGTGTAGAAACCCATACCTCTCTGAGACGGGGGACTGGGATAATGACTTTATAGGTCAGGAGGAAGCGAATGGCTCCCCGAGAGCTCTTGCCTTTCCTGGATGTGCTGAAAGGCCGGTGGAAAAGAACTGGGCTGAGGACACCTCTGAAAAGTTAGAGCGTAGCCCTGAGAAGCATCGCCTCTGACCCAGGCATCTGTCGTAGTCCCCATCCAGCCCCTGAAAAAAGCAGGAGCTAACCTCCCACATCAGGGTCCCCTAGATGGAGGCCCACCCCATCATGTGGCAGGCTTGTCCACGTTCTTGGCGGCAGTCGTCTGGTAGCCAAGGCTGCTTACCTCAGGACTTAGAGCCTTTGGTGGAAGAACCCTGAATTTTGGAAAAAGATTGACCTCTGGCCTCTCCCTGTAGGCAAAAGGAATGAAAAGTAGACATTCTGAACTTTGGAAGAGCCTCAGCAGGTAGGAAAAAAGTTTTGGATGCTGCTACCACAGCAATTATCTTGTGCAATTCCGGACCAAAGAAGACCTCTTCTATATATGGAAGCACCTCGAAAGCTTTGTTAGAGTCCGGGCTAGCATGCCAGGAGCGCAGTCAGAAAGCTCTTCTGGCCACTACAGCAGACGGCGACACCTTAGAGGTTAAGACCCCTGTGTCAATGGCCGCCTCACCCAGGTAGGAGGCCACCTCCCTAATGTGTCTCAACAGAGACGAAAAAATTTCTTCTGTGTGTTTCAGAACTGAGACAGTCCTCTAGTGCATTAGCCAGCATCTGACAGCTTTAGATACCCAAACAGACAGGAGGGTTGGGCTAATATAGCACCCATATTAGTATAGATCATCTTAAGGAAATTCTCCAGCTTCCTCTCTGTTGAATCCTTAAGGGAAGTCATATTCAGAAGAGGGAGGATTGATGACCTAACAAGACGGGCAATCAACCGCAGGAGGGGATTCCCATCTGGCCCTATCCGCAGCCAGTACTGGTTAAAATGAAGTAATAAACTTAGATATCTGGAACCGTCTATTAGGGTGAGCCCAAGAGTTTGTAAGGAGGTTCTCCAGTTGTGCAGAAGAAGGGAACTCAGGGCTTGATTCAGATTTGGGAATAGAGTAATGGTTAACCACCTGAGACATTACCTGAGCCAACGTTAAAGCCCAAGCTGGTTCCTGACTGACACCGCGGCTGAAGGAACCTACCGTAGTGGAGCTGTAAAGCAATGGACACAAAGACCATCATTGTCCGGGGCCTGGGGGGAAATCACATTACCACTTGCTTTATAAGTGTACAGCACAGGAGCATCTACCTCCTTGGGAGCCTTGTTTGATAAAAACAATATAGTTAAATTTGCCACTATATCGACGATCTAATATTTATCTGGTCAGGAGACTTAGGACCTCATTCAGAGCCGGTCGCACAGAGCGTGCGGTCGGTCTGAATGAGGGGAGGACGTCTTGAATTTTCAAGACGTCCTCCTTTGCAGTGGTAAGCTGTGGGTTAACACCCACAGCCTTACGACCGCCTAAGGTGATGGTCGCGATGGTCAAGACCATCGCGACCATCGGGGCTTACAGGTAGGGTCTCCCTTGTCGTAAGCCCCGGAGAGCTTTCGGCTCTGTCTGAGCTGGAAGCTCTCCACTGACATCACTAGTGATGTCAGTGGGGCCGCCCCCAAATGGTAGGCGTTCCCATGGGAACACCCCCGTTTGGGCTGCCACCCCCCCGGCCCGCCTTCCAAACGGGGCGAGCTGTCAATCAACATCGACAGCTCACCCCCTTTGGATCGAGACCAGCTACGACCGGCGCTGTCGGTCGTAGCGGGTCTCACGCATGCGCACGACGGCGCCTTCGTGCGCATGCTCTGTGGGGGGCCATCGACCCGGTCCGGGCGCATCGGCGCTAACGACCGGGTCTGAATGACCCCCTTAGGCCCTGATTCAGAGCCGGACGCTCTGACAGAGCGATCGCTGAATCAGGGCGTCTTTTTTTTTTTTATGGAGCGGCCTCCTGGCCCATCGCATTGCTGTGGGATACCACCCACAGCTAATGCGAGCGGCCAAGATGATGGTCGCGATGGTCAAGACCATCGCGACCATCGGGCTTGCGACGAGACCCTTGTGGTAGGGTCTCGTGGCCGCAAGCCCCAGAGAGCTTTCGGCTCAAACAGAGTCGGAAGCTCTCCCACTGACATCACTTGTGATGTCAGTGGGGCCGCCCCCAGACGGTAGGCGTTCTCATGGGAACGCCTCCGTCTGTGCAGCCACCCCCGGCCCGCCCACCAAAGGGGGCGTGCTGTCACTCAACATCAACAGCACGCCCCTTTTGATGCGAGACCCGGAGCGACGGATTGCCGTCGCTATCCGGGTCTTGCGCATGCGCACGACGGAGACGGCTACGTCGTGCGCATGCGCTCTGGGCCACCATCGACCCGGTTGTGAGCGCTCAGCGCTTGCGACCGGGTCTGAATCAGGCCCTTAGTCAGTATTGAGAGTTTTATGACATACATTAATGTTAATTAATTTAATTTAAAATTCACCTTTAAATAACATTCAAATACAATTGATTATCTTGATATTGTACTTATGATAAAACATTTATGACGAAAACTCATTTTAAAGAGGTATATGCCAATAGTTTATCCCCTCATCCAGTTGTCATCTGCCCGCTTGAATAAACTACAGTATGTACTGTATGCCCAGTTTCTTAGGCTTAGAAAAACAATAATACTGAGTTTTGGCATCAGTCGGAAATGCTTACAAATAGGTTTCTTGAGAGAGGCTACAATAGGCAGATTCTGCCGCATCACTTTCAAGAAGTCCATCAGTCAGACGTAAAATTTTTCACGTTTACGGCTTTAGAACACATCAGAGAATATGTAAGGGGGGGTAATAGGGATTTACAATTATCTAGAGGAGAATCATATTGGATTTTCACACTTGATATAATGTCATTCCTTTGAGAATTTAATGCAGGAAGAAGGGTTAGTAGTAATTTCTGCTGATAAGTTTAGTGGGTCATTTGGGCATTTATTTATTTTATGAATTATATCGTTAATATATGTGATTTTTATTATCGAACCTATTGTTAAAGGTGTAGATTTATGAGGAAGTAGTTTGACATTTTCACTTGCGGGTTATTTAAATTACACTACAGAGGGGTTGGAGTCATAAATAGGGCACTAGTGATTTTTTGGTACCAAGCGGGTTTAGTTCACTCGCATTTGTCTCCTTATCACTAATTGTTATTTTAACTATTAGGTTATAATCATATTTTTCTCTCGCTCTGGGGCTTGCGCACGCCCAGTGCGACCGCTGCACGTGTGCACAGCCAAACATCGAACCGCTTGCAAGCGCTCAGGCGCTTGCGAGCGGGTCTGAATGATGTCCCAGGTCCTTAATCCCAAAAACAACATTTCCACTGCATTTCAGCCCTGCCACAAAAGGACCAGCTGACATCGTGTCAGTGATTCTCTCGTTAATACAGCTGAGAGTGTTTACGAGGACAAGGCTGGAGATCACTCTGTCATGCTGATTGATTTAGAATAACAGACTGGAAGCTTTAAAAGGAGGGTGGTGCTTGAAATCATTGTTCTTTATCTGTTAACCATGGTTACCTGCAAGTAAACACACGCAGTCATCATTGCTTTGCACAAAAAGGGCTTCACAGGCAAGGATATTGCTGCTAGAAAGATTGCACCTAAATCAACCATTTATCGGATCATCAAGAACTACAAGGAGAGAGGTTCAATAGTTGTGAAGAAGGCTTCAGGGCGCCCAAGAACGTCCAGCAAGCGCCAGGACAGTCTCATAAAGTTGATTCAGCTGTGGGATCAGGGCACCGACAGTGCAGACCTTGCTCAGGAATTGCAGCAGGCAGGTGTGAGTGCATCTTCACGCACAGTGAGGCGAAGACTTTTGGAGGATGGCCTGGTGTCAAGAAGGGTAGCAAAGAAGCCACTTCTCTCCAGGAAAAACATCAGGGACAGACTAATATTCTGCAAAAGGTACAGGGATTGGACTGCTGAGGATTGGGTAAAGTTATTTTCTCTGAATTACCTTTCAGATTGTTTGGGGCATCGGGAAAAACGCTTGTCGTAGAAGGAAAGGTGAGCGCTACCATCAGGCCTGTGTCATGCCAACAGTAAAGCATCCTCAGACCATCCATGTGTGGGGTTGCTTCTCAGCCAAGGGAGTGGGCTCACTCACAATTTTGCCTAAGAACACAGCCATGAATAAAGAATGGTACCAAAACATCCTCCAAGAGCAACTTCTCCTAACCATCCAAGAACAGTTTGGTGACGAACAATGCATTTTCCAGTATGATGGAGCACTTTGCCATAAGGCAAAAATAATAATTAAGTGGCTCACGGAACAAAACATCAAAATTTTGGGTCGATGGCCAGGAAACTCCCCAGACCTTAATCCCATTGAGAATTTGTGGTCAATCCTCAAGAGGCGGGTGGACAAACAAAAACCCACAAATTCTGACAAACTCCAAGCACTAATTAGGTAAGAATGGGCGGCCATCAGTCACTATGTGGCCCAGAAGTTGAATGACAGCATGCCAGGGCGAATTGCAGAGGTCTTGAAAAAGGGTCAACACTGCAAATATTGACTCTTTGCATAAACTTAATGTAATTGTCAATAAAACCTTTGACACTTATGAAATGCTTGGAATTTTACTTTAGTATACCATAGTAACATCTGACAAAAAGGTCTAAACACACTTTGTGAAAATCAATACATGTGTCATTCTCCAAACTTTTGGTCATGGCTGTACTTGACAGCAGCTGATAATTTTAAACACTTGGGGGCAGATTAAATTAGCCGCGGTGTCAGCCCTGCGCTATTCATTTAAACGCCGCATTACCACAAGTTAAGCCCCAGAGGGTACACTTAATGCTAATTTTTCCTTGCGGCTTCGGGAGCTGTGAGGAAAAGTCTGCATTAAATACACATTCTGGGGCTTAAGGAGAAGGGAAACCCATTATTTCTAACACTTAATGCGGAATCAGTGTTGGCTCAAGGCATGGGTCGGCAGGGCCGTTGCTAAACCTGTAGGCCAGTATGGACAGTGTCCTGCAGTCTGGATAAGGTGGGGCAAAAAAGGTCTCATCCGAAAGTGCCAGGTATTTCAAGGCTGAGCCTCAGCACAGGAGTACCGGGCACTATAAGATGCCAGTAAAGGATAAACATCCGTTTATATTACGCTTCTTAAACAAACAAGGCATTGGCCAGTTCCTGTAGCAATACCTTCACCCTGCGAACTAACATGACCAACCACTGTTCTGAGTGACCTCTCTCCAGGCGCTCGCCCAATGGGGCACAAGATCAGGAAGAACGTCTCTGACTTTTTCTTTGAGTATGACACCCGCAGGATGGTCCTGGTCCGGGACAAGCAAGTTGGGTTGATGTTCAGACTCATCAAGCTTGGGGTCCTGTGCTACATTATGGGGTAAGGACTACAAGTAGTAACCATGAGCAGCATTGAGTGCTACATGCTGTATACAGTGGCAAACGCAGGATTTCTAGAGGGGGGTTTCCAAATGCATCATATTAGAGTGAGTGTGGCCAGTCCATGAAGAGGGCATAATTACCACTTATCCAGCTTTAATTTGCCTCATACAAAGTGTATTGTGTGTCATAATCCCAGCATATACAGGACCAGTGATCACAGTAAGCCATTAAATGTGGCAGTAGGGCCATCCTGCCTGAGCTGAATGTTGTTATTTTAGATGTGAGCACCATTCCAGGGCATGGGAGCAAGTCCGGGAGTCTGGGGGAGCAGCAGAAGAACCTAGCACTGCCCTGGACATATAGTACATATTGGGCTCTATAGCAGTGCATCCCTAACAGTGCATGTTTTCCAAATCCCCTAATTGGTGCACAGGTTATTTATTACTGCCTGATACATGTTAAAAGATCCACAGGTGGTGCTATTTATTTCATTTATGATACTGAGAAGAACATGCAGCGCTAGTAAAATTCCATTATATTGCTATTTCTATTGTAGTCATGGTGTGGGCTGGGGAGGGGGTTTCCAGGCAGACGGAAACCCCCCCTGCGTTTGCCTATGGTATATATGGCACTTATATATCACTAGTTGGCACTGGGCACTTAGATGCGTTTAGGGGACTTGAGCTGGAATACTTATAATTAAATCAATGTATTTCTGTATAGTAACAGCTGTCAAATACATATTAATTTCTATATTGGTATTTGTTTATTTTGGAAGCAAAGTTCTTATTTTTACTAAATATATTTTTATATATCAAGTTAATACTGGTATAGGAAGTGCTCTAATTAGAATAAAGTATGTGTAACCTATACCTTTGATATGTCTAACTGAGACTGTATACTCTGTTAGGATGTAAATACTTTTCTGTAATGCAATAACGGATTTTATTTCAATGTATGCTATAACTATAGTCATCATCTTTTAAGGGACTACATATTCCCATAGGTTTTTAGAGAAATATTAGGACAGATGTACTAAGCTTTGGAAAATGATAAACTACCAGCCACTAAACTCCTGTCATGTTACAGGCTGTGTTTGAAAAATGACAGTTAGGAGCTGATTGGTTGGTAGTTTATCACTCTCTAATTTATCACTTTCCAGAGCTAAGTAGATCTGCCTCATGTAGCCTATTTGCCAACATTTGTGTTTTGTTTCGTTTTATTGCATGCGATGCTTGCTTTTAATTTGTCTGTTTTGTCAAATGGAAGTGCAAGTATTAGTATAAATTTTTTACATATATATTATAAGAATGACTTGTATATATTTTAGATTTCAGGCACCAAAATAGTGTAATTCATTTTAAGAACTATGCCAGAAATAATAGACATGGCCAGATAACCAACTCTAGATGGGCTTGAGAGCTCTAAACATTGCAGATAAGTTTTCCTATGCATACAGTTAGGGCTGGACTGGGACTAAAAATAGGCCCTGGCATTTGAAGCACACAGGCCCCCCTGATGTCAGCATCTGGCTCCTGGCATAGGCTCCTCCCCTTACTGTTCCCAACTCCTCCCACTCTTTAGGCTATGGCTATGCTCTTACTAATATAATTAATATTAGAACATACATTCTCTGTATTAAAATACACACAACAGAGCTCATCCTGGCTATGGGGGCAGGGTGTGTGTGAAGCTATGGGATAACGCACGCAGCTGCGGTTTTATCGTGCAGGGAAATAGGCTAAAAATGTAATAGCTCTGGCTGCTAAAGCCAGAGCTTTACATCTGCGGCAAACACTGCAGGCAACTAAATCTGCCACTTGATTAGAACATATCTGATAGTTTAGTCAAGGTTTCCTTTAGGTCCAACTATGTATATGCCTCTATTTATATCGCTCACTGTGAGCACACAACGAGTGTGTACCGAAACGATCACCTGCAAGGATGATAATCGCTCCTTGGCCCTGATTCAGAGCCGGACGCTCTGACCAGAGCGCTCGCTCTGAATCAGGGCCCACCTCCATAAATATGAAGCGTCCTCCTGGACGCTCGTATAGCTGTGGGTCACCACCCACAGCATATACGAGCGTGCAGGATGATGGTCGCGATGGTCTTGACCATCGCGACCATCGCCACTGCGAGCAGAAGCCTGCGGTTGAGTTTCTCAACCGCAAGGCCAGGAGTGATTTTGGCTCTATCAGAGCCAAAATCACTCCCACTGACATCACTAGTGATGTCAGTGGGGCCGGCTTCTGACGGTAGGTGTTCCCTTGGGAACGCCTCCGTCTGGCAGGCACGCCCACCAAAGGGGGCGTGCTGTCAATCAACATCGACAGCACGTCCCCTTTGATCAGACACTACGAGCGAAGGAAAGTCCTTCGCTCGTCGCGTCTGGCGCATGCACACGACGGAGCTCCCTCCATCGTGCGCATGCGCAGTGCAGACCATCGACCCACTTGCGAGCGGACAGCCGCTCGCGAGTGGGTCTGAATCAGGGCCCTTGTCTTTTAAGCTTACTGAACCCTATAGGGTTCAAAGAGGTGTTCAGCCACCATAATTGGCAATGTGATCAAGTGACCAATGTAGTCTATAACCAGTGTCCCGATAGTTATACAACCAACAGCTGGTATACGGAAACGAATGGCGGCAGCTCACACTTCATCAGTGATCGCGCTGAGAGGAAAAAATTGTGTGTCCCAGGGACCGCTCACTTTGAAAAATTGGGTCCTACTCCAGTTTTTGGCAGGCAGCAGTTAGGACAGTGGGGAACACTAAGTGTCTTACTTATACTCACACATGCTAAAGTTTACATGTACTGTAACCCTCCTGCCACAATGTTATTAATGGAGATAATGGTGTGTTGATTAAACAGTTTAGTTAATGATAGGATAGATTTGTCTTTGCAGACCGTCTTCATTTTTATATTAACAGACATTTATTTTCTTATCTGGTATATTGATTACTAGATTTTGCTAAGATATTGTTAGAAATTCACTGTGATACTTACAGCTAATTAGAATAATTGTAATTAGGGCTAATTAAGCATCAAGATCTTGCAAGGTAAAAGTATTGTTGTTATTATACAGATTGACACTACAAATTTATTTTGCTGCTAACAGGGATAAGTGGAATATTGAGGACATATGTTCCATGCTTCTTATTGACCCTATATTACCATTATAAAGGACATGTGCAATATAATTGAATAAAGTGATATTTTTCAGGGATCTGTGCAATATTGAGGATAACAACAAATATTATCAGGCATATATGTAATATTAAGGTCATATGCAATCTGCTGACTATATACTACCGCCTTATGGAATATGTGCAATTTAATAATGATCTCATCATCTGACGATTTACAGGGAAGTGTGCATTAACTGAGGTTCTATGTTTTATGCAATTCACTGACTCTTTATTGCTGCCATACGGTATAAGTACAATAAAATTGAATACAGTGATGATTCCTTGCGTTTCTACTCATGGTTTTCTGCTGGTTCAGACATGTGTAAACAGTTACAGGTTGAGTCTCCCATATCCAAAATGCTTGGGACCAGGGGTATTTTGGAATATTTGCATACCATAATGAAATATCTTATGCTGGCCATACACGCTACAATTATCGGGGCGATCCGCCTGATATCGGCGGATCGCCCCGATAATTGTAGCGTGTGTGCGGGCGACCGAGGGTTAAATATTGCTCGATCGGGCATGCAGGATTGTCCAGCATGCCCGTCCGATGAGATATTTACCCGGTAACTGTCGGCTGCATCGGGCAGTGTATGCCCAGCGCGGCCAACAGACAGACATTTCCTGTGTTCCTTCTTAAGGACATTTCCCTGTTCCTACAGAAGGAACAGGGATATGTCTCCTCCCCCGGGGCGGAGCGGGGATGTCGGGCTATACACTGTGAGATTTCTCTCACAGTGTATGCCGCGGACATCTGCGGCTGGCAGCCGGCCAGAAAAATTGTCTGTCGGTCTGACAGACATTTTATCTGGATGTGTATGCCCAGCATAAGGTATAGGGCCCAAATCTACACACAGATTACATTTATGTGTTAGATACACCTTATACACACAGCCTGCAGGTCATTTTATACATTATATAAAATAATTTTGTGGCTCAAACAAAGTTTGTGTACATACATGAAATTCATTTATGTTTCATATACACCTTATACACACAGCCTGCAGGTAATTTTATACAATATATTTAATAATTTGTGCATTAGACAAAGTTTGTGTACATTGAACCATCAAAAATCAAAGGTTTCATTATCTCAGTCATGCCAAAAAAATTCTGTATTTCGGAATATTCCGTATTTCGGAATATTTGGATATGGGAGACTCAACCTGTATTAGATTCCAATTAAATGGTTGAAACTGTAAGCATTTTTGCTGCTACAAAATGGATATGTGCAATTAATCATATACTGTTATCAAAGGGGACAAACGCAATACTACGGACAGTTTTGTGTTGTCAGATGTATATGAACACATTCTATGTGGAGATGAATATCTGAATCCATCATATTGTATGTAAGCAATATAACAACATTACTATCTCTTGGGAGATGTGCACTGATCCAAAACCTTGACTATATGCTGCTGCTAAATGGGATATGTGCAATAAATCATATGCTGCTATCAACGGGGATGATTGCAATATTTTGAACAGATTCTGTGTTATTAGACGCACATGAATATATTCTATGCAGAGGTGAATATTTGAACACATTATATTTTCGTGCAAATAATACAATATCACTACCTCATGGGAGATGTGCAATAATTCTATCCCTGTTTGAATAATACATGTTTTGGGGGAGGGTTAGGTTTAGGGCTCCCGGGGGGACTTAGGGTTAGGCACCCCCCCGGGAGGTTAGGGTTAGGCTAGGGGAAGGGAGGGTTAGGGTTAAGCACCCCTGGGGGGAGGTTAGGGTTAGGCACCCCCCCGGGGGACAGGTTTAGGCAGCGGGGAAGGGGGGGTTAGGTTTCGGCACTTGGGGGGGAGGTTAGGGTTAGGCACCCCTAAGGGAGGATTAGGGTGGGGAATTAGGTTAGAGATACTTACCTTAGGGACGATCAGGATTTTCACCCTTGCCGGGCTGCCGCTGTCGGGATTTGAAGCCGCGCGAGGTAAGGAGGGGTAAGTGTAGACAGTAGTTGCGACAGTGCTGGGAGCAAGGAGGGGCTAGGGTCAGGTAGTGTTGGGGTATAAAGGGGGAAAGGGTGGATAGCAGCTGGGGCAGTACTGGGGTCAAGGAAGAGGTTAGGGGCTGGCAGTACAGTACATAGGCAAGGGTAGATAGTTGGGGTAGTATTGAGAGCAAGAGAGAGGTTAGGGACATCAGTGCTGGGGGTACGGTGGGGGATGCACACAGTTAACAGTCAGGGTAAATAGGAAATACACACAGCAACACAATCAGGGATGATAAACACAGTTACATAGTCAGGATTAGCGGGGTAGGCGTACAGCTGGCCAGTGATACCAGGCGAAGGGACAACAGAGCCATCCAGTGATGGGCCACAGGGCTGGCCAATAACACCAGGGAAGGGCCACACAGTTAGCCAACAACACCAGGGACAGGGACCTCACCATTCAGGTTGCTCCTCTTCAGCAGCGCCACAGAGGGTCAGACAGGAACTTCCTCAACTGCTCCAGGGTGCTCTTCTCCTCCAGGGCTGCCTCCAGGGAGACCGGGGTGTTGCCATCATCTTCCAGCAGCGGCACCAGCTTCCGGATGTATTCCGCAGCACCAGATGGGTCTGGCAGCGTCCTGCACCGAGGCCGTCACCTCCAAGCCGGTGCTGGTGTCATCTCCCTCGCCCTGTTCGACCTGAGGGACCTGAGTGAGTTGGGAGCACAGGGAAAGTGACCGTAGTCTGAGGGAACGGCAGCCGCTGAAGGCGGACACGGGGATTCTGGGAGCTGTAGTTCACGCATCCATCTCCAGCCAGCTGGTCTGTGTCCAGCGGGGATGGAGATGTTGCCGGCAGCAATAGGTTGTTGAGAATCTGACGTCGGTGATTGGTTAAGACGCCACTGCCGGCGGTGATGATTGGTTGCTGCAGCACTGCACACACAGCGCGTCCTGCAGGACCCGCTCAGTTTTAAGAACTCGGTTCAACTTTTTGCCATCACTGCTTCATGAACCGGTGTGTCCTAATAACGAGTACTTGGTTACACTGTATGACAACTTTAAAATTATCTAAGAGGTCACAAGTGTCAAATCAGGCATAATAAATATAGAATAAAGAGAATAATACTGTATCATAATTGAATAATTAATGATATTAATGATAAATGGTCAGTAGCGCATTTTTTTGGTCACTATTAGTCCTTCTGTGTTATGATTTCAGAAAATGCATGCCATAGCACATACTTTAAAATACTTAAAATACTAAAATTGATTCCCACCTTTGATGACTTTTCCGTTCCCTGTGCCAGTGGCAAATCTCAGTCTGGTTCCAGTGCTGCACTCAGGGACAATACAAAGGTGTGTATACAGTTGCCTTGTTTTGTTGTTCTTTTGAGTTTCGTTTTCTCCTGAGTTTCGTTTTCCATTCTGTGACTTCACATTTTTCCTACACCCCCTTGTGTTCGGCTGCTGTAAGTAGCAGCCTCAAGCACAGTTCTGTGTTTTGCAGCTTGCTTACAGCTGCTAAGGACACTCACAAAACTATCAGAACTATGGTTAATATCTATGTATATGTCTTAGAAAATATAATATCATACTGCTGCAATAAGGAACCACTTTGAGAAGTACTATAATTTGTTGAGCAGCACAGGACTTCTATTCTTACTATTATAATAATTACAAATGATTATCGCCACATATTGTGACAATATAACATTATGTAAAGTCAGGATTTATTAATCAGTTGCCTGGTGCGGTGTATCACATGCGACCACACCAGGCTGGGCTTTCCCTGGCATGGTTACAACTGATGCGACCAGTCAGTAACGCGGACCGGGCTGCTGCTGGAAGATTATCTTCCAGCAGCAGCCAATCTCTGCATCCCTGCACCATCCCCCAGTGTCTGACGTGCAGCCGATCACTGCTTATCAGGCAGCACGGCAGGACCCCCACCCAGGGGCTGCAAAGAGGAGCAGCCACCAGGGAAACGTAACTCCAGCAACCCTCAGCACCCCCAGTGTTTTTCTGGTGGTTGCAGAGAGGAGCAGCCGCCGGGAAAATGCAAAGTTGCGATGTTCTGATCATCGATGGTCTGATATATTGTTGATTGATATTAAAATCAACATTAATGTTTTTAATTTTTATATATATATAATCATACTTGCCTACCTTTTGCTTGTCCTCCCGGGGAGAAGCCTGGGGAGGACAAGTAGATGGGCTGTGACGGAGGCGGGACCTGACGAGTAATGTCATTAAGCCCCGCCCCCCATGGAAAATTGCCGCGATTGGCTTAAATTTAAATAGGGGTGGGGCCAAATGACGCGAGTCATGGAGAATTGCAAAGAGGAGCAGCCACCAGGGAAATGTAACTCCAGCAACCCTCAGCACCCCCAGTGTTTCTCTGGTGGTTGCAGAGAGGAGCAGCCGCCAGGAAAATGCAAAGTTGCGATGTTCTGATCATCAATGGTCTGATATATTGTTGATTGATATTAAAATCAACATTAATGTTTTTAATATATATATATATATATATATATATATATATATCATATATAATCATACTTGCCTACCTTTTGCTTGTCCTCCCCGGGAGAAGCCTGGGGAAGACAAGTAGATGGGCTGTGACGGAGGCGGGGCCTGACGAGTAATGTCATTAAGTCCCGCCCCCCATGGCAAATTGCCGCGATTGGCTTAAATTTAAATAGGGGTGGGGCCAAATGACGCGAGTCATGGAGAATTGCATAATTAAGCCCTGCCCCCTGCACGGAGACCCACGATCGTCACGGAAATTCTCCCCATTCTGCCCACTTCACTAGGAAGTGGGCAGAATGCGGGAGAAATGCTTACCCTTCCGAGGGTGCGGGGGATTACCCAAAAATTGTGAGCCTCCCGCGAAAACCGTGAGGGTAGGTATGTATGATATATATATATATATATTTCTTTTGAAAATTGTATTGTATAAGTTATAAATGGATGTCCCTGACCTAATTCCATCATAAAAAACCTGATAATTTCTGAGCGATAAAAAATATTAGCCAGGTAAGTGGTTAAGAAACACATCCAGATACAAGAGATCCGATAGGAGCTAATACGATCCCCCTCAAGTTTACATTTGCAATATGTAGCCCATAGGCTACAATAGCTTCAAATTACATAGTTTGGTAATCTTTACAGTACAGCAACCCCAGAGATACCTATGGAGGCTGCTATTGCAAACATAAACGGGGAGACTGCAGCAGATACCAGAGAATGTAGAGCATTCCTGAAAACGGGGGTGTGCTACCTCCGTTTTCTGGGAGTGCTGAGGCCAGTGTGTGAGTCTCCCGACACAGATTTCCTGGCCTTGGCTACACAGGTAAGACAGCCATTCTGACTCGAGTAAGCTGACCAATCCTGCCAACATTGCGACCAATGCTGCGCCTTTGGATGCAGCAATCAGATCGCAGATATTGGCAGGAGGCATCTTTTTCCTACATTATTATTAATAAACTTTATAATACGAGGGCTGATTGAAAAGTAATGAGACTGACTCTGATTTTCTGTCCCATAGGTAGACGTGGCAACGCTATGCTGGCTATTGTGAAGCTCATACATCAATGTGTCTGAACCTGCGGTTGGACTGCCGTAGTCTTCTTTGTTTGGTCACAGAGAGTAGAAGATCTTTGTACGTTTCGCCATGGCGGATGAGGAAGACGTGTCGGTGAGATTACGCCAGAGATGTGTGATTGAATTTTGTGATAAACTTGGAAAAAAGCGGTAATGAAATGTTACGGCAAGCATACGGTGGAGAAACAATAAGCCGTGATACAGTATTTCGGTGGTGGAAGCACTTCAAAGAGGGTAATATGCAAGTGACTGATGAAGTGCGGTCTGGGAGACCATCCACCACAGTTACAGATGTCAACATTGCCAAAGCTGCGGAGATGTTGCAGAATGACAGAAGGTTAACTTTACGCAAACTTTCGGCTTCACTTGGCATCCCATTCGAGCTGGTTATTATTATTATCATCCTTTATTTATATGGCGCCACAAGTGTTCCGCAGCGCCTTACATAGTACATAGAACTAATAAGTGAAGAAGAAACAAGTAACTTACAGTACATTACAGTGCAGGACAAGGACACGATTTATATACATTGCTGCAATAGCGATTAAAGCACTCACAATAAGCAGCCGGGAGTTGGCAGTCACGTGTTAGGTGCCCTTATGGGGAGTAGAAGAAAATGTAAAAGAGAAGCACATGAGGGAAGAGGTCCCTGCTCGTGAGAGCTTACATTCTAAAGGGGAGGGGCAGACAGACAGGCATGACACAGAAGGGGAAGATAGGGAGGAAAGTGCATGAAGTGGGTTAGGATGAGTGCTGGAAGGCCTTGATGAAGTAGTGGGTCTTGAGAGCATCTTGGTTCAGCATATTGTGACAAAGGAACTGAAAATGCATCGCGTGTGTGCCAGGTGGGTACCCAGAAATGTCACAGAAGAACAGATGTGACGACAAGTTGAATCTTGAAAAAACACTTTTCGAATGTCGGAGAGAATACCCGATTTCCTGACATCGATTGTGTCGAATTGTGAATTCGTCATTATGATCCGGAATCCAAACAACATTCCAGTGTATGGAAACACGCGTATTCGCCTCCACCCAAAAAATTCTGTGTGATTCCTTCGGCATGTAAAGTCATGCTTCTGCTGTTCTTTGATGCACACGGTATGATCCTATAGCACTAGGGTTCCCCGTAGACAATTAATGGTGACTACTATGCAAGTATCCTGATAACCCATTTGCGTAGAGCCATGAGGAAGAAAAGACCACATTTGCTGAAGAAACAGTATTTTTTTTCTCCAAGACAATGCCCGACCACACGTTGCTACTGCTGCATTGGAAGCATTTACTGAAATTAATGGGACAGCACTGGAACACCTTCCATATAGCTTAGACTTTTTGAAATTGAGTATGTTTGAAAATGTTTTCCAATTGATATAACAATAAAACAATAGACAAAACAACATTAAATATCACACATCACAATCGGAAAACATATCCATCACAAATATAGAACACATAAAATAAATCACAAATTGCAGCACACAGTAGAGAAAAATAAATACAGCATAGATAAACATATAATATAAGTATACGAAAAAAGTAAAAGAGCATAATAGACTCAGTGGAGAACAGTATCAAAATCGTCTAGTACAGAATATGCAATATATTTTACGCTAGAGAATTCACACTTAAAAGTTAGGGCACATAATGTAGAAACCAGCATTCCCAATATGCATTAAATAATCATATGATAACAGCATTGAACTAGAGCCTACTATAATCTGTCTCACTATCAACAAACAGAACATAAAATTTAGAGTCTAGATAAAGTATGCTCATTCGGTGGCAACTTAGCATATAAAGCCCGGACTTAAGGTGCCCATCCACTAGAAGACAGGCAAAAGACTGCACGATTACGACATTGTAATCGTGCAGTCGTTTGTCAGTCTGTGATGTGCCTACACTGAGCGAGCAGTCATTCAGTGAAGGCACATCAATCATCTGCAAACATGTTGAACCTGTCGATATCGTCAGGTTGTACAACATATTTGTACGATTATAGATGTCTAAACGACCAGCGGTAGCACGCATTGCTGGTCGTTTTTTACATTTTTTAAACATTCTGCAAACGATTTTTAAACGATAACGATATCGTCACCGTTCAATCGCTCAATTTAATTGTCTAGTGGATATGTGCCTTTAGGGCCATGTGATATCTGGGCATTCCCAACCCTGAAAAAACAGCTGCGCAGAAAGAAGTTCTCAACAGAAGATGAAGTGAAAAATGCCACGTATGCAACACTAAAAGTGATGTCACAAAACAGTCTGCTGCACGTCTTTGAATCGTTGTTGAAACGCTGCAAAAGATGTATTGAATGTGAAGGACGCTACTTTGAAAAAGAAAAATGTTCAGACCCTGTAGAGTCATCTAATTCTGAATAAAAAAAATCAGTCTCATTACTTTTCAATCAGCCCTCGTATATGGCCACAAGTGTTTTCCAGCGCCTTACAAAGTACATAAATAAGTGAACAAGAAACCAGTGACTTAGAGTACAATAAAATGCAGGACAAGGACATGATTTATATACATTACTGCCTTAGCGATCATAATATTCAACAAGCAACAGGGCGTAAGCAACCAAGTGATAGGTGCCCAAGTGGGGAGTAGATGAAGGTATAAGTAAGGAAAAGCCCAAGAGGGTAGAGAGCCCTGCTAGTGGGACCTTAGATTCTAATGAGGAAGGGCAGACAAACAGGCGTGACACAGATAGGGTAGACAGGGAGGAAGGAGCATGTAGCAGCAGGTTAGGATGAGAGCTGGCAGATGCCGGTACTTGTGTACTTTACAGACTCATTGCAGAGAGAACCCAATCAATGTTTTAAATGGTACTTCTGTACTTTACATACACAAGTAGGTAAAAGTTGTCCCCATCTAAAGAAGAAAGTTGTCCCCTTGCGGGCTTGCTGCACTCGCCACACTTAGGGCTCGGTGGCTCGCAACACTCGCCACAAGGTTATATTCCCCCTCTATGCCCACTTGGATGGTAGGGAATGACACCGGACACTGGCTGATGACGTCAGGGTCCTCTCTGTGAAGGGGATTCAGACATTACCATGACTGATAATAATAATAATGAGTTTAGGACACTTGGGTTCTCTCTGCAATTAGTCCGTAAAGTACACAAGTACCCAGATGCCTCCTGCAGGAATTAGCATAATGACACATCGCTGCTGCATCCAAAGATGCAGCAGCGATGTGTTCTGTGTCCATCATTAAATCAGGCCCAGCTTCAGCATTCTTCCATTAACATATTGACTATTAACATAATGACTATTTTTATATAGTTATACTCTGTATTGGGCCATGTAAAAACAAAACAAAGAACACACCAATGCTTATGGATCCGCCCAATGTATTGTTTCTTACTTTTCGTATATCAAAAACAAATCAATGGCTAGTTCTTCTCCTTCCATTCCTTTTGTTATAATACATTGTTGCACACTGTCTATAATAAGGTAAGCTTCAATGATTATGAACTCCTGGCGGGGAAATATGAGCAGGTGTGCATCTATATGGGCTGTCTCAAAGTGAATTCACGTTGTTACGTAATGGCTATATTAGCAGCTATTGAAATCACCACCGGCTAGTTCTTCCCGCAGGAAGGGTCACCAGTGTTGCCAACTCTGAAATGAAAAACAAGCAACTAATAAGTGAAAAACAAGCCCAAAACAAGCCCAAACCAACCCAATAAAGCCCCAAACAAAATCCCAACATAGGGCGGTATTTAATTAGTTTTGCACCCGCGATATTTTTTCACATGCCATACTTTTTGCCAACATCACGTGTTTTGGACACGAAAACTTTTCGTGCGCGCCCCCCACTATTCGCCATATTCAATTCCAAAAGACACAAAAATGCAACCTGGCAAATGCAAACCAGGCAAAAAGTGCTGTCAGATTTGGGGAAATCAGCCTGACACCTCCTAAAAGATGCAGTAACATTGTACATGCCCCCGAATAGCCCTAATAAAGCTATTTGGGGTACTTAAGGTGTGTTAATTTCTTTTAATTAGCTTCTTTGCATAAGTGGTGAAGAATAACATTTTGCTGTTTTTTTGGGTGAAAATAAGTAGTCCTGTCAAATTTGGGGTACTTGAAAATGGGTGCAAGCATGGTTTAAAGTCGCTAAAGTAAAGTTTAAAAAAACGTAAAAAAAAGCACCTGAAGCAAGCACCTGCAATTAAAAAAACACCTCACCCATACTTGCAGACCCCCAAAAGTCTATTTCGCTACTTTTTAAGTTTTTACCCCCACTTTGCACTTTTTCACCCCCATTTGCAAAGTGCTTTTTTGGGGTGTTCCTCACATTTTATTTTTACGCAGTTATTCTTTGGGGGGCTGTCCCAAGGGTGCCGAGTGGTTTTCCCACCTTTGCACCCCAAAATAGCGATTTTGCACTTTCCACCTATTCAGAGGCGAATCTTTTTCGACAATTACATTGCATTGCGTTTTCGCGTAGGCGAAAAAAGTATTTGCAATTGAATACTGAGATAAGTTTACACCTGGCTAAAAGTCGCAATCGGCGATACTTTTTCGCGGATTCCGACTTTCCACCGCTAATTGAAAACGAGCCATAATGTGGTGGTGCGTGTAATTTAATGATAGCCACTAACTTTTTTTGTTTATTGCTCATTTTATTACAATACATATAAAGATTTATATGCAAACCAGGGCTTTTCTCTGCTCTATAAAATAGTCCCATTTGTGCAAAAAAAAGTGCAGGGTACTCGCGGCCTGACTCAGCAGAGGACGGAATTGCAGAGCCGCACACAAGCAGCTTTGCAATTCCGTCCTACTAAAATGCAAATGCAGCAGGAGGTGTCTGACAACTCCTTGCTGCATGTGCGATCCCAGCGCTGCGACCGAGGTCACAGTCTAGGATCACCATCGCGACCATTGGTCTCGACGTTTGCCCCTTTGGTCAGGCTGCAGTAGCTAAAGCTTACCATGGCCTGGCCGAGTCCAGTCAGTCTGTGAGGCCGGGAAGTCTATGTCCATGGACGCAGATCCTGGCTTTGCCACTACCGAAAAACTGGGGCAACACACTCCCGTTTCTGGGAACGCACACTGCCCCCCGCACGGCCCCACAAATACCTCTGCCTCTCAATTAGGCAGATTCCCAAACAACGGGAGTCTGCGATCAGCAGCGCACTAGTGTGCATGGTAAAGTGCAGGACAAAAGGGTAATCCAAACAAACACATTAAAACAAAGGCCCTCATTCAGAGTCGTACGCTCTGAGCAGAGCGCACGCTCTGAATGAGGGCCGCCCTCCATAAAAATGGAGCGTCCTCCTGGACGCTCGTATAGCTGTGGGTCACCACCCACAGCCTATACGAGCGTGCAGTTTGATGGTCGCGATGGTCGTGACCATCACGACCATCGAAACTGTGAGCCAGAGCCTGCGGTTGAGGTTTTCAACCGCAAGCCCCGGAGTGATTTTGGCTCTATCAGAGCCAAAATCACTCCCATTGACATCACTAGTGATGTCAGTGGGCCGGCTTCTGACGGGGGCGTTCCCGTGGGAACGCCCCCGTCAGGGAGGCACGCCCACCAAAGGGGGCGTGCTGTCAATCAACATCGACAGCACGCCCCCTTTGATCAGACACAACGAGCGAAAGAAAGTCCTTCGCTCGTCGCGTCTGGCGCATGCGCACGACGGAGCTCCCGCCGTCGTGCGCATGCGCAGAGCACAACATCGACCCACTTGCGAGCGGACAGCCGCTTGCGAGTGGGTCTGAATCAGGCCCAAAGTAACTACTATAGAATCAGTATGATCTTGGCCATTTCTATGTGATTACACTTGCAGGTAGGACTACTATTACCACTTACTATTTATTATATAGATTAGAAATAGGACAGTCTGGTATAAGAGAAAAAAAGACACAAGGGAGAATGTAACTTCTATTGATCATTTAAACAAGTCATGTTCTAGGTAGCCAAAACTATATAACTACATATACAGAGAGACAGATAAAAATAAACCGAAGCAGGTATGTAACATGTGCTTACCTTAATTGTGATACCTGCTTACTCAAGCCCAAAAACAAGCAAAAAGCGACCATAAAAAAAAATAAGCAACTTGAATAAAAAACAAACCACATTCCGCATTCCTTCACGGACAGGTGACAATCTGTCTGCGCAGGCGCATTAGCTGGAGTTTGAGGGAAAGAAAAAAAATCCTTCAGTTTTGAGACTGCGCCTGCGCATCAGACCGGTTATGGTTTTCTTGATGCGCCTGCGCATTAGGCCGTCTCTGGCTTTCCTCTTGCGCATGCGATCTAGGACCTACTCCCGCCCCTGGTTGTCGCTTCCCGTCATTCTGGTTGCGCAGGCGCAGTGTGGAGTCGGTATGATGGCGGCCGCGGTGTTGGCCGAGGGCTCGGCGGTGCCCGGTTTCTCTGGGATTATGCATAACGGTCACGGATTACCCATCACCTCCGGAGCCGGTGTGGGACCGGCCGCTTGGAACCGCTCGCTGGAGAGGGCACTGGAGGAAGCTGCGGTCACCGGTTCGCTGAATTTGAGCGGCAGGAAATTGAGAGAGTTTCCGCGGAGCGCAGCGCAGCAGGACCTCAGTGACACCACGCAGGCCGGTGAGAGGACCGGGGCTGGGGCACAGGGGAGTGATCGGGGCTGTCCCTCTATATAGATGCCGGCGGCGGCGGCGGCGGCTGCACTGACACGGGCCAGAGGCGGATGACAGGGCGGCCGGGGTGGGCTGAGCTGGGTAAGGCTGACATGCTCCGGTGTAGACAAGACAGAGGAAGTCATGGGGAGACATTGTGAGCTTGGATGAGGCTGGGGAGATGAACGTGGCCCCCGGGGGACAAAGTGTGTATATAGGAGTTTCCTGTCACTTATAGTCCACAGGCACAGTGTCTGCGCTCAGTGTAGGTAATAGATATTAGCTAGTAGTAATAAGCACTGACACATACTCGCAGGTATGTATGTAGTCTTGTTATTGGACCAGTGCTGCTGCTGTGGCACTGACAGGTAAAGTAGTTTACTTCTCAGTCATTTAAAGCTTATTACTTTGGTTTGTGCTGTACTTTACATGAGCGGTCACTGCAGATACATATTTCAGTTACACAATTATTATATATTAATATAAATTGGGTCTTTCGTTTATTGCTCCTGCAGGGCTATGCCATATATTGTCAGCTTGCCAGCAGGTCTCTTACCTTTTAGTATGTTATTACCCAGCCTTGTTTTATTATTGTTTTGTTTCCAATTGAAGTGATATAATTTAGGCCCTTATTCAATTAGTTTCGGACCCGTGATACTTTTCGCCTGCCGGACTTTTCGCTTACATCGTTTATTTTAGCCGCGGAAACTTATCGTGTGCGTACCCGCGAATTGCCCTATTCAATTCAAAAAGATGCGAAAACGGAGATACGCGATGTCAGAACAGGCGAAAAGTGGTGTCAGAATCTGAAATCAGGCTGAACCCCCTAAAAAGATGCAGAAACTTTGGGGATCATTGTAGTAGTGCACGATTAGCCCTAATGAAGCAATATGGGGTACTTAAGTTCGCACAATTGCCACTAGGCGAAAAGTGTTTGCAATTGTATATGGAGATCAGTTTCCGTCTGGCGAAAAGTCGCAATCGGCGATTACTTTTTCGCGGATTTTGACTTTTCATGGCTTAATTTTAATAATAATAATACAGCAAGCATCCTGGACAGTACCAATTTGTACTTTGACCTGAAGCTGCGTGATGCACAGGATAATTCCCATTTTACCTTTTTTTTTTTGGTTGCTTAGCTTAAAACATGTAGTAAAAAATCAGATGCCAATTTACTAAGGCCATAGGTAAAACATCAGCTTATTACATAAATTGTGGATGATAAAGACTGTGAGCCGCCAAGTATCAGATGTTTACCTTCCATGTATATATTTAAACGTTTCTAGATAAAGATACAGTACTCCTAGAAATAGTCATATATAAGCTAATTGAGGGGCATCAATACATCAAGTGCTTTTTGTTTTTGGGCAAAGAATAGCAACACAAAAATCCTTCTTTTTTTCTCTACTTTTCTTTCTTAGCAGACAGAAAATTTGTCTTTGTGAGTGTAGCTTATTTAGGTTTGTTAGTAATTTGTATTTATTTTGCTTCAGTGGTAATGGAAATTTGCTGTAGTTATCGTTTTAAGGTGTTAACATTTGCTTTGTTAATGGTTTTTCTCCTGGCTTTTATTTCATGTGCTTCCTTAGACTGAAATAGGTTGCTTCCATTAAGTTAATTGTAAATGTAACTTGAATGTGCAGTTTCAAATCTATAACAATGTTTTCTTAGCTCACTAGTTGCCCTGTTTTTATCCTATTTAATTAAAACAAAAAACACTGTTGAATAAGTGAATCAATACTCCAGTGATCACACAAAGGGGCAATTAAATTACCTGCAGGACTTACATACAGTACCATATTAATTGGTATTTCCCTGAGGAAAGCTTCACACAGACCATACTAGCTGCATTGAAAGCACAGTTTGTACACCTGCAGCAGCCATCTACTCAGTGCCCTCAACGGAATGGGATTGAAATGCAGACGGCTGTGTAGCCGCTGGTTCAAATCCCGACAGCGCTAGCCCGACGCGGTGGTGAGTAATCTAACCCTTTCCTCTTACCCCCCCCCCCATCCTAACACTCCTTTAGGGGTGCCTAAACCTAACCCCCCCTCTCTGCACCCTAAACCTAACCCTCCCGGGGGTGTCCCTAACCTCCCCCCCCTCCTAGTCCCTAAGCCTAACCCCCCATCCCCGGCTACATCGCTACTTACCTCTGGCGCTGGATGATCTGTCCGGCGTCCTGTCGGTGTCCCGGCGTCGGGATTAACATAGGCGTCAGTATTTCGGCGCCTGTGTTAAATCCCCTGCTGGGATTGTAGTGTCGGGATTAAGACGGTCTCATAACTACATCCCCCCTCAACACAACTAGTGTTGGCAGCGCTGAAATTTATATTGTCCTGCAGCAGGAACATGACCTGTTAATGGCTTAAATAATAGTACTGCATTTCTGTCTCATCCATAAGGAACAAGACATCAACTTGTAATATCAGACTGTGGGTAGATTCTGCATACCAAAGGCAGCGCTGCAGGCTGGGAGAGCTACTAGGAGAGAGACACATCGGTATAATACTAGCACTATTACTTTAGCCTTAATTTAATGAACAATCAATTATACAACACACTAGAAAGTATTGGTTGGATAGGTCAGATATTTAAATAAAAAATAAATTTATTTGAATATTCACATTTTGTGTTAACCAGACCAACAAGTACATTTAATGGATTACTACATTCCTATTCTTCTTGGACCATTTTGGTGCATACACACGGTCAGATTTTTCTTCAGATCTGAACGATAACTATTTAAAAAATCGTTCAGCCGTTCATATCTGAAGGATTATCTGACATATCTGTCAGATGAACGATGCGTGTTCCCGATGGTCAGATAACGATATCTGACATCTGATGTGTTTGCAGTCAGACTTGGACAATTCCATTCATTTTAATGCAGTCAAAAATAATTCAAATCGTTCAAATCTTTGGTAAAATCGTTCAAATCGTTCATCTGACATATCTGACCGTGTGTATGCTCCATTAGACAGTATTAAGTAAAGTGATGTCATGAAAGGGTCACATGCAGCCCTCCTTACCAGGGTCACCATTTTGATCCTCACCCTAGTGATTTTAATGTCACACAGTGGACAGAGCATTTGCGCAATCTTAGAAGTATGTATGCTTACCAGCTTACTTACAGGTGAACCTACTGGTTGGGCCTTCATCGACACCCTTTTATTGGAGGCTCCTCCAGAAGTGTAATGGGCAGTCCCCTGTAGGCTATAGTTATAGTGCTGCTACTTGAGAGGCCCCTGAAAATACATCACCAAATAATGTCTTTAAAGCTCATCTCATAGGACATATGTACATATCACAGGAAATGTACAAGTTTGATACTAAATAAAAAACTACACCTGGTGCATAAATAATGTATTTAACACCAAACTTCGAAAATGTTTGTACTGACAGGTTTCATGTTCACCCTCTGCAATTGTACAAAGGACTCGACAAACACACAAAGCAAAGTGACAGGTGTCAGATACTCCAGCAACAGTGAAATATAGATAGGGCAGCCCGTCGCCCTTACTGCTTCCTCCCATATCTGTCACTCTGCCCTCAGAGGCTCCCTGGGCATGGTGTGTGGAGGACAGGTAATATCCCCCTCGCCCCAGGCTCACAGGTGGGCATCACTATCCCTTACTTACCATGCAATCTGTCGAAGACACAGTGACCCAGAAACAGAGAACAAATAGCATTCACCATACAGTCATCACTAGGTGCCGTATGATATGATGCCCCAGTACTGTTCATGGCCCCCCTGCTGTGCTGTGTTTTTCTTCCCACCTTCAGTGTTTTCTGTCACAAAATGGGCCACCTTCTATGCCAGCAACCTACCTCCTAGCCCTGATCTAACCCCCCCTCCCCCAGGCTGAGCCTTACCAGGAAGGTCCAAACCTCATCTTCCTGCTGCCTCTGCATATGCTGAGGTTTGACATGTTAGTGGCTAGAACTGTCAGTGACCTAGCTACTAGTCCTGGCTTTCAAACTGCTGCTGACTCCTCACAGTTGCAGGAGGAGCAGAGTCACACTGTAGCACATGGAGAAGAAGGGAGGGAGGTGGAGCTCAGCACGCTCTCCTTAGTCTCCTACTGATTTCAGATTGTCCAATAATCGGCAAGAGAGGACTGAGCAATTTAACTGGCTGGTTCGTGTCCTGCGGGACCTGAAATTACTTTTTTTGTCTTTCACAGAAAGCGTGGGTGGTAGAGAAAGTAAATGAGAACACTGATATTTTTATTTCAATTTGATGTGACTTAATTTGTATTAGTATTTATAAAACCATTACGTAGGGGCAGATGTACTAAGCTGTTGAGACATGACAGGAGCTGGTTGGTTGGTACTTTATCTCTCTCCACTTTATCTCTCTCCAAGTCTTAGTACATCTCCCACTAAAGGGTCAAGCCTATTCCGTGTGATCTTGCCAGTGCGAGTCATCGCGGCAGTAGCTGCACTTTACGGCAGCCCAGATTCGGCAAATTTTCCTTGCAGCAACCATAGGGCTGCGAGCAAAATTTGGTGATTTTGGGGTTGAGTCGGGCTGCGAAGGGTGCGATGTGCCGGTCCTTTGCCAGCGCTTTGACGCCGTTGCAACGCACATCGCACCCTTCACACAGAATAGAATTGACCCCATAGTCTCTTTAATGTCAAGGTTTTGAGAATATTCTACTAGTGGTTAACTTGAACTGTTAAAATATTGACTTCATTTAAAGTGACATTATTTAACAATTTTGTTTTTCTATACTATACTGTTTTCATCATGTCTCTATATTTTCCCTAGAATATTACAATATTTATCTGTAATAAGTTAATTTTGCATATAACAAAACTGGAAAAAGGCACCTGCAATGTTCTGCATCCATTGGTCTCTGAGAGAGCCTGCTATGGTGTAGTTGTGGTGTACTGAATTCCTATGCACACACAAAGCAGAAGGGAAGTAATGAGCAGAAATATCCTCATTTTATAAAAACTTCTCTGGTAGTATAAATATCCCCAGATAGCATCTTGTGCTTTTCATAGTTAGATCAGAGCTGGCATAGGATAGCGACCAGTTTTTTGTTGTCTTAATTGGTAGTCTATTTACTTTTGTGGGTCTCCAGTATTGTACTGTGGGAGAAAACTGGTGCACCTGCAGGAAACCCATGCAAATCAAGGAAGAACATACAAATTCCACATAGGTGGAAATTAGTTTTTAGCGCATCTCTGCTCGCACCCGCCTGAGGTGGCGACCAGAAGTCTGCAAAAAGCCCATCTTTTGGGCGCCCTAACAACTTTTTCCTAGTTGTGCCCAGTACTTAACATGGGTTTAGCCCAGGGATGGGCAATAAGTGGCCCTCCAGCTGTTGTTGAACTACACATCCCAGCATGCCTTGCAACAGTTTTAGCATGGCCAAATGGCAAAACTGTGGCAGGGAATTCTAGCTGGAGGGGCGGCTTATTGCCCAACCCTAATTTAGCCGCTTTATGCAGATAAACCCGGTGCATTTGTGATAAGTAATAGGTGCCTGCGGCAGTTGTGCCCATCGGTATAACCATTGAATAAAGGCCAATGGGCACCCATTACTTATGGTCATCAAATGACAATTGAATCGCCTCCTTATAGTACTATTTGGCATTTAACCCATGACCTCTGCTGTATGGTAGCAATGCTAATCACCTCAACAGTACTTCCCAGTATTGCATGCTATCTGTAGCTCTGAAAAGCCCCACATCTAAAATTGTTTTCATTAAAACTTTATTGCATCTTACAATAGAACAGCATAATGTGAGTTGCATTCTCTGTGGTTGCACTATTTTTGCTTTCGCTAAATTGTTGAACTTCTTGAAGATACCATGTGCAAATGAGCTTGTATGAATGTAGTACAATAATATTTGTTTGCACCAATATTATTGCCTCAGCTAACTGTAGACCTATCTCATATAGTTGTGCTAGGCTAACTTCCTGAAACTTATGCAGAGAGATTTCTGTGCCAATAAAACTAAAGGTGCTCGTCTCATATAGAGGCTGACAGTTCAATATCAATTATGTGGCATCCATCAGTTAGTTGCCTTTAGATGTTATTTTATTTTTTTATGTAACATCATACTTTTCTGATGTCCCGCATAGTAAGAGATAATATAAAGTTAACATATAATAAAAAAAACAATCCCGGAACTAACAATGAAAGAAGTTTAGGGTTTGCAATAGATAGTTATTCTAAATTAGTAACAGTGAATAAAGTGCAATGCATACATGCTTGTTTGTGTCTGTGGACCAGTTAATTGTATAACAGTTACTGTAATTTCTTTTGTGCACTTTATTAGGCTTTAAGGCCAGGGAGCAACTATTATGAAAAATGCATACAAATATATAGTTCCTTCCTTTCAAAAACTATTTGGCCCATGTTTTATACTGCAAATCTTGTGAACCAGTCAGTTACAGATGTGCAGCTGTTGTCTGATATCCGGTCAGTATGCCAGCTTGACACTGGAAGTACAGTCTGGCTGTTCTCCAGTGTAGCTCGCACTATGTTTTGGCCTATGAATGTGAGGAAAAAAGAAGTAATTCTGAGCACAATGACATCCTTCCACCTGCTCTGCTGGGCACTATGGAGAATTCACTGCATATTAACAAAGGCATGTTTCCTTTTTGTGTCATAGAAATCAATGTGGAACAGTACATGCTTAGAACTTCCTTTTTCTAGGTAAGCACTATGCCCTCCTTGCTACTCGCAATATACACCCACAACAAAAATTATATTGGTGCAAAGATCACTGTTGACAACGGTCTACACACCTGTTATATAGGGAAACTGTTTGTATTCAGAACCATTATCTACACAGCAGATTTACATAGGATTTTTCCCGGGCTGTCTCTAACCTCTGAAATGCCCTCAGTTGCTTCTTTAGACTTTTATCCAGCCTTCAAGCATGTTCTTAAAACTCAATTTTTCAGTGTATCTTACCACCCCTCTGCTTAAGTCTGCAGTCTATGCCCTTTTCTTACCATTGTCTCCACCGTTATCCCTAAAGATTTTAAGTTCATAACAGCAGGGTCCTCTCCCCTTCGACTGCAGGGTCTTCTTTCTTTCGACTGCTATACATAATTGTGCTAACTGTAATTATGTATATACGTGAACTTATATACTGTCTTAGTCTTATATATACTTATGTATCTTGTTCGTTTTTCCCCTTGTAAGGCGCTACAAAATCTTGTGGCAACTAAAGCTGGCCACACATCTAAAGATTATCTGTCCAACCAGCCAACTAGTTGATTGGTTGGAATGAAAACCTGGTAAGGAATACAATCAGCAATTTGCTCCCAAACGCTGGAAAATGGACAAAAACTGTTGTTTGAACAAATAGTTTAGATCAAACATTTAACAAACTTGTCTGACGGCCATTTTCATCTGTTTTCTGGCATTTAGGAGCAAATTGCTGATCATCAGTTACTCCCTTTCCTTACCAGATTTTCACTCCAACCAATTAACAAGTTGGCTGGTTGGATGTAAGTTGGTCTAGTGTGTGGCCAGCTTTAGACAAGGAGTCTGTGTACGGACCCAACAGCTGTTTATACTTCAGTCCCAACTCCTTCATAATAGATTGATCACTACTACCAACAGGTCATTGATTACTTATGTTACTGACAGGAGTGTAATTAAATAAATGCAGTACATGATGCTGCTTATACTCTCCCTGCTCACCTATTACATTTCTTCCAACTTATAAATAAACAATAATAGAAACAGAATTTGACAGCAGAAAAAAACCTGCATCTCTATCTAGTCTGCCATGTTGGTCCTTTAGTATATTTTTGTAATAGCAATATGTTTGTTTCATGCATTCTTGAATTATTTCTGGGGAATTAAATTGTTTTTGCTGTCTGCAGCAGTATTGCTCGCCCGATGGCAGCTATTCAATTGTTCCTGCTATGGGTGCAATAGTATGATTTCTGCTCACACCCTCCTGAGGAAGCAAGCAGAAATCAAAGAACAATCCTGGTTGAGGCGGCCAAACTGTTGTTTGGGCACGACATATGCGCGAAAAAGCAACAACAATCGAATATCGCCCTGTCAGTTTAAACGAGGGATACGCAGAAACAATTGGGTACCCCCGTTTTACTCTGTATCCCAACCACTGTTGCTGGGCACCTGTTTCAACAGGTCTATCACTGTTTCTGAAAAAAATAAAAGTTCCTCCTTATGAGGTCTTTGAGTTTTCACAATATGTCCCTATATTCTGGAAATACTGTATTAATATTTTTCGGTTATTGGATGGCAGCATGTGGGCACAGTGATTAGCATTGCTGCCTTTCAAAGCTGGGGTCATGGCTTTGGTTCCAGCCAGCACTATACATGTGGAGTTTGTATCTTCTTCCCATGTTTGTGGTGTGTTTTTCCCATAGTCTAAAATATACTAGTAGGCTAATAGGATCTATTTTGTTAGTAGACTAAGTTTTGTTTTTGTTAGGGAATGTAGACTGTAATCTTCACTGGTGCAGCGAATGATTACATACTCTCTGTACAGTGCAGCGTAATATGATTGGCACTATATAAATGGTAATAAAAATGTGTCTATGATAGAATCTTGAACTATGTGTATCCAGCTTCTGAAGTTATATCAGAAATGTTGGTATGCATCATTATAGCAGCTTTTCTCTGAATGTGTTTATTTTATGAATGTATTATTGGAGATATGGCTTCTATAACTGTACCTAGTACTCAAGATGTCTTACCAGAGTCCTTTAAAGTGGCAGTATAGCATTCCTCTTCCTGTGCAACCTGTTTTCCCAGATGAGATGGGGGACACACTTCAGGCTTCAATGCAAAAATTCATTGTTTTTCCACATCCTTTGAGTACCTAGATCAATGACATAATGCAGTATTTCACTTGTTTATGTATTGTGTTTAAGATCCCCACACTTTAGTCCTTTCCTCTACACTATCTAAAACACTACACGTTTAATTTGGTTCTTCTGGGGGGTGTCAAATATGTTATAAATATTTGTACCCTCTGTAAAGAAGCATATATTATCCTGTACACTACATTTAATATCACCAGTGAAAACATTCAACAAAACAGGATCCCTGATGGTTTTCAGTAGTTACATCCCATCATCTTAGTTTATACCACTGTTTACCACAATCAAATAGTTTCTGAATTTGTTTATTGTGGGGTACCTTAGTGTTCCCGCTAGGCTTTTTTAGCGGAGTGCCACGCGTCCTGCCTGATTTTTTTTTTTTTAAATGGCAAAATGCTCCCTGCCCTTTTAGTGGCGCCATGCTAAAACAGTCTGCCCTAACCCTTACCCACCTGTGGGACCCAGTGTCACGCAGGTGGGAAAAGTTGCAGTGAATGATCACCGTTGGGTGAATAGACGCCGTGAGCATGCACGCGGCATCTATTCACTGTGAGGGGAGAGCTTGAGGGAAGCCCAGCACCTCCGTAAGTTCTGGGCACGCCCCCATGTGTGACAAATTTGAGTGGTGTCACAAGGCCATATACATAATACATTAATAGTATGATGTATTAGTATTACCCTAATTATCTGTGAATTTGTATGTTGGCTGTGTGACTCTTAACTTCATTTCAATATTTAACACACACATTCAGCACATTTATGTGACTTTTGGTAGTAATAACTAATTTCTTATGCAACTAAGCAGCTATGGAGATTATTTAGAATATAGTAAATAAAACAGCCTGAAATAAATTCAGCCCTTTTTAATGTGTTTGGATATTATTCATCTCTCCAGCACTAGTAGCTATAGCCAACAGCTAAGTGGTACCTCCTGGCTTTTGTTATAATACGTTTAGTATTTTTCAACATTTCTGTTTATTATTTTGGATATATAAATTATTTTTTTGTGAATTGGGATTTGCTATAATATTTTTACTGGTTCATCTCTTCTCTAAACTTAACTGCAACTTCTGTGTATCACAGCATTTCTCTAGTAGACATAGCTGAATTTGGCACAATTATATTTCCTGGCAATTCTATACCATGGGTTTACAATTCTACAATTATTTCAGCTGGAGAACACTTATTAACTTTTAGTAAACTGTCAATGGTCACACACAAAATATTTCTTTCTCTTACAGAGCCACGTATAGCCAGCACTTTCATAATGCACCACTCAGAACTCCCTAACATCTGATGCGTGCTAAGGATTTCTGAGGCAGTGCATAATTAGGGAACTGGGAGCAAAGGGACCCGATTTTTTCAATGGGAGTTCCGTGGCAGTGTGTATCCTGTGCAACCCATTGCATTGGAGGGCCGTATACAGGTTGTGGAGACATAAAAGACAGCAGGCTAGACTGATTTGCCTGGTGGGTCATATATTTCCCACCCCTTTACTATACTATTTGACGAGCTTGTTTTGTAACCCTTGTTTAAAAGTGTAATTTAAGTTTTCTTTTGGTTTTTTTAATTTTAACTTTATCAAAGTGATAAAGCAAAATATTTTTTTTAAAATAGAAGTCAAAACTTTCATAGGACGTTAGTCCTTAATAGACTACCAGAAAAAAACCTAAACCTAACCACCTCCCGGTGGTGCCTAACTCTCCCGGGGGGGCTGCCTAACCCTAAGTACCACCCAGGAGCTCCTAATCCTCCCCCCCAACCCCTCCCCCATATGACTGTCCGCGCCTGGCTTACCTTTGATCGGGATGTCGGGCTCCCGGCGTTGGAAAAATGTCGTCAGGATTTCGACGCCTGTCATTGGACCCTTGCCAGGATCAGACAGTCGGGATGCCGACGGTCGACATTTAGACTGTCTGTATCCCGGCTGCATATCCTTTTAGGATATTCACTTAATTTTCAACAGGCAACAGTCAAAACAAATAAACACACTATTAAGAAACAAGTCTTAAAGCTGTTTGCAAATTACTGTTTGTAATGTTGAGAGAGCCCTAGTAAAGGGTAATACCACTGTCTTGAAAAATCATTATTTCTTCAGTTGAGGAGGTGGTAGGAATTTTTAAAATGTTTCAAGTTTGAGGAAACCTCCACTGGCAGGTGGAAAACCGCTGTTAGAGCTACCAATAAGTGGGTAGGTATTTGAAACAAAAATGGTGAACTACATTTAATTACATATTAAAAGGCATTGATCTGAACAATTTTTTTTTAATGGAGCTATACTTTAAGTACAGTACTTTAACCTTGAAGTTGCTAAAAAAATAAAATAAAAAAAATTTGAATGAGAATTTATTTTTAATCTTTGTTTTTTATTTTCATTCAAAAATATAAAATGTCAGTTGGCAAAAGTCATGTAAGTAGCATACAAACCGATGAATGGGTTAGTACAGTTGTTCTCAAACTCTGTCCTCGGAACCCCAAACAGTTCACCTTTTCCAAGTCACTCAGCAGGTGCACAGGTGTACAGATGTGTCCTCTTGCATCCTTGCTGCTTGCCCTGCAAACGTGCATGCGCATCGCGCCAAGTGGTTTGCTGTGGCTGCTTGCACCACGGTACGCCATGCGGCGTGCTACGTTTGCACCATGCAATCCTATGGATCGCGGGTGCAACGCATCACATGTACCTGTTCACGGGCGTACAAGAGGACATATCTGCATTAATTACTCACTGACACACTTATGATTCTGTGGGGAGACCTGGAAAACATGCACTGTTCGGGGTTCTGAGGACCGAGTTTGAGAACCTGTGAGTTAGTACCAAAGCAGATCCGTAAGTCAAATCACTGTTGATTAGGAAAGTACATAGTTCAGTGCCACAAGTGAGCCAGGCATATTATCTGATCCAGATTGTTTATTATGCATTGCAAAACTGTTGATTAATTATGTATCAGAAGTAGGCAGTAACAGCTAAAAATTGGTATTATGATGTAGGGGCTGATTTTTAGGGTACTGAATTCTAAAGTTTGTACTATTGAAAAACCTGTTGTAGGCCTTATGCTGGGCATACACAGCCAGATAAAATGTCTGTCAGACCGACAGACATTTTATCTGGCCGGCTGCCAGCCGCAGATGTCCCCGGCATACACTGTGAGAGAAATCTCACAGTGTATAGCCCGACATCCGCGCTCCGCCCCCGGGGGAGGAGACATTTCCCTGCTCCTTCCGTAGGAAGGAACACAGGAAATGTCTGTCTGTCGGCTGCGCTGGGCATACACTGCCCGATGCGGCCAACAGTTACCGGGTAAATATCGCATCGGACGGGCATGCTGGACAATCCTGCATGCCCGACCGAGCAATATTTAACCCTCGTTCGCCCACACACACGCTACAATTATCGGGGCGATCTGCCGATATCAGTCGGGTCGCCCCGATAATTGTAGCGTGTATTGGCAGCATTAGCTTTACAGTGAATTCCTAATAAAAATTAGGGATTTGCAGGCTCGGATTTACTCGGATCTCAAAACGGCATTTTATTGGCTATCGCCTATCGTGTTTTGGATAGCCAATATAATAAATCCGAACTTGCGGTAAAGTGGCGATAAGAACCGAGTAAATCCGAGCCTGCACATCCCTAATAAAAATACATTTGAATGATGTTTCTTATCTGTGATTGTGTAACATTTGAGGGACATTTGTTGCATATTCCCTTTTATACAACTTTTTGTAATTAAGTTATTTGTTTTGATAATTTTACATGTTATTGAACTTTCTTGTCATGTCTAAAGCTAGGTACACATCTGGATGATGTAACAAACGATGTGACGACTTATACAATTTCACTTACACAATCCTAGAACATATGATAGAGTGTACACACTATGCAATCTTCGGAATGAAGTCCCGATATATTGTGACAGGGTATTGTATCCAATTAATCATTTCTCCTGTACACTGTGGTTGTTCTCACACACTACACAATGTGCACAACATCGTACTTCGCATCACCCCATCTGCCGTGCAGCACAGCAGATTGGGCCATGTTATGAACGATGTGTGTAAATGATAGATTGGGTGTACATACTATATACGATTGTTGTGTAGATTGGTTGAAACTACCAAGATTGCCCGATATACTGTACCCATTTTAAAGCTGGGTACACTGGATACGATCTGTCATACGATATATTGTTCTGTTGTGGATCGGAGTGGTATATCGTACAGATCGATCCGTTATTCATGATGATCGTTCATCGCATTTTCCCATTTCCCCTTCTGCACAGCAGATGGGTCGATGCAAAGAATGACACTATGCTGCTACGTGCAGCATGTAAGGATATGTATCGTGCTACTGTACACCGGATCTCAAAGTGTGTACAGAGTGTGCAAGTAGCTTTACATTGCGTCTATCCGTCGGTGGGTACACACATCGTATAGTGTGTACCCAGCTTAGAAGACATTCTCTGTGATTAGGCTGCTGTACATTTTGTCTGTGCCTATTCTGCTTTCATATTAATATGATTGGTGTGTCTTGATATTGTTTGATGTAATGTCGCTGAAATCTGCACCAGTGTGATAAACAAGTTATTCCGACAGTCCACCTTAATTCTCCTCAGTGAGACTTACAAATATTGTAACTAAAAACAGACTTTTGTTTGCAGAATCCTGTGCAGATTGTACACATGCTACACATTACTGGGAAGTTTAAATATATCGTGTTATGTAACTGTATGCTAGGCTGTCGCATATCTCTGCCGGGTTAGAGATGGACAGGGGACGGTTATCTTGTTTCCTATGCATACTGTATAGCTGAAGAAAACGCAAATCATTTCTGATTGAATCTTATTTTCCATCCATATGTACATAATCATAGCAAGTAGTGTCATACACAAAAAGTCATTAAAGGCCAACTACACTTTTGTTACATTTGTACCACTACACTGCAAAGGTGTCATATGTGGTCTGATTTGAGACTCCACTTAAAGATAAATAACTTTTTGTAAAAAAAAAGGGCTAGTAAAAAGGGTTGAAAGGTTTGACAAAAATATTTGTGATTACTCGGTAATGTAGGTTGCTAGATACGTGTGAATCCTTAGGGGGTTGTTTGCTAGGGAGAGGATGGAAGCGTTTCTCTATTTTTCTCTATTTTTTTGTTTATGTTTTCTGAACTTTCTGCAGTTGCTTTTCTATGCGTTCTCCAGCGTAATACCTTTAGTGGTACTAGATTGTTCTGGAATGAAGTATGCTAATCCATATTTAGCTGCATACATTTCTAGAACCAGACAGACTGCTTGCAGTGAGACTCTCGGCTTTTATTCTGTTGATGTCATGCTTTGGACTGCTGCCATCCTTATTCCCACTTTTGTTATATATTTATTTGGGATGTTAGCTATCTGGTTTTTGTTATGCTAGAATACATAAGCCTGTATTACTGTATGATGAAAGACAGGGAATAATCTTAAGGCATAATGTTTTTTTTGGTATTTTTTTTTTTTTCAAACTCTTTTCCTTTGCTTATTTATGGAACGATTTGCTATATATTTCAACTTGAATGCAGCCTGTAATACCTGTTTAAATGTATAGGTTTGCAGTTCCTGTAAAGTAACAGAAATGTATAATTACAATACAAGTAACTTCAAAAGCTGCATTTCTTTTGCAACCTTTTCTCATAACATTAATAGTCACTAAAGAACAACACCACCAAGTAAATAAGATTATGACATGACAGGGGGAAATGCAATTCAATGTTATGTGCTGTTCCGGCACTGCACATCATGTACGTTGGCATCACAAGTTTCCTCTATGGGGTGCGAGGGGAGACTTGCAATGTCAACCCTACCGTATATGGCTAATATGTGGGAAACCGGGCATTGCATTGAATTGAATCCACCCCACCCCACCCCACAATACTAATATTCTGTTTAAAGCAGATTATGCCCATTGTTGTGATTTCATTAACGGTTTGAAGCCTGGTTGGTATCTCACCACATAGTTCACCACAGTTGCATAGGTAAATACACTATAATGAACCTTTTGCTTTTTAATACCAACTAACTGGCAGGTCCACTCCTTCCAACATGCAGGATTACAGGCTTTAATCACCTACATGTTTATTACCCGCCATTTCCCCTTAATCTAAAGACCAGTGCCTTTGAAACGGTGGCTTGCCTTTATTTTATATAGGGTCCTTATTCCTATATTTGATAAGGCTGATCAGGCACGAAATTAGGGGGACACAAAGGGGTCAATTCATTTAGGAGCAAATTGGGTCCTGCGAGCCGTCTTCCCAGTAAATGGGCATTGTGAATTACATTTACGTTCAATCGCTGCTCTGCAATTCTTTCCACCCGCGGGACACTGCGCATTCTGCTCTTTTGAAACGGCGCCCCTCTAAAACAAGCTAGAGGGAGCACTAGCATTTGCACTTCAATTCTAAACCTGCATTGTCCCAGCAAATTTATGTTTACTTTATTCCCCAGCCCCCTCCCCCTCACCCGCCGCTTGGCAGAATGAAAGCGAAAGTATTTATTATAAGGCAAAATGGACCCAGTGCAGAACCTTACCTTTGGTTCACCCCTCCTTATGAAAAGCATACACTTAGAGGGGTTTTTAAATAATAAACTGGCCAATAAAGATGTAATTTTTTAGGTGGATTTCTCTAAAAGCTCAATAATGGGTTAAATTATGTGGGACAGATATGAAAAAGTGTTGAATTGATAGCTCCCATGTACAGGTTAGAAAAAGCCTTTTGCTAAGAGTTTTTTCCAACTTTTTAGAAACTTTTATAAAACCACTGAAAATGAAATACTGGAAATTTTTTAATTTTCCAAAAAACAACTAATTATTCAGCCATTAATAAAACCAAAATACAAAAATCAGCCATATGACATATTTTAAGAACCCGCAGTACTTTCATTATGGTCACTAATAGCCATCTTCACTGTCCTGCTTTATCAGTTGCCACTTGTTTGGCATCCAGGATGGTTTATCCACTTTTTCATGCACTTCTCCCAGGTTTCTTTTTGCAGAAAAGTAGCACAAGCTCGCTGTGAGTCCTGTGAATCAGCATTTGTAATTGGATTTTGCATTTCTCGGGTGCGCGCTGCTGCATTTTTTTTGTGCGTTTCACGATGAGTTTGCATTTGCAAACTCTCATCTTACTAAGAATTAAAGCCGAATATTTGCCACTAATCTTCTCCAAGTTGTCTATATCAGTACTAGTCAATTTCCGCAAAGAATTCAATAATATATTTTACCCCTACTTCCAATGTTTCAATATAGCCTCTTGTCTCATCTAAAGCTGCCCATCCACTAGGCGATGTGGCGGTCGACGGCACAATTATGACGCCGTCGTCTCCCGCGGGGTGAAGTGCATACACTGAACGTTCAGACGTTCAGTGTATGCAGATCAATCATCCCCGAACATAGCAACCTGACGGCGGTCGTCAGGTTGACCGTCATGTTCGGGCGATTAATGTCAAAAACGATCATTGGGTGCGCACATCGCTGTTAGTTTTTAACCTTTTACTGCCCGATTTGCGGGCGATTACCAAGCAATGGAGCTATACCGACCGTCGTTATCGCTAGGTTTAATCACCTAGTGGGTGGGCAACACAAGTCTCTCAGTATCTGTAATTGTTATTCAACTGCCAAAATACAGAGTTTCTGGTGGTTTGCTTAAGTCTTCCTGAAAGACTGGGTGGGGGTTATAGTAGAGGGCCATTCCATAGAAAGTGAAAGAGGGCCATTCCATAGAAAGTGAAACCAAACAGACACAAATAAACATACAAAATCACTGCTTTTTTTCAAGGTAAATTTGGTCTAAAAATATCAGTGCTTCCTATACTGGTGGAGAGATATGTGGCCTGTAAAGGCCCCCACACACAGAGTGATATAGCGTCAGATTGGAACGATAGCGCAGCTATATCGTTCCGTGTGTGGGCATGATCTCGTCCACTGCCTGCTCCCATTGGGTTCTCCGTAGCTCCTCCATATCTTTCTTCCTGCACAAGAGATCTGGAGAATCGACGAACGTTCCCATGCTGGTCTATGCGGCTGGCATATGGGGAGGTCGGGCACCAGATCGCTCAGTGTGTTGGGGCTGCCGATATATCGGCCGTCGGAGCCTTCATCGCATCGCTGGGTACACATCGTACCGTGTATGGGGCCCTTAAATGCTAATCCTGAAGCTAGGTACTTTTGGAAACAAATGCACAAGAATAGCAGTATTTCAAGAGGAAGTTTAAAAGGTTTGTTATGACTCAATAATATACATTTTTATACACATACTTTAATACATTTACTACTAATATATATAAAATAAATAACTGGGTGACTTACGTTCTTGCTACATTAGTGTTATGATTGCCAGTGACCACCCCTAGTAAGCCGACTAGAACTTCAGGCCACGAGGTCTTCCGCCAATAACAACCGCCCGTTGTTCCCTTAGAGATAATAAACCCACCGGTACTTAGACGGCCGCCTGGAGTAGTAGCAGCTTACAGGGGTGTCAACTGGAATCCTGAGGTGAGAAGGAGTAGTTTAGTATAGTACTAGAGATGCAGCTTTGGAAGCTGATGATGTGGTGAGTTGATGGTACGGCAAGTGTGCCAGTGATGTGGCAAACGTACCGATGGTGCGGCAATAGCAGTTAGTAGACAGTCAGATGATATGTAGTGGCTTTGAGAGCCGATGGTGTGGCAAACATGCCGATGATGTGGCTTGTGTGCCGATGGTGCAGCAATAGCTGTTAGTAGATTAATGGGTGGTATGTTGTGGTTTTGAGAGCCAATGGTGCGGCAAATGTGCTGATGATGCGGCTAGTGTGCCGATGATGCGGCAATAGCTGTTAGTAGATAGACAGGTAGTTTGAAGTGAATGGCTGCGGCTTGTGAGCCGTAGAAGAAGCTGGTGAGCCGGTGACAGCTCGAAATCTGTAAATGCGGCAAATGTGCCGAGGTGCGGCAAGAGCCGATGGTGGAGGAGTGAATAGCTGATGATGCGGCTTGGAGAGCCGATGACAGCACGGCGGTGTCGGTGCAGCTTGGAAGCCGTAGAAGAAGCTGGAGAGCCGGAGGTAGCATGGAAGCCACTTCGGGGAAATCCAATTCTGTGACACGAAGAGGACCGGAACGCTGTACATGCAGCCAAGCCGATGGGACTCACAGATTCGCTATAGTCCACGAGGCGGCAAAAGTCCAATGAGTACAAATAGGAGGCAGCACCAATTACGCAGCACTGTGGACGACACGTCACTTCCTGAGGCATGCCGATCACCTAGTGACGGGAGAAACTGGAGTAACCCCTTCCTGACCGGGTAAACTGCTTGAAGGATACAAGTCGTGACCGCGACTTGTAACAATTAGACAACAGAAATGCACATGTCCCTTTCCGTCACACTGGATGTCCCACTCTGTCACCAAAATAATTGGGAGTTTTTTGTGCAAAGAACAAATGCACAAATATTTAGATTAATATATTATTAAACCATTGGCTCTGCTTAGCCTGCACAGGAAAAATCTGAGCCCAGCTCATTCTAATTTCACAGAAGTTTAATGTTATGTTACCTCGGAAGGATTTCGCATTTTGTCTGAGTCCCGTTCCGTCATAAGAACATTTAAATTTTTTTTGCAACAATTACAATATTTTTAAAAAACTTTTGTTTTACTAGAATCCTCTTTAAGCTTTAACTAATTTATGATAAAAGAAAGTACTAGAGTCATTATTCAACCTTATTCATGGAATGGGGCTTAATCTTAAATGTATCCAAATGTCCCAATTCCATTATATGGAATGGCCCTAGACACTTTTTGACTTATTTGGTAATCGCCAATATTTGTTTTATATCACACAGTTTGAGGTAGATCGAAGGGAGCCCATTTATCAAAGTTACAGCAAAGCAGTAGTATCTGGTCTTTTATCAATTGGACTTCAAAGGAGGAATTTCTACCTAACAAAAGTTTATTGCAAACCCTGTCAATCTCTCAAATTACAAATATATATAATGCCTCCTTTCAACAAAAATTGTGTTAAAAAGTGGCATATCTTTTTAGTTTCAAGTATTGACAGGTGTGTACAATAACTAAATATTTAGAGAGAGAGAGAACGAACACACACACGGTGAATGATAACTTAATATCAACTTAAATACCCACAGATCAAAACTCACCTGTCCCGTCTCCCGCTGATCACTGGCGTTCTACGCCACACATTCGGTCTCAGCATCAACGTCACACAGGAAGTGACGTGACGCTGAGTCTTTAGACAGGGGATTGGGAGAGGACAACCACAGCCCGGAGCACAGTCTGTATACATGTAACCATCGAAACCGGTCACATGACCATGCTGCCAGCTCTCAAATGTGGACATTTTTTTTTCTTTTAAAAAACATACCACTTCTATTCACACTCATTAAAAACACAAATAACAAAATACATAAAAATACAAAATACAGTGTATGTTAAATATGGCTGGAGCACACATCAAAAATCAAGGATATATTATGTCCATAAACACAATCCCAAACCTCTATCTAATATCAATCATGACTAACAAACATACATGATAATAAATACTGCCAATAACAAAATACACATGTGTGCAAATATCTTCATACCCAATGCTACTAAATAATATACCTCATATAAACATCTCCACACCCCAGGGAAAAAGGAGAACATTACATATACCCATGGATAAACCAGAAAACTTATAGGAAACAGCCCAAGATTAATGCTTAATTCAAGCCCTTCGGACTAACCGTATCCAACCAAAATATCCACTTACATTCCAGCTGGAGCAATTTCCGCGATTTATCTCCCCTGCGCAACATAGGTGGTACATGATCAATAATACGATAGTGCAGCATGGCCATATTATGCCTGGCCTCAGCAAAATGCCTGGCCACCGTCTGTTCACTGGTACCTGCATCAAAGCTGCCCGAATTGCTGACCTATGCTGCGCCATACGCTCCTTAAACTGCCTATCTGTCTTGCCCACGTAGTGTAACCCACATGTGCAAGACTGAAGGAAAATCACATATTTCGTCGTGCAAGTCAGAGGAAATCTAATAGAAAACACCTTGCCTGAATATGGCCGAAAAACTTTTTTGCCTGGCACCAGATAAGGACAGGTCGCACATCCTGTGCACCTAAAACAGCCACCCTGTTTCTTGGTCACTCTTTGATCCCCACTCCAGTCAGTAATATCCATCTTCACCACTAGGTCCTTGATATTAGCACCCCTGGTGAATCTGGGCATCAACCTACTGTTCTTAAGACAAACTAACTCAGTGTCAGTGGTCACCACTGGCCATAAACCTTTGGCCTTTTTACATGTCGCATAGCTCTTATTGTCAAACTGCTGGACCCAGGGTATCAACTCCTTATCCGGCTTGTGGCTACGTTCGCCTAAAAGCTCACTGCGTTCTTTTGCCAGGGCCTTCCTCCTGGCCTCTACTAATATTTTCATGGGATACCCTCTTGCAACAAATCTCTCCAACATCTCCTGCAGCTGTATATCTCTCTCTACCGGATCATCAGTTATTCTACAAACTCGAATAAATTGCGAATAAGGCAAACTATCAATAGTCTCTCTGGGATGAAAACTATCAAACCTAAGCACCGTATTTCGGTCTGTTGGTTTAGAAAACAATTTGGTATATATTTTACCAGTTCTAATCGAAATCTGTACATCCAAAAAATTAATCACAAATTTATTCACCACCGTTGATAATTTAGCTGGCATTGTGTCTCATAATCAGCTGATGTAACTCAAACTCTGACCCCCGCCATAACAGCAAGATGTCGTCTATGTATCTAAAATACTTAAACACACAGCTACTGACTTTAGTCTGCGCAAAAAATAAATCCTGCTCAACTATATGCATATACGCATTTGCGTATGACGGAGCTACGCATTAACCCATTGCGCAACCAGCTAGTTGGCTCCAAAAACGGCCATCATGAATAAAATAATTCCGGGTGAGCGTAAATTCTAACAACTCAATGTAAAAATTAATGTCCGGGCCAACATATTTAGGATTACCTGTAATGAGGCGCTTGACCGCCACCAAACCCTTATCGTGCGGAATGCACGTATAGAGGCTGGCGACATCAATACTTGCCAAGGTCACAGCATTAGATATGTTGATGCATCAGCTAACAACCTTTCACATTCCCTCTTGTAATCATCGAGATCAACAACAACAATAGCACCCCCCTTATCAGCCCCTCTGATGATAATATCTTTTCTGGAGGTGAGATCTTTTAGAGATACACGCTCATTCTTAGATAAATTATATTTCAACGGGGTGCAACATATCTAATGCTAAGTAAAGATCCCACTGCAGTTTTTCATCTTGAGCTTGTATGTATTCTTGATAAAGCAGTGGGGGCAGGCATTATTGATAATGAGATCAGGGGTGTGTTGTTTAGGGAACACCCTGTGGTTCCAATCTTTTACACAATTCCCAAGATACATAAGGACACACAGAACCCCCCTGGTAGGCCAATCATTTCGGCCAGGGGGTCTCTGTGTGAGCCAATTGCCTCATATTTAGATGCCTTTCTACAGCCATGCATTCAAGGCACATTTACTCATCTCAAGGATACATCATCTTTGATAAGAGCTTGTGATACGTGGGGGGAGATTCCTGATGATGTGACCTTGGCAAGTATTGATGTCGCCAGCCTCTATACGTGCATTCCGCACGGTAAGGGTTTGGTGGCGGTCAAGCGCCTCATTACAGGTAATCCTAAATATGTTGGCCCAGACATTAATTTTTACATTGAGTTGTTAGAATTTACGCGCACCCGGAATAATTTTATTCATGATGGCCGTTTTTGGAGCCAACTAGCTGGTTGCGCAATGGGTTCATGCGTAGCTCCGTCATACGCAAATGCGTATATGCATATAGTTGAGCAGGATTTATTTTTTGCGGAGACTAAAGTCAGTAGCTGTGTGTTTAAGTATTTTAGATACATAGACGACATCTTGCTGTAATGGCAGGGGTCAGAGTTTGAGTTACATCAGCTGATTATGAGACACAATGCCAGCTAAATTATCAACGGTGGTGAATAAATTTGTGATTAATTTTTGGATGTACAGATTTCGATTAGAACTGGTAAAATATATACCAAATTGTTTTCTAAACCAACAGACCGAAATACGGTGCTTAGGTTTGATAGTTTTCATCCCAGAGCGACTATTGATAGTTTGCCTTATTCGCAATTTATTTGAGTTTGTAGAATAACTAATGATCCGGTAGAGAGAGATATACAGCTGCAGGAGATGTTGGAGAGATTTGTTGCAAGAGGGTATCCCATGAAAATATTAGTAGAGGCCAGGAGGAAGGCCCTGGCAAAAGAACGCAGTGAGCTTTTAGGGGAACGTAGCCACAAGCCGGATGAGGAGTTGATACCCTGGGTCCAGCAGTTTGACAATAAGAGCTATGCGACATGTAAAAAGGCCAAAGGTTTATGGCCAGTGGTGACCACTGACCCTGAGTTAGTTTGTCTTAAGAACAGTAGGTTGATGCCCAGATTCACCAGGGGTGCTAATATCAAGGACCTAGTGGTGAAGATGGATATTACTGACTGGAGTTGGGATCAAAGAGTGACCAAGAAACAGGGTGGCTGTTTTAGGTGCACAGGATGTGCGACCTGTTCTTATCTGGTGCCAGGCAAAAAAGTTTTTCGTCCATATTCAGGCAAGGTGTTTTCTATTAGATTTCCTCTGACTTGCACGACGAAATATGTGATTTACTTTCTGTCTTGCCCATGTGGGTTACACTACGTGGGCAAGACAGATAGGCAGTTTAAGGAGCGTATGGCGCAGCATAGGTCAGCAATTCGGGCAGCTTTGATGCAGGTACCAGTGAACAGACGGTGGCCAGGCATTTTGCTGAGGCCAGGCATAATATGGCCATGCTGCACTATCGTATTATTGATCATGTACCACCTATGTTGCGCAGGGGAGATAAATCGCGGAAATTGCTCCAGCTGGAATGTAAGTGGATATTTTGGTTGGATACTGTTAGTTCGAAGGGCTTGAATGAAGCATTAAGCTTGGGCTGTTTCCTATAAGTTTTCTGGTTTATCCATGGGTATATGTAATGTTCTCCTTTTTCCCTGGGGTGTGGAGATGTTTATATGAGGTATATTATTTAGTAGCATTGGGTATGAAGATATTTGCACACGTGTATTTTGTTATCTGCAGTATTTATTATCATGTATGTTTGTTAGTCATGATTGATATATTTGGGATTGTGTTTATGGACATAATATGTCCTTGATTTTTGATGTGCGCTCCAGCCATATTTAACATACACTGTATTTTGTATTTTTATGTATTTTGTTATTTATGTTTTTAATGAGTGTGAATAGAAGTGGTATGTTTAAAAAAAAAAAAAAAAAAAAAAAAAAAAATGTCCACATTTGAGAGCTGGCAGCGTGGTTATGTGACCGGTTTCGATGGTTACATGTACTCAGACTGTGCTCCGGGCTGTGGTTGTCCTCTCCCGATCCCCTGTCTAAAGGCTCAGCATCACGTCACTTCCTGTGTGACGTTGATGCTGAGACCAGTTTGTGTGGTGCAGGACGCCAGTGATCAGCGGGAGACGGGACAGGTGAGTTTTGATCTGTGGGTATTTAAGTTGATATTAAGTTATCATTCACTGTGTGTGTCCTGACGAAGGGGCACTGGACCCCGAAACGTAGCAATAAAGCACCATTGAGTTATACAAGTCTTGGAGTGCCACCTCATTTTCTGATTTCTGCATCAGAGGGGTGTGTCCCACTCGGGGAAGGCACCCAAGCAAGGAGAAATGGGCTACAGCGGCCGACTGAGTGCCGGATATTGGGAGATATATATATGCTCTTTATCATCCCTCTTAACATTTTTAATGTGTTTCTAACAAAAGAGAAGCATGCCAATTGGTTAACTCAAAGTTCACTTTTTAAGGCAACTTTTAAGAGATTCAGGGCCTGATTCAGACCCACTCGCGAGCGGCTGTCCGCTCGCAAGTGGGTCGATGTTATGGACTGAGCATGCGCACGACGGAGGGAGCTCCGTCGTGCGCATGCGCCAGACGCGACGAGCGAAGGAAAGTCCTTCGCTCGTTGTGTCCGATCAAAGGGGGCGTGCTGTCAATGTTGATTGACAGCACGCCCCCTTTGGTGGGCGTGCCGGGGGCGTGCCTCCCTGACGGGGGTGTTCCCACGGGAACGCCTCCCGTCAGAAGCCGGCCCACTGACATCACTAGTGATGTCAGTGGGAGTGATTTTGGCTCTGATAGAGCCAAAATCACTCCGGTGCTTGTGGTTGAAAACCTCAACCGCAGGCTCCGGCTCGCAATTTTGATGGTCGCGATGGTTTCGACCATCGCGGCCATCACAATGCACGCTCGTATAGCCTGTGGGTGGTGACCTACAGCTATACGAGCGTCCAGGAGGACGCTCCATGAAAATGGAGCCCGGCCCTCATTCAGAGCGTGCGCTCTGCTCTGAGCGTACGGCTCTGAATGAGGGCCTCAGTCTTTTTAGCTCAAACCAAGTAAAGAACAGAATCTGTCCAAGCTTGCCTTCAATGCAAACAAAGGGGCAATGTGCTGCTAGGCACTGCGGAGATGCCCGTCTGCACAAATATTGGCTACTACCCGGTGTTGCCCAAGTTGAAGACTTTGTTTACATTGTCCATCGCCTATAACCCCATTTCGTTGGTCCTGAAAAGGACCACACTGTTTGCTCACATGCTGCAAACAGTGGCGTAACTACCGTGGGAGCAAGGGGTGCGGCTGCTATGGTGCCCAAGCTGCCTCTGTGGCCTGCCGCTCCACCCAGTCATGCACAGAAGGTGGGCTGGTCCAGTCAGTGCCGCCGAGGGGGGCCCGGGTGTCAGCGGTGTTGACTAGAGCTGGCGCACTGGCAGGCAGTCATGGAGACTGTGCCGCCAGTCGCAAGGCAGTCAGAGCTCTCGAACCGTCAGCCAGTCAGAAGTGGCGGCTCCTGTTTGGCGCCTGATTCAAATTACGCCAGGGCTGTCTGTCCATGTCTGCCGCTGCTCCAGCTGTAATTAGCTGGCGGACAGGCCCCGAATGCACGTCTACTGGCTGCTGATGGCTCACGGGGAGGCGAGAGGCTGCTGGAGGGAGACTGGGAGGTGAGTTGCTGTGGGGGGGAGGGGCACTACTACTATGTGGTACAATGTGTTAGGGGCATTATTGTGTAGTGTAAGGGGCATAATGTGTATAAGGCAGGGGTGGGCAATAAGCAGCCATCCAGTTGTTGAACTACAAATCCCAGCATGCCTTGCAACAGTTTTAGCATTGCCAAATGGCAAAACTGTAACAGAGCATGATGGGATGTGTAGTTCTACAACAGCTGGGGGGCTGCTTATTGCCCACCCCTAGTGTGAGGGGTACTAATGTGTGGCATAACCGAAATGGGGTCTGTGTGGGGCATATGTGTGTTATTTTTTTTTTTACCTCTGGGGGGGTCCTATTAAGATGTTGCTATGTGGCCCACAAAGTTCTAGTTACGCCCTTGCATGCAAACTCAGAGACTCTAGATTTAATATGAACTTGCATGAGTCATCATGTTTCCTCAGTCTGAGGTTAAAAGGATACTTTTGTAGCTTTCTTACAGTGCCAATTTCCACTGAAGCCAGCCCCGGAGCCTGTGTAATTTTAAGAGTGTCCCCATTTTCAGGGATTGTGTGTGGTCATGACAAAGTTCAAACCTAGGCAAAAAGCTAATCCTGGTCAAACTACACCACCATGCCAATTTGGTCGAGCGAAGTTCAAAACTCTGGCTGTGCATAAAGGACAAACAGACACAGACATACTTTCTCGCTGCTTATATAGATTTATGGTAGTGCCGACATCCCAGTTTCCCCTTGCACCTCTCTGGAATGACACATCGTGTTCTTAGTGCAGAATTGAATTCCCACAAAGATAACACTACTCTAGAACAGCAGTTCTCAAACTGTGGGTCGTGACCCCAAAGTGGGTTATGGCCATCTCGGCTTGGGGTCGCAACTCACATGGGTATCGGGGATAACTGGCTGAGAGACCGAGGAGTTATTGGGCAGTTCTGCCCCCCCCCCCAGCGCTTAGCATCTCTTACCCTTCATCCCTCCTCCCAGCAGCAGTCAGCAGCTTCGCCCCCTCCCCATGTTTTCAGCGTATTCGTGTCCTCCTGCCCAGCAACAGTCAGCAGTCCTGCCCCCATCCCGGTGCTCAGCGTCTCCTGCCCTCCCTCCCAGCAGCATTTAGCAGCCCCGACCCCACCTCGGTGCTCAGCGTCTCCTGCCGGGTAGCAGTCAGCACCAGAAGCTGACACACAGGCAACTGCACCCAGCTCCAGCAGCGGACAGACTCCGAGGGAGCCAGCTGCCAGACTCTCTCTTAAAGTCTGTGAAGATGTTCTTAAACAAGTGCAACGTGGGGAGTGGAAGGGTAGGAGGACCGCGGCTGCCAGGGTGGGAGGCATCAGATTGTGTGATTATTGCTGTAGAGGGGGAAGAAACAGCAGCAGAGGAGAATGAAGAGGAAGGAGAGGAGCACACAGTGTGATATTTGGAGTGGCAGCAAATAAGCCCCACATTTTTTAGACAGCCACTGGTTCTTCTCACCCACTGCCACCCCCATGTCACCCACTCCCTCCCCGTTTCACCCACTGGTACCCTCTGCGTCTCCTTGTCACCCTCTGCGTCTCCTTGTCACCCTCTGCCTCTCCTTGTGACCCTCTGCCGTCTACGTCACCCTTTGCCTCCCTAGTCATTCACTGTCACCCCCTGCCTCTCCCTGGAACACTTCTATTTTGTGCTACTGTGCATGCATGGTCTGCTGACCGCACACGTGTGGTGGCCGTTTTGCAGTAACTTGCTGAGGTCCTGTAATAATTTTTATTGTTTGACTGGGGTCCCAAAGCAAAAAACTTTGAGAACCCCTGATCTAGAAATTATAGCTATAATATTTTTGTTCAGATTGCAACATTTTATTACAGAACATTATTTTTGTCTGTTCACTTGTGTACAGAGATGTTTGGGAGTCAATCATCAGCTGGCTGTACAATGTAATGATCTTTCATCTACATATTAAATTAAGTCTGGCTTAATTTATCCCTGCAGCATAGTTTTGCACATTAACAGGCCAATTCAGAGTTACATGCAAGTCAGCCAAAATTACACTATGCACAGCACTAAATGTGTATATTTGTATGCATCCCTGCAGCCACACCGGCCCTATCCATATGCTTGTTCAAATAGCCGTCATTATCAGAGCAAACTTGCACAAGCCCTGTACCTTGTGCTGTACTTGGTGCTAGAGATCTGTTTGAAATCATATCTCTGCATAGTCCACATTTCTGATGCCCTCACTTCATGTAACCTACTGAAGCTTAATTTAATATTTTTGTATTTTCTGCATACACTATATAAACTGAGTTACTGGCGGTCCAGTGTGGCTATAGTGATCAGCTGCTGAGGGCCTCTGCTTTGCACTACTTTTCCTCCTACTTGCAAAGGACTCGCCTTAATTGTGCTCTCCAGGCCAAAGACTCTCGAGCTGCTTCTCCTTGGCATCTAGCTGCCATTTCTCTTACCGCTGTATTTTCGACAACCACTCCTGTTGTACTGAGACAGCCACTTATGTGTTGAGTAATAGCACTGTACACAGCGAAATCAGGATACTTCTCAGTGACATCAGTTATCACCTAACCGGAATCAACATTTTTTCTTTTTCCACCTGAGACTAAGGTAGATAATGATAAGCCCATACTGCCTTTAGCATTGCACTGCAGGCTAATATAGCTGTGCGCTCTGGAGGTCATTGGTTTATTTTTCCCTAGCAGGTGATAAGTCTCTTGCGTACAACAGTGAACATGATTGATCTAGTGGAGTGCCAGGTCTTAGTAAGGGAGGCTAGTACATGCTCTATAGCAGTCCCTGTGTAGGATTGTCTCAGACATGCATTGAAATGCCAACCCTTTCTAGATGGAAAAACAAAATCAGTTTTATCTCTGCATTTACTTGCCCTTCATAATCTATGCAGATTTCATGTTCCTCTGTCGTATACTAAATTTGCATTGACTAAAATTTGCATGAAAATGCATGGCTCCAACACTGCCTTTCTTTGTTCTCAAGTCCGGCCTGACACATCTCGTTATATTTTAATGATGCCTCTTTTATGAGGAAACAAGATTTTCTGCATTTGATGAGGCCCAAACAGTCATCTTTATTTATGCACACAATCAAACAGCGTTCTAGGATTTAACAGATTAGATTGTTAGAAAAACAGTTAAATTTAGCCATTTAAATATTGTTAATATAAAATAACAAACCTCTTCCTATTAGGTTTTGTAAATCACTGTATTCTGTGGATCCAGAAGTTAATGTTTTGCTGAAGAAATTGGAATTTCCCCTCGGGTTCTGTAAAAGGAAAAGCATTTCTTCGCTGGTTGTAACATGCCATTAAAAGTAAATGTTTAAGGACTTGTATACATAGACAGTAAAATTCCTGTTTAAATCGTAGACAAAACTTTGTTCTTTAAGATACGATTAGTTTAAAGAAAGCATGACATTTGTTGCCTGCTAAGTGTGTGCATGTTACTGCTTGGTACATAGTATGTTATGCCGCAGGGAGCAGTTGAAAGCCTAATTAGAATGATCAGTTAAACCTACGGACTAATCCTTCCTGCACCATAGTACTATGTACTACTACGTTATGCATCAAATATTAATACTTGCAAATTCTACAGACAACATTGAAATCGACAGAGGTTACTTTTCTATCATGTATGTGTGTACCGGTCTATCTGTGGGATGTAGTCAGCATCCCGACGTGTGGGATGCCGACGGTCCAAATACCGGCGCTGGAGTCCCGGCGGCGTCTGAATACCGGCTCCAGAGTCCCGACCACTAGCATCCCGCAGGTAAGTTTCGGGAGTTAGGGGAGGGTTAGGGTTAGGCACTAAGGGGGGGGGGCGGGGCACTGGGGAGGGTCAGGGTAGGGAGACTGGTGGGGTTAGAGTACTTATCTTAAGGGAGTCGGGATGCCGTTGTCGGTATACTGAACGGTAGCATCCCGACCTCCGGGAGCTTATACCCAACCCCTGTTTGTTTATTTTTTCTAGACAATAGTCTTTAAACTATAATGAATGCCATTAACAATTTACCATGTGCCACAGAATTTAGTTTTAATAAAAGATTGGCTGTGCCTATAAAATAAAACCCAAATGTTGCTTTAAATCTCAATTGCACTGTTGCAAAATCAGACCTTAATACGTCCCCATTAACCTTTCAGTAACTCTATTTAAGATGAAATTGTCCATTCAGTCCCACAAGTCTTTATGTACTTTATATCCGTGTGCATGGTTCTCCATTACGGACATGTCCTTTTACATGTGAGTTGGTCAGGAACATTGCAGCTTTCACCCGCATTCTGTTCTGTTAATGTTTTATAATGCCCACTAAAACAGGTTTTCTAATGGAAAATATATATACAGAAACATTTTTTTAAGGTCTGTGTTTAATAAGGCTCCAAATATATTTTGATTCATTGGTGTGTATTTTTGATTATGTATTTTTTTTATTGTCCCATATTATACTGAAAAAGAGAATACAAAATAATACTTTTTTTGTGGAATTTAATTATGACAGACTTAAATATATTGTATTGTTTAGATTATAACAATTATAATACTAGGTATGTCGGTGGTGTTTATGCTTAAAGTTAATGATTAACAACTATATGTAACATCACAATACGTAGTATAGTTTTGGGAAGGAAGCAGTGGCACAATAATGTATGAGCGTATTTAATGTGTGGAGCCATTTCCAGTAATATACATCTCAGAATAAGGAAAACAGTATGACTAAATAAATAGATGCACCATGTGGCAAACCTGGTAAAGGTAATCAGTGTGTGAATTTCTGATACAAATATGGCTGTCTCACATAAACAAAGTTCTAACACTGTAATTATAATTAAGCATGAGGGCACTGCTATGCCTGCCATACACACACTAAAGGTGCTTACACATGGAACGATAACGATATATCGTTCTTATCGTTCCGTGTGTATGCAACGAGCGGCCATGCAAACAGGCCAATCTGGGTGATATCGTTATGTCTCCTATAGGGATCCGTGGTCGTTGGTGGTTTTGGTTGTGTGGATGAACAATATCGTTCATCCAGCACACCAGGATTTTTAAAGGAAGATCGTTCAGCGATATCATTATCGCTGACGATTGTTCCGTGTGTACCCAGCATTAAGGTGCGTATCCGCTACGCGATATTAATGGACGAATGAACGATAACGATATTGTTATCGTTCAGCCGTCCAGTAATCGCGCACTGATCAGGCACTAGAATGTTGGCAATGACCAATGATGCGCGTTCACATTGCCGGCAGTGCTCCTCGCCCGAACATGCTGGTCAACATGACGATATAGTCAGGTTGACCATGTTAGAGGATGAGAGAGGGTGCCTGCACTGAATGATATATCGTTCAGTGTGGGCACTGTGCAGTTTAGTGAACGATATAGTTATCGTTCAGTCTCTCACAGTCGGGTACTGGATACCCGCCTTTACACTTTTGACAACATCGAATGTGACATTCGCCTAGTAAAATAGTGCAACAATGGCTAAAAGTTGATAAAAGGAAGACCTTTATCTGAAGTACTCCTTAATGATGTAGAATGTAACTTAATTGTAAAATGTTTGTTTTAAAACGACCTTAATTTCTGCATTCAAACTGGTTCACATACCTCCAGATCCAGCACTGGGTGAGGGATACAAGCTCCACTCATAATGTATTCCATTCACCCCCTGCCCAATTTCTGGCCAGGCTGCCTACTGCCTCTTTCAAAGGTGCTATTTAATTCTGGTACAGTTTCCTATCTTCACCTGACCTACTGGGTAAATCCTCATTTGAATTGCAATGGGAAGGAGACCTTCTACAGACCTTTACTCTAAAATCTATACAGCTTACCTCTTAAGGTGCGTTTCCACTTGCCGATTAAAATGAGTGATTGAATGACTGAATTGCTCATTAATCGTTCATAAATCGTCCAGTAAAATGTCCTAAACGACCAGCAATGCGCACTCCCACTGGTCGTTTTCGACATCTCTCATTGCCCGAACATGACGGTCAACCTGACGATATTGTCAGGTTGAACATGTTCGGGGATGAGGGAAGGTGCCTGCACTGAACGACATACAATTCAGTGTGGGCACTGCACAGTACAGTGAACGACTGAACGATAACAATATCGTTATCGTGCAGTCCTTCATTGTAGGCAAGTGGATACGCGGCATTATACTATGTCATGGTGCACCAATTACACTGAAGTGCGCATTTAATTTCTAAGACTCTATTTCACAGGTTCTCAAACTCTGGGGGTCATTCAGACCCGCTTGCGAGCGCAGGACGCTCACAAGCGGGTCGATGTTCCCCCACTGCGCATGCGCACGACGGAGAGAGCTCCGTCGTGCGCATGCGTGAGACCCGGCGAGCGACGGGCTCTCCATCGCTCCGGGACTCGCACCAAAGGGGGCGTGCTGTCGATGTTGATTGACAGCACACCCCCTTTGGTGGGCGTGCCTGCCAGACGGAGGTGTTCCCATGGGAACGCCTACCGTCTGAAGCCGGCCCCACTGACACCACTAGTGATGTCAGTGGGAGTGATTTTGGCTCTGATAGAGCCAAAACCACTCCAGGGCTTCCGGGAGCGAGACCCTACCACAGGGTCTCCGTCGCAAGCCCGATGGTCGCGATGGTCTTGACCATCGCGACCATCATCGTGGACGCTCGCATATGCTGTGGGTGGTCACCCACACCTATGCGAGCGGCCAGGAGGCCGCTCCATTTTCATGGAGGAGGGCCCTGATTCAGAGCGAGCGCTCTGGTCAGAGCGTTCGGCTCTCAATCAGGCCCTCTGTCCTCACGACCCCAAACGGTGCATGTTTTCCAGCTCGCCTCACAGAATCACAAGTGAGATAATTAGCTCCACCTTGCATTACTACATTTATCCTCTTACTGTTCCCAAATCTGACTGATATGTCCTCGGACATACTTTGATATCACTCCCTTCGATTTAACCAAACCCCCTGTTTGTGGGTCTGACCCTTAAGTTTCCTGATGGTGTTTTTTCCTACTTGTTTGTATTTTGCTTTGATACTATACATCTATATCTTGTCTATTTTTTATCCCTATAATTTGGTATGTTTTGCGTGAAAAAAACATCCATAATTGGTTTTTTATGTGACAGTTTGCATGATATATAGAATAAATTTACTCCCTTGTCTGATAACATGTGCTGTTCAAAATGGACAAACATCTGTCCTGATAATTTGGCCACTTGGGGCACGGTGCCTGATTCAGAGCCGCTCGCAAAAAGCGAGCGCTCGCTCTGAATCAGGGCGGGCACTTTGTTTTTAAAAATTCTTGCCTCCTGGCCACTCGCTAAGCTGTGGGTGACAGCTTTTGCGAGCGGCCAGGTGATGGTCGCGACCATCGGGCTTGCGATGACACCCTTGAGGTAGGGCCTCGTCTTCCGCAAGCCCCAGTGAGCTTCCGGCTTTAATAGAGCCAGAAGCTCACTACTGACATCACTCGTGATGTCAGTAGGGCCGCCCCCAAACGGCAGGCGAATTATAAGGTAACAATTCAGTATTGTAGTACAATATGGGATGGGTACAGGATGTTGGCGCCCGGATCCCGGTTGTCAGAATATCGATGCCGGCAACCTGACACTTGTTGGTCAGTATGTCAGTATTCTAACCCTCTTCCTCCCCGGTGCCTGACCCTAACCTTCCCCCCTGTGCCTAACCGTAACCCTCCCCCTAGTGCGCTAATCCTAACCCTTATGCATTAGCCGATGTGTACCCAGCACGATATCGTAGGCGGGGTGACCTGCATTGGCAAGTGCATGCACTCTTGCTGATGCCAGGAGCAACAGCGCGGGCCATGCTCAATTCGACAGCATGACCTAGCTGTCTATATGCCCGTCGGACCTGCATGCAGGTCTGACTGGCGATGTTTCTGACGATGCGCGGGAGCATGCTTCCTCAGCGACATAGTGGGTACACACTGCGCGATGTGGCCGATATGTCGTCTAGTGTGTACTTGGCTTAACTCGCCCCCTTACCCCAGTACTTCCCTTTGAGATTCCAGCATTCGGGATGCCGGCGCCAGAATCCCCATGGTTGGGATATTGACCGCATTCCGTACAATATTGATAATTTGCAGTAGTAAGTGGAAGTTTAAATATGAAGGGCTCTTAAATCTGTGGGGCTCAGATCAATGCAAACAAGTACATAAAACTATATTCTGTTTTCACAAACTCTCAAGACTTTTTGCATAGGGACCAGTAAATTGTATATTTCATATATACTCTATTCAGCCGATAACTGACAAGTAAGGGGGTCTATCTCTTTAATATATTTTTTCTGTTTCTTTTCCATTTCAGATCTCATATTCACTTTTCTCTTGTCACTATTTGGCTGTTTGACATTCTTCTCCACATCTTCACATCTTAAATCACAACTGTATGCAAAAATAATAAAAAATGTATTTGCTTAAGAAGCCTTTGCACTCCTCAACTTGTCTCAATGGTTACAGACATTAAGGAGTATCATACATTCACCACGTTACACCAGGGGAATTTCTAGAGAGGAGGGGTGCCCGTGTACAGTCTCACACACGGCCCCCTCCTCTCTGTTAGGCGGCCGGCAGCACACTGAGCTGTGCGTGGCCAGCGCCGGAGTTATAGACTCTGGGCACTAGAGTGAGAACAGAGTCTATAGAGTATGTGCTGGTCACTGGGAAAATGGCCGTGGCGGCCATTTTCCAGTAGTTTTTACAGCGCCGGACCCCCGCACTGACGTGGGACTCCAGAGAGGTAAGTCATACTGTGGGTGCAGGGTGTGCGGTGCGGGGCCCCCCTGGGCCCAGGTTCCCGTGTGCCCCGCACATCCTGCACCCATTATAGATACGCCCCAGCGTCACACCAAAATGGCAGCAGTAGGCATGTCTGATTATGTCAAGTATGCTTTAGAGCTAGAGTCATTATTAAAGTATCAGAAATATCAATATGTGGTAGCCAGCCTAAAGAATGTAACAAGTAAAGCTGGATGACAGGGTTTGCCTGATTTGCCCCACTATGTGTGTGAATGCAGATGTTCAGCCACTCAGACAGCAGCTAGTTCGCTACCAATATCATCATTGGTGCCTGTTAGTGCAGTCAGGAAGTGACAATAGGGAAATTGACAAATTAAACTCTTTCTTTACTGTTGTATTATGCTTTTATGGACATTAATGATTATTTTTGTGTTTTCCTTCATGCTATTTGGTTGATGGACCCCTTTCATTTTGTGTTGTCTGTGCTGTAAATTAGGTGTACAATAAACCTGTTAATGATGTAAATGCCTGCACACCCCATGGGTGCTGCTGTAAATATTATACATACATTAATCCACCCGTCCCCCTGGATTTATTAACCAAGCATGAATAGATTCCATTGTAGTTTTGCCCTGTGCTTCATATTCCATGTTGCTAACTCTGTATCATTTATGTGTTGCCTGCAAGCTATTCCTCTGTGTCCCAGCCACATAAAGCTTGCTTTTACAGCGTCCTGCAAGCTGGCTGCAGCAGGACACTACTAATTGTGGAGAGGGGAAATATCCATGAAATGTCTTATGTTCTTTTAATAACTCCCCCAGGCCATCCTCTACGCCATGACATCATCTGATACAGGGGCCATTGTGCTGCAGAAACAAGGCAGACACATCCACATCTTAGAGCTAATAGGACACTCTTCTATATAAGTGCTGAAAGAATTTGGAACTTTTCCAGGTCATCTGTGTAAAGATACCAGGAAACTGACACTGGATTGAAACATCTTTTGCTTTTACTGTATGGTTTATGTGATAAATGTAGCCAACTGATGTTGCATAGGTGAATGACTCCGCTTACAAATATGGACTCTTTTCGAACTTAGCAGCGCCAATACAGGTCATGTACCTTCTAGTCTACAGATCACAAAGCTGTTTTTGTGCACATGAGTAAATATTGTATGGAGTTATAATTTATCAGTTATATGCTGTAAGGGGACACTACCATAATAATGATCTCTGTTTAATTGGCCTAGCACAATATAGATATATAGGTACATCGCCAAATGTATGTGCACACCCCTTCTAATTAATGCCCATTTTAGCCCCACCCAACACTCTCCAGTGAATAAAATTAAACATATAGCCATTTAATCTCCATAGTCAAATAATAAGCTCAGTGACGTTTAACGTGGCACTTTTAAAGGATGTCACCTTCATCAACAAGTGAGTACACCAAATTTTTTTTCCCAGGTAAAGCTCCCCCAGGCCACCATTACCGGGAAGTGGAACACCTAGGAAAAACAACAACTGGGCTGTAAAGTGGTAGGCCACATAAGCTCATAAAACAGGACTAAAGGGTGCTGAAACGCTTTAAAAATTGTTTCTCTAGCAAACCAAATACCTTTGGGATGAGTTGGATGACAACTGCGAGCCAGGGCTCATCATTGACCGAACTCGCTAGTACTTTGATGAGAATTCCCGCAGCCTTGTTTTAAAATCTAGTGGAAAGTCTTGCCAGAAAAATGGATGCTGTTATATCCGCAAAGTGGTTACCAATTCCATACTAATTCACATGTTTTTAGAATGAGTTCAATAAGCACCTATAAAGGGACCTATCCATTAGCAGATAAATTTGAACGATGGACGATATATCGTTCAGTCGTTCAATTTATCTGTCATGGATAGGCCCTAAACGATAACAGATGCGCACTCCCGCGGCCGACAAATTGTGTCTTTTGTCTCTCCAACATGTTGGTCAATTATCGCTTATCGCTGACAGATATTAGAAATATCTGTCAGTTTATACGCGGTAAACGACGAACGATATTTTTTATGAAAATTAATAGAAACATAAAAAAAAATCCACTCCCTGAATGATGTCATGCAATATCGTTTGTCGTTTGCAAAAATCTGTCACCGCTGCCCCAGGAGTTTTCAAGCTATATATATTTTGTCTTTCATCGTAGAGAAAGATCTGCTAATGTATAGGCCCCTTAAGTGTGATGTAGTGTTCCTGCTACATTGTGTGCAGGACGCACCACGAGCTCTCAAAAGTTAAAGGGACGTGGCTGACTGGGGAGGGGGTTTGTCCTTGTGACATGGCCCCAATTCTTCACACTTGGGGGCGTGCCCAGCACTTAGAGGTGCTGGGCTTCCCCCAAGCTCCTCCCCTCAGTGAGTAGATGTGGCATCTATTCACCCGGTGGAGATCGGTCACCGCAACTTTCCTCACCCGTGGGATAATGCAGGGCGCTGCTAAAAGGGCAGGGTGCATTTTGCCCCTTTAAATCGGGTGGGATGCGGCATTCTGCTAAAACAGTCTTGTGGGAATACTATGATGTTTAGGTGTCTACTATTTTTGGAGATAGGTGGATAGATCTATCTATGTATTATACGCATACAATCTAGCTGGGATACATGGGTTTAAGACGACAATGAAGTACACCTGCAGCCTTTATTTATTTACATTGTCCTCACCTATAAACCCATTCCATTGATCCTGAAAAGGACCCCACTGTTTACTAAAATGCATGCAAACAGTGGCGGAACAACAATGCAAGGGGTGCGGCTGCTATGGTGCCCAAGCTGCTTCTGTGGCCATCCTTTCCCCCTGCTCCCAGTCACGCACTCAAGGTGGGCCAGTCCAGTCGGCCACCGAGAGGGGTCCTGATGTCAGCTGTATTCATTTGGTGCCAGCCTGCCAGCTGGCACACTGGCAGGCAGACATGGAGAGACAGCACCGCCGGTCGCAAGGCAATCAGAGCTGGCATATTGGCAGCCAATCAGCAGTGGTGGCTCCTGATTGGCTTGTGACTGGCGCCAGATTCAAATTGCGCCGGCGCTGTCTGTCCATGTCTGCTGCTGCCTGCCAGTGCACCAGTTGTAATTAGATGGTGGCCTGGCACCAAATCCACACCTGCTAGCTGCTGATGGCACATGGGGATACTTTTAAGATGTTGCTATGTGGGCCCAAGGTGTTCTAGTTATGCCCTTGCATGCAAACAGAGGGCTGACTTGCACTCCTTTTCCACTGCCGCAAAACCCGGGTTATTACTGTGTCAAACCGGGTCGCGATTCAGTGGAAAAGGCTAGAAAAATATCCTGGGCCATCTCAAACAGCATTTCTTCCCGGGTATCAAGCAGGGTTTAAAGTGGGTAAAACCCAGGTAAGGCTCAGTGGATCCTGGGTCATTCGACCTTGGTCCCATTCACAGCATAAGGAGAGCCGCATTTCTTGGCGAATGCATTACAGGCGGAAAGTACTAAATTTCTGTAACCCAAAATAAGACGCACTACACTGGAAATCATTACAGATGTGTACTATTAGTCCTAATAAAAGTACTTTGTGCCCTTAATTTGTGTTAAAAGCTTTATAGAAGCATATTTCTAAAAGTGGTTAAAAATTATAGAAAACAGTATTTTTTTTTTTTTAGGAAAAAAAATAGTCCTGCCAAATTTGAAAATGGGTGCTAGCATATTTCTGTGTTTCTAAAGTGCGCTTAGAAAATGTGAACAATTCACCAGCAAACCTAAAAATACCTGCCCTATCCATACAGCCCCGCAAGAACCATATTTTGCTACTTTTTATCCTTGTCGTCCCCCCCCCCCCCACACTTTATTCATTTTTGCCCCCAAAATGACATGTTTTTTTGGCTGATTTGTCCTGTGGGTGGGTGGGGGGGGGGTGTCCAAAGGGTTCTGAATCATTTCCCCACATTTGCACCCCCAAAATAGAGTTTTTGCTCTTTTTTCCCCCCTGCCATTCAGTGGAGAAACTTTTCCGCCTATTTCAGTGCACTGAGTTTCTGCTTAGGCGAAAACGTCCTGGAATTGAATTTGAGATAAGACACAAACAGGTGAAAAGCTGCAATAGGCGAAAACGATTTACCGCTTTTCGCGTGTAATTGAACCCGGCCCATAAGCTGGGTTTTTCAGTATTTTACACAGTTTTGTCACTTAAAGGGGACTGGCACTGGCAATGTTCTTCTCTGCCCACTCTCACCACTGTCACTGGCCTCCCCCACCCACTGGCAATGTTCTTCTCCGCCCACTGTCAATGTTTTCCTCTGCCCACTCTCAGAACTGGCACTGCTCTCCACATGTGCGCAGCGTCTCACTTGCATTGCACGCTTTCCAGCTGCCGCTGATGTCAGTGCTTGCATCAGGCAACCCTGGCCGGCCTATCCGGAGCTTCTATGGGCGAATCGGGAAAATCCCTTGTCGCACCATTCAAAAATAAGCCAGGTTGTAAGTACCGGTTAAAACCCTGGTGAATAGCAGGGGCGCCAACCCTGGAACGTGTTCCTGGATTGGTGTCTTTCAGATATAAGCGTAACCCGGATAGTTTGTCCGAGCCCGGGTGAAAACCTGGGAATCTCGCTATGTCTGAGAGGGGTATTAGTAAGAGTAAAAAGGTAAAACTGATATTGTGTCCTAGGAGGGGAGGAAAGGAATAGCGTGTATTTTAGCAGGTTACGATTTACATATTTTTTATTTTTTTAATTATTTTTCAACACTAGACCTCTGATAATGAAGTAATCTATAATTTTTTTTTATAAAACAGAAGAAATTGAGGCATACTAAGCAAAATGCTTACCCAAGGCTGTGATATACATACAAAAGCAAGCTTGTTACATTGCCCATTTGTGGCTGTCACTCTTTGGCATTACTGGTAATTTTGATGCACAGACTTATTGCAGAGTGGTCACATTTTGTAGCCACATACTTTAAAAGAACTTATAATTGTTATAATTTGGCATTTATATTTCTTGATTTTAAATGTTTTCTACTTTACTAAGTCAGAGTCATAGTAAGGTGAAAATATATTAAAGGGTTTAGCTATAATTTATTGACTTACACATGATGTTAACTAAAGAATTTAATTTGTCAAGCTTGCTTCCTTCTGTGGTTTTTGGTCATATATTTAAAGATTTTTTTTAGGGACAGATTTGTTTAATTTTCTATTACTGAGTATGATGTGCTCTAGTTTGGACATAATTATATTCAGTTCACAGGGAATGCACCAGCAGAAATCCCACTTAGCCAGAGGAAATAGCAATAAACATCTGGTTCTAATAATGCGGAGGCATGACTGAAAAGCACAGCAGATTATTTAACTTTTTTTCTAAAAGTTACGTTGGATGTGGTTCAAAACTTGTTAGGTTTCTTCTTTAGGGTCCATAGGCTCCACAGGGAGATTTAGCTCCCAGGATGCACTAGGTCCACTCTCCCTATACCCCCCCTCCCCCCACCCCACCCCGGGCCAGAGGCACCTCAGTTTCGTTGGTGCCCGGCCGGAGTCGGGTCACTATTTTGCAGAGGGGCTGCACTACTGCTCCATCACCCCTACAGTGCCGCGACGCCAGTACTGATCTGGGGATCTCGGCGGGCGTTCCGGGGGTAAGCGCTAGCCAGGACCTCCGGAGAGGACCCAGACATCAGGGGACAGGTAAGGTAGGTCGCAACTCGCGGTGACCTGCATGTTATAGCAGTCGATACCTCCGGTTTCAGGGGACAGATCGGAGGTGCTGGGTGTGGATGCAGGCTTTGGCCATCACGTTCCACTGGAACATGTCAATTTTGGGGTGTTCTTAGGTTTTTGGCTTTGTTTTTTTTGCAGATCTGTCTTTTGGGGGGCTGTCCCAAGGGTTCTGAGTCGTTTCCCCATGTTTGCACCCCAAAATTATGATTTTGCACTTCTTTTCACCTGCTATTCATTGGAGAATCTTTTTTGCTGAAATCAATGCAACGTGTTTCCACTTTGGTGAAATAGTCATAGAATTGAATTAGACGAAAAGTTTTAAGGCGATATTTTCTCCAAAAATCAAGCGAATAAAGCTTTTCGCATCTAATTGAATATGTACTGCGGTTTTCAGTGAGGAGGATGTGGTTCGGGATGGGTTATGTACAAAATGTTATACCTCGCCACGTGCCTTGAACTGCCCGACATCAGTACAGGAGCCCCCTTGGGCATGTTTTTCTCAGATGCTGGCCTCCATCGTGGACCGCCTGGCGGTCCTGACTGTGGTTCCTCCTATGGGAGTACCATAGCAGTCCGTCCCTCAATCACAGAGCCTACCACTGATTGTGCAGACCCCTCCTTTACCACAGCAGGCGGTCATTCCCACAGTGGGATTATTACAGGGTGGTTTTCCAACATGGGTGGATATGTTCTCTACCTCGGTACAGCGTCTGGCTGCGACCTCTGCGGCCATTCAGACCATGTTGCAGAGTGAGAAACCTGTAAAACCAGCTAAGCGTTTTGTGTTGTCATCTCAATAAACACAGCTATCAGAATCTGAGATGTGTGGATTGGTGACTTTTGGAGATATTGTCCAGCGATTGTCCCCTTGTTGAAGCTGCCTGTAAGAGGTTTACAGAGACCTCCATCCTATTTATCTTCGGGCCTTTGTACTAGGGACTTCTGGTAATTTTCTTATTCATAACCAGTTGTACCCTGAATTTAACTGTTTTTGTTATAAATCGAGTATCTACTATTTTTTATAGAAGTGTTTTTTATAATAATAAATCCAGTGTTTACATATTACACTATGATCTGTATATACTTTATATTTTACATGGTATGAACGATGTTCTACTAAGAAAAATGTCAGACCCACCATCCAGCTTTGCAAGAACTAAGGGGAAGTAAAGTATCTCTACATTGTTTACTACCCTTTCTTCTTTTGTATACTTTTGTTATCCTTTTCTCACTAGCGCTATTAGGTTTTCACCATTTTATTATTTATGAGGCCTGGCAATCGTCTGGTAAGAGGTATCAACCTCAGAAACGTTTGACCTTATGTTACCCATTTCTTGAGGCTCAAGTGAAGTGGGAATCGCCCCTGCGGTGGATTCACACTTTATACGATTAATTAACAGTGCAACGTTACCTATGCCTTCCATTCCTTCCTTAAAGGATCCTACGGATAGGAAGGTAGAAACTTGCCTAAAGTCTATATACTCTTTTTCAGGAGCTGTTGCTCGGCTGCCCATGGCTATCTCCTGGGTAGCTAAGGCTGATACATTTGAGGACTCCTTGGAATTTCCAGAGAATCCGGTGTCACTAGTCGGACTAGGGATGCGGCTGTAATATCGGTGAGGCCGCTCTGGATGCTAGTCTACTGACATCTAGGGTCTCTGTTGCGGCCGTATCTGCTTGCGGTTCCCTGTGGCTACGCTATTGGAGCGCGGATGCCGATTCTAAGAAAGGCCTGGAGTCCTTACCCTATAATGGGGAGATTTTGTTTGGTCCAGACCTGGACAAGATTGTTGACACGTTGACCAATTTTGCAGGATCAGATGCTGAGGGCAGAAATGCAAAGTCTCGAAGCTCCTCCTTTCGGTTCTTTCGTACCCATTGAAAATCCCAAGTGCAGTACTTCCCTAGGCAGTCCTCTGCCAAGAAGCCTGCCAAGCCTAAGAAACAGGCCCTGGAGCACAAGACGCCCGGCCTCCCAACAGGAAGATAAACCCGCAGCCTGACTGGGCGGGCCTCCCTCTGGGGACCCCCAGAGTGGGTGGCCGACTTCAGTTCGCCCAGTGCTGGTGTGAAACCACCAAGGATGCTTAGGTAATAGAAGTGGTCTCAGGGGTACGCCCTCTCATTCCTTCGAAAGCCTCCCCACCAATTTTTCTGCACAGGCCATCCTTCCGACAAGACCAAGGCCATGCAAATCCAGATTGTACCAGTTCTGCTATCTCAATGAGGGACTGGATATTCTTCTCTGGTTCAGAAACCAAATGGGTCTCATTGGCTTATCCTCACCCTCAAATCTCTGAACAAGTTTCTCAGGGTGCCCAGGTTCAGGATGGAAACCTTACGATCCATCATACTGGCTATGGAACCCGGGGATTACATGGTATCACTGGACATTCAAGATGCATACCTACATGTTCCCATAACGCTTTCTCACCAGCGTTATCTGCAGTTTGCCATACTGCAACAACACTTCCAGTTTTGGGTGCTGTCCTTTGGCCTATTCACGGCCCTAAGGGTATTTACCAAAAGATGGCTGTCATGGCAGCCCACTTGCGGAGTCAGGGTATCCGGCTCCTACCATATCTGGACGACCTCCTCTTGTTGGCAAGTTCTCCAGAAGTGCTTCACCACCTCCTGCAACTGACAGTTGCTTGTCTACAAGCACACGGGTGGTTAATGATTTGGAAAAAGTCCCTCCCTAATTCCCTCACAGAGGGTGGTTCATTTGGGAGCTCTTCTGGACTTGCAACAGCAGAAAATCTTTCTAACTCCAGAAAAGATCTCCACGCTGTAGCTGCGAGTACGCAGATGTCTCCACGGTCGCCGGGTGTCAGTCCACTCGGCAATGCAGGTTCTGGGATCCATGGTGTCCACGTTCGTAATGGTGGAATATGATCAGTTCCATTCCAGGCCCCTGCAGGGGCTGATCCTCTCCAAGTGGAACGGATTAACCCACCGGATCAGAGCTCAGACGAGGGCACTCTCTCCGGAGGTGCGTCTGTCCCTCTCTTGGTGGCTACAGACATCTCATCTTACCAAGGTTTCGCCCATTTTGGATCCTGGACTGGATACTCCTGACAACGGATGCCAGTCTCCGGGGATGGGGCGCAGTGACTGGTCCACACTCATTTCAGGGCAGGTGGACAATGATAGAGGCATCCCTGCCCGTTAACATATTGAAACTTTGGGCTGTGTACAGTGCCCTCTTGATGGCAAAGCACATTCTTCACGGAAAGCCCGTGCAGGTTCAGTCCGACAACACCACCATAGTGGCTTATATCAACCATCAGGGAGGCACTTGAAGTTGGGCAGCAATGACAGAAGTGTCACGCATTCTGACATTGGCAGAATCTCATCTCCCGGCCATTTCGGCAGTGTTCATACCTGGAGTTCTCAATTGGGAAGTGGACTTCCACAGCCGTCACGACATGCATCCAGGGGAATGGTCTCTTCACCAAGAGGTGTTTCAACTCGTAGTGGACAAATGGGGTCTCCCAGAGGTGGACCTCATGGCCTCCTCATGGCAAGCCTGGTGGCTGCTCTGTCAGTAAAATTGACCTTCTGGTATGCATACCCATTTCATCCAGTCTCCTAGCTTCTTCGAGTTCTTCGGAAGTTCAAGCAAGACTGAGGCACTGTCTTGCTGGTGGCACCAGCTTGGCCCAGACTGGTACTCAGATCTTCTGTCTTTGATGGCGTGACTCTTGAGACATCCCTCCTAAGGTCCAAGGGATTCTCTAGCTCTGTCATCAACATGATGTTTAGAGCATGTAAGACTGCCTCCGCCAGGATCTGCCAGAGAGTGTGGCATACATATTTCCAGTGGTGTCGTACAAGAGACTACGACCCTCAGATGTTTCGAATTTCCAGAATTCAACCTCCCTTTGTTCCACCAGTGGCTCTTTGGGATTTGACAGTAGTTCTTCGGCCCTCCCAGGGTTTTCCATTTGAACCACTAGATTCAGTAGAACTTTAGTGGTTGACAGCTAAGACTCTTTTCTGGCTATTGCATCTGCCAGAAGGGTGTCAGAATTGGGAGCGCTCTCCTTTTCTGATATTTCACCAGGTCAGGGCGGTGCTTTGCACTTGCCCTGAGTTTCTTCATAAGGTTGTTACTATAATTTCCTGATTAATGTGGAAACTGGTATCGACCATTCTATCACCAGACCTGTCAGCAGGTGAGGCCTCATTGGATGTGGTCCGCGCCCTCAGGATTTATGTGGACCGTATCAGTTCTCTTCGGAAATCAGACTCCTTGTTTGTGCTCTATGGATTTCACAAGAAGGGATGGCCAGCCAATAAACAAACTTTGACTAGATGGCTTCGTATGACTATTTCAGAAGCTTACACGCAGGCAGACCTGCCTGTTCCGACTTTTTTTAAGGCTCATTCTACTCTGTCTGTGGGTCCCTCGTGTTCAGCTCACGTGGAACCTCCGGCTGTTCAGCTTTGTAAGACTGCCACGTGGTCTTCGGTCCAGACCTTTTTTAAGGTTCTATTCATTTGATACCTTTGCCTCTCAGTATGCTTCCTTTGGGTGCCGGATTCTCCTCTCAGCGCAGGAGCGTCCCCACCCTTAAAAGGACTGCTTTGGGACATCCCCAAGGTCTCCCTCTGGGGCCTATGGACCCTGAAGAAGAAAATGAGAGTTATGGTAAGAACTTACCTTTGTTAACTTTCTTTGAAGTCCATAAGGTCCACTGGGCACCCACCCTGACGCACCTGGCTTCATATGGGCCTTCTTACTGGTTAGTGGTTTCCCGTCTCCTTCTCTGTGTGAGTGTTTCTTTTGTGTTCCAGTCTTCCTTTCTTCTCCTGCTCCGGCCTTTGGCTTGTTACCGAGGTGCCTCTGGCTCGGGGGCGAGGTATAGGGAGAGTGGACCCAGTGCATCCTGGGAGCTAAAGCTTTAACTATGTGGTGCCCGGATTGGTTCCCATCACCTACACCCCAAGGTCTCCCTGTGGACCCTATGGACTTCGAAGAAAGAGAGTTAACAAAGGTAAGTTCTTACCATAACTCATTTTTTCTTCTACTATAGTTTGCTGTGTATTAAACAAATATACAAGGTGGGCATATTTAAATTTTGCCTATTCATAGCCGTCTATACCTTGATCTAATGGGATGGGTATGAGATGGCGACGCTTGGGATCACGGCGGTCAGAATCCCGATGCCGGCATTCCGACAGGGTTAGGATTCCAACACATGTATCCTAACCCTCTCCGTACCCTAGCCCTCCCTCCCCCATGGCTGAGCCTAACACCCCCAGTGCCTAAACCTAACCTCTCCCTCCCTCCACCCTAAACCTAACCCGAACGCTAATCCTCCCTCTAGCTCCGCTACTTATCTTTGGGATGATACAAGTTCCCGAAATTGCTTGCTAAGAAATTGGGTCCAGCCCATTGCCTGGACCCGAGCAGTGGCGATCTCTGTGTCTCCCTCTTATTAAAGCTCCACACTGATATGATCCATCTCCCACACTCCTGTTTCACACACAGACACAGCTGAGCTAATCAGTAAGCCCAGCACTGTTGGAGAGTAGGTTTCTCCTTGTTACTCTTTGTGAAGCTGGGGGGGGCAGGAATTGAGTTCCGAGATTAGGACCATCCCAGGAAGGAACAGTGTGTCTAAATTAAGAAGATCTCCACTCAAAATGGGATGTCCTGCATTAGGAAGTATCCCCCTCAGGTAAGAGCTGGTTGGACTTTGCCCACTGTGTGGCATAATGTGGACTGTCAGCACTACAATGTGGCATAATAGTAGTAGTTGCATTAGTAGGTAGCAAACATATTGTAATCAGTATACTTTACCATGCTCACTACACACTTGCTGATTCCGTTACCAGCATGGTGATTCCGTTACCACTGCATGGTGATTCTGTTACTTTATAAAAAATGTGCCCAGGGTACACAAATTGTCATACTTTTACCAAATTATTGTAGCTGTATTCCCTGGATGTCCCCATCTTGCAATAAAGTTGTGAAAATCTTGAGTTAATTCTGGAAGTTGAATTGGTCAATGTTGTGTACACGCACATAGTAACATCTCTCATGAATGGTGATTCCGTTACTGACTGTGAAAGTAGTCTGATTTGTCAAGAATAACTTAAACAAGATAGCAATTTAGCTTTTTTGATGGTGTCATATCTGGGGTTTATTGTGGGCTGTTGTGTTAAGATCATATATAAAACAGGTGTGCAGCGTACGCCTTACTCAGGAAGTGTAGTGCTGCCAAGGGTGGTGGTGGTCTTTTTTACCACCAACTTTATTTAGAGAAAGCTGAAATCCCCATAAGGCGCACAGTCTTTCTTAGTATTCAGTATGGTTAAAACAAATAATTTGTAGTAAAATACAGATATAACAAATATAAAACCGCTTTTAGTATAAATCTCAATAGATCAGCATGTAAGCATAGTTCATATAGTCCGCTTATTGGAAGCTGATATAAGATGTTTGTAAGAATGACAGGAGACTCCTGTCCCTTTTTAAAGCTGCTTCTTGTGTTGGTCAGAATTTGTGAAGCAGATCTATATTTAAACTTGTGTAATATTTTGGCATTGGGGGGTGTTGTACAACACCGCCTACCTTCTGATGTTATACTCTGTCAAAAGGGCCCCTCCATACACTCCATATTCATAGTGAAGTCCTCGGGATCCGAGTGAGAGATTGAACTGTCAGGAGTTGTGTGCTGCAATGGTAGGCACCTGTTAACTTTCCTCCCAGGTGGACTCCGATGGTATGCGCTGACTGCTAGTTGTGCGCCACCAGCGGGGTAAAGGATGTCCATTGCCGCATCTATCCAGGTTTTGTGAAGGTTCGTGCCGCTTCTGGCTGTCAGGAGGAGACATGACCAATGCGTTTCGCTCGGCTGTCTGTGCCGTGCGTCATCAGTGACATGATTGCCAGGTGTGTGGGGTTTGCTGTCTTTATATGCACAGATATCTACTCCCCCAGGCGGATCAGTTTTTCCTTCTTTTGGTGGATAGTCATTTGTAACTGGTTATATACTTTTGGAGCCGGTTGTTACACTTTCAATTGTATGCTAAATTAGCTACATAGAAATTAAAAATAGATATGTAATGTAACGACATGTAATAAATAATATATATTAATACTTTTCTTGGATGAATAATTCTCTGGTCACAACATCTATTGGGATTATAAATATAGGGGGCGATTCATTTCAGCACGATGCTGAATAGCTCAAGGAAAGAGTTCCCAGAGCCATTCATTTGACTGACTAGAGGATTTCTGCTCGCACCCTCCTGAGGTGCGAGCAGAAATTCGACTTAAGTGCTGGCCGCGATGTTGTTTTCTGGCTTAGCGCGGTGCTAACAGCCTCATGGCCGGCACTTTATTTGGAGAATGCCGGTTAATGCGACTAAACACCTAGCTAAAGGCGCGGTAACCGTCATTCTCCGACTTAAGTGGTTCTAGTCGGACTTAACAGCACGGCCTAATGAATAGCTCTGAGAACTCCTTCCCGAGGCTATTCAGCATTCTGCTGAATTGAATCGCCCCCTTAGAGCTAGATTCAATTCAACGCAAATTGAATAGCGCCGAGAATGAGCTCCCGGCGCTATTGAATTCAGCGGGCTGCTAAGCCCGACTAAGGATTTCTTCTCGCATCCCTCCTGGGAAATCTGACAAAAGTACAGTCGCGATGCTGTTTTCTGCCCTTAGCGCGGTGGAAACAGCATCACTCCGGGGAGATTAGTCGGAGAATGCCCGTTCTCGCGACTAAACACCCTGTTTAAGGCGCGAGGGGCGGGAGAACGGGCATTCCCCGACCTAACAGCATGCAGAATTGAATAGCTCCGGGAGCTCATTCCCGGCGCTATTCAATTTGCGTTGAATTGAATCGAGCCCATAGATTGAGTTAAAGAAAAATTTCTTAGGAAGGTGTATTTTGGCAAGCTAATGATGTGTAATTAATGAGACCTAGATTCATGCTTTAATTTTTAGCGCTACCTTCAATTCACCAGGAGTTGAATAGCGCTGGGAGGGAGCTCCCGGAGCTGTTCAATTCACTGCGATGCTTACTCCGACGGGAAGTAGTTAAGTCGGAGAACGGCTGTTCTTGCGACTTAATCTGGGTGTTTAGTTGTGAGAACCGACATTCTCTGACTAAAGTGCCGGACGCGAGGCTGTTAGAGTTGCTCTAAGACTTAAATCAGCCTCACGACCAGCACTTTAGTCGGATTTCACCTCGCACCCTCAGGAGGGTGTGTGAATAAATCATTCAATTCCTGCTAAATTGAATCGCACCCATAGAATCCATTTTCATAATTCTATTTATTTAGCTCTATACAGCCAATTTCTGCAAATAAGTGGGTATTTTATATACTAAAAGTGTTCCTTAATCATATATGGTATTACATATATCCAATTTGTTCTTCCTAAAGATATTTTATTGTAAAAAAGACACAATGTAGATTGAGAAGATTATGCGCACATTTATTTGGAATGGCAGGAGAGCAAGAATTGGACTTGTAAAACTCCAACAACACCGGTGTAATGGTGGCATTAATCTACCCTACCTTAGTGCATATAGTCATGCTGCCCATCTACGCTACCTGAGAGACTGGATACATAATAAAAATCAATATGCAAATACCATGTTGACAACATCATACACAGAACTTTTCATGAATATACTACATAGAACATATTTTTCTACTTCAGGGTCCATAGGGGGTCCACAGGGTTGACCTTGGGGTTATAGCTGGAACAGGATCCATGAGCACCACACAGTTAAGCTTTTAGCTCCCAGGATGCACTTGGGTCCTCCTCTATACCCCGCCCCCGAGCCACAGGCACCTCAGTGTAAGCTGGTGCCCGGCCGGAGTCGGTCACCGCGCAGGGGGGCTGCAGGAGCAGCCCCCAGAAGCTTTTTATTTTAAGTTAAATTTTTATTTAGTTTTAATCTATTTTTACTACAGACGGCAGCGAAGGGCTGTCTGTACAGACGCCCACGCTGCCGCTCTGATCCCCGACTGGCGCCGCGACGCCAGTACTGATCTGGGGATCGCGGCGGGAGGACAGAGTCCGTACTAGCCGGACTCTGTCTATCTCCCAGGACTGCTGCCGGAGTCGCCGGGGATGCAGGTAAGCCGCGCGTCGCTGGCTAGCGGCGGCGCGCGGAATGCCTTAAATGCAGTCCTTTAGCCTCCGGTCCTGGGGACAGACCGGAGGCTGCTGGCAGTGGCGGCGGGCCCCCCCCCCATAACCCGTGGGACCACTAGACCACCAGGGATAACCGGCAAGCGGGAAGCCAGCATCCCTGGGGTTATGGCCAGCCAGGGGAGGAAGCCTTCCCTGTCAGCGGCTCCTCCCCTCAGCTCAGCGCGCCTTTCAGCACGCAGTCTGGCGTCGCTGAGCTGCAGATTCCTCGGCCACTCCTCCTCTGAGGTCTCCAGCGGCCATTTTCCCACAGTGGCAGCGCAGATCTCAGGGAGCACGCGGACCGGTCCCCCTGTGTACCTCTCCCCTGATTAAGGACAGCGTACACAGCACTATAGCCCTCCCAGACACTGAATCTGGGCAGGTTGATTGTAGTGTAAAGGTGCAGTGAGTATATCTTCCTGCATGGTATGTGATATTTGCTAGTGCTGCCTGTCTGTGCTTATTTTCCGCTTACTGTCAGCTTATACCTATCCCTTTACTTCTCCTACAAGCCCTGCAGGTGTGTGGGGGAGGGGCGTTTCTACTGACCTCACTTATATAGATCACGTATTTGTGAGGTCCGTCACATACAGTAGTGTGCTACTCAGTGCCATATTGTGGGCTGTTGTTCAGCACACCGGTGAGTGCGTTTCACTTCTACCCTGGTGCCAGATATATAATATATTCTGTCATGTCAGACGAGGAGGTTGAGCGCTCAGTGGCTCCGGTGTTGGCCTCCTGCGGACGCTGTTCTGCAGGAGTAGATAGGGAGGATTTGTCACAGGATGGCCTGTGTAGTCGATGCCAGGTGGCTCCTGGCCCATCCAGACCTTCTCTGGCGCAGGAACCACCGTGGGCGATGTTTTCTCAAGTGCTGGTGTCTATTGCGGACCGTCTGTCGGTCCCGACTGCTCTCCCTACTAGGGCGGTGCCCCAGCCGACCATCCCCCATTCCCCGGGTGTCCCGCAGTTATTGCGGAGTCCTCCTGGGTCTCAATCAGTTGGTCCCTATGCGGGGTTGCCTATGTATATACAGGCTTCCCCTGTGCCGCAGCAGCCTGTGGTACCTTTTCAGGCCCCTATGGCGACGCCTCCACCATGGGTGGATGTGCTCTCCAACTCCGTGCAAAATTTGGCGGCCGCTTCCTCGGCTTTTCAGTCAATGTTGCAGACTGACATGCCTTCTAGGATTTCTAAACGCCCACTCATGACACGGGCTGCTCAGGTATCGGACTCAGAGGGTTCCTCAGATGATGGGGAGGTCCCTGATGACACTGACTCGGACGCCTCTGTCCAGGAAATGGATACCAAGTCGTCCATTAATGTGCGAGCACTAGTTAGGGCGGTGCGAGCTATTCTTCTTATAGAGGATGAGGCACCGGTTCCTAGGTCGAAGTTTCCTAGTTTCAAAAAAACTAAGGTGGCTTCTGCGGTGTTTCCCCTGTCGGATCAGTTGACGGATCATATGGCGGTAGCTTGGCAGGCGCCCAGTAAGAGATTCCTTCCTCAGAAGCGGTTGGCTTCTAATTACCCCTTCCCTGAGGCACATTGTAAAAAATGGGAAACTCCACCGGCGGTGGATTCCCATGTCACCCGTTAACTCGGGGCGCCACCTTACCATTACCGTCGATATCCTCGCTGAAGGATCCCACAGACAGGAAAGTTGAGACTTGCTTAAAGTCTATTTACTCCCTCTCCGGGGCGGTGGCCCGACCGTCCATGGCCATTTCCTGGGTGGCCAAGGCCATTGAGGGGTGGGCCAATGCATTGGAAGATACCTTCCCGGACGACGCTCCGGATGTCCAGCGGGCGTTGTTGGGACAAATGAGGGACGCCGCTTCTTACATTGGAGAAGCTTCTTTAGATGCTAGTCTGCTGACCTCACGGGTATCGGCTGCAGCGGTGTCTGCCCGCCGATCCTTATGGTTGCAGTCCTGGAGAGCGGACTCTGATTCAAAGAAAGGTCTGGAGGCCTTACCTTTCAATGGGGAATTACTATTTGGTCCGGACTTGGACAAAATAGTGGACACCCTGGCTAAATCCAAGTCGGCCTTCCTCCCTTCGGCGGCACTGCCTGCTAAGGTTCGGAGTTCGGCTTTTCGTTCCTTTCGGGTTCAGGGTAAGGCGAAAGGTCAGTCCTTCCCGAGACAGTCTGCGAGTAAGACGGCCTCTAAACCCAAGAAGCAAGCCTGGAGTGCTCGGCGCCCTTCTTCCAAGCAGGAAGATAAACCTGCGGCCTGATGGGACGGGCCTCCCTCTGGGGGACCTCAGAGTGGGAGGCCGACTTCTTCTATTTGCCCAGTGCTGGCACAATACCACCACGGATGCCTGGGTTCGAGAAGTGGTCTCCCAGGGGTACGCCCTGTCTTTTCGGCACAGACCACCCCACCAGTTTTTCTGCACAAGTCCTTCTCAGAACAAGACCAAGGCGTTACAGGTTCAGGAGGCTATAGAGTCCTTGCTGAAAGCAGGGGTCATTGTTCCCGTTCCTCTATCACAACGAGGGACGGGGTATTATTAGTCTCTGTTTCTGGTGCAGAAACCCAATGGTTCTCATCGCCCTATCCTCAACTTGAAGTCTCTGAACAAATTCCTCAGAGTTCCCAAGTTCAGGATGGAAACGTTACGTTCCATCATTCTGGCGATGGAACCGGGGGATTACATGGTGTCCCTGGACATCCAGGACGCCTACCTCCATGTTCCGATAGCATCTTCACACCAGCGGTATCTGAGGTTCGCTATCCTTCAACACCACTATCAGTTCCAGGCGCTACCCTTTGGTCTCTCCACGGCACCGAGGGTGTTCACGAAGATTATGGCGGTCATGGCCGCACATCTTCGGAACCAGAATGTACGGCTGCTGCCGTACCTGGACGACCTCCTGTTGCTGGCGAGCTCCCCGGAGGTACTGCTTCAACATCTCCACCTGACGATCGCTTGCCTGCAAGCGCACGGGTGGTTGATAAATTGGAAAAAGTCCTCTCTGATTCCATCACAGCGGATGGTTCATTTGGGAGCTCTGCTGGATTCGCGTCAGCAAAGGATCTTCCTGACTCCGGAGAAGGTCGCCTCACTACAGCTGCGGATACGCAGTTGCCTGAGCCGTTGCCGCCTGTCGGTCCATTCGGCTATGAGATTTCTGGGGTCCATGGTGTCGACATTCGACATGGTGGAATTTGCCCAGTTCCATTCCCGGCCCCTGCAGGGGCTGATTCTATCAGAATGGAACGGGTTACCTCACCGGATCCGCTCTCAGGTGCTGGTGTTGTCTCCGGACGTTCGGCTATCTTTGGCTTGGTGGCTTCAGACAGCTCATCTGGTCGAGGGGCGCCCATTTTGGATCCCGGACTGGGTCCTGCTCACGACGGATGCCAGTCTCCGGGGTTGGGGGGCAGTGACCGGCTCTTTGTCGCTTCAGGGTCGTTGGTCAGCGGAAGAAGCACTTCTCCCCATCAACATCCTGGAACTGCGGGCAGTATACAAGGCCCTGCAGTCGTCCGGCCCCGCTCTTCACGGAAGGGCGGTACAGGTGCAGTCCGACAACGCCACCACGGTGGCGTATATCAATCACCAAGGCGGAACTCGCAGTCAGGCAGCGATGTCGGAGGTGTCTCGTATCCTGTCTTGGGCGGAGGGTCACGTTCCAGCGATCTCGGCGGTCTTTATCCCCGGAGTCCTCAATTGGGAGGCGGACTTCCTCAGCCATCACGACGTGCATCCCGGGGAATGGTCGCTTCACCCAGAGGTGTTTCAGCTACTCGTGGACAGGTGGGGACTGCCGGAGCTGGACTTGATGGCCTCCCGTCACAATCACAAGTTGCCCGTTTACGGGTCAAGGACAAGAGACGCAGGTGCAAGTCTGGTGGACGCGCTGTCGGTGACATGGACGTTTCACCTGGCGTATCTGTTTCCTCCGATATCCCTGCTTCCTCGGGTTCTGCGGAAATTCAAGCAGGACGGCGGCATGCTCGTGCTGGTAGCTCCGGCGTGGCCCAGACGTCCTTGGTACTCCGATCTGAGGAGCCTCTCCATCGACGCTCCGTACCTTCTTCCTCAACGTCGGGACCTGTTGTCTCAGGGGCCCTGCCTTTACCCGGATCTGGGTCGGCTGTCTTTGACGGCGTGGCTCTTGAGACAGCCGTCTTGAGGTCTCGGGGCTTCTCCAGTTCGGTTATTGGTACAATGCTCAGGGCACGCAAGCCTGCTTCAGCACGGATTTATCACAGAGTGTGGCACACTTACTTTCAGTGGTGTGAGTCCAGACTTTATGATCCTCAGGTGTTCCGAGTTTCTAGGATCTTGGAATTTCTTCAGTCAGGATTGGATCTCGGCTTACGCCTTGCATCTCTGAAGGTTCATGTGTCCGCCTTGTCCGTGTGGTTTCAACGGCGGATTGCAATACTACCAGACGTTCACACCTTTTTCCAAGGTGTTCTCAGGATCCAGCCTCCCTTTGTGCCTCCTGTGGCTCCTTGGGACTTGGCGGTGGTGCTACGGGTCCTGCAGGGTCCTCCGTTTGAGCCTCTTGAGGCGGTGGAGCTCAAGTGGCTGACATTTAAGACGGTTTTTCTCCTGGCAATTGCTTCGGCCAGGAGGGTGTCTGAATTGGGGGCGCTTTCCTGTCGCCCTCCTTTCCTGATTTTTCACCAGGACAGAGCGGTGCTCCGCACTCGTCCTGAGTTTTTGCCCAAAGTGGTCTCGAAGTTCCATATTAATCAGGAACTTGTTGTGCCAGCTTTTCAGTCCCCTGATCTTTCAGCTGGTGAGACTTCCTTAGATGTGGTCCGGGCGCTTAGAATTTATGTAGACCGGACGGCTTCGGTTAGGAAGTCTGATTCCTTGTTTATCCTCTTTGGTTTTCACAAGAGGGGTTGGCCTGCCAACAAACAAACGTTAGCCCGTTGGCTTCGTTCCGTTATTTGTGAGGCTTATGCACAGGAGGGCTTACCTGTGCCAGCCTCTGTTAAGGCTCATTCCACTCGTTCTGTGGGTCCCTCTTGGGCTGCTAGACGTGGCGCTTCTGCTGTTCAGCTGTGTAAGGCGGCCACTTGGTCTTCAATTCAAACGTTTTTGAGGTTCTATGCGTTTGACACCTTTGCCTCTCAGGATGCATCCTTTGGGCGCCGGGTACTCCTTTCAGCACAGGAGCGTCCCCGCCCTTAGTTGTACTGCTTTGGGACATCCCCAAGGTCAACCCTGTGGACCCCCTATGGACCCTGAAGTAGAAAACAAGAGATATGGTAAGAACTTACCTTTGTTATCTCTGTTTCTACGAAGTCCATAGGGTCCACAGGGCGCCCGCCCTGACGCACCTGGCTTCAAATGGGCTGTGTGGCTGGTCACCGGTTTTCCGTCTCCTATTGCTGTGAGTATGGTTTCTTGTGTGTTCCAGTCTTCCTTCTCTCTGTTCCATATTCTCCTCCGGCCTAGGCTGCTTACCAACTGAGGTGCCTGTGGCTCGGGGGCGGGGTATAGAGGAGGACCCAAGTGCATCCTGGGAGCTAAAAGCTTAACTGTGTGGTGCCCATGGATCCTGTTCCAGCTATAACCCCAAGGTCAACCCTGTGGACCCTATGGACTTCGTAGAAACAGAGATAACAAAGGTAAGTTCTTACCATATCTCTTGTTATCTCCCCATCGCAGACATGTTATGGGACTGTTAGAAGATTCTGCATGTCTTCGTTGTGGAGCACAGAGGGCTGAGTGCCCAATAATACAAAGGTTTTGGGCCCTGATAGGGAATTATGTTAACAGAAATTTAGTGAATTGTTTACCCCTAACAACTGAATGGGCAATATTCGGTATCACACCTATAGGTACTAGAATGGGCCAAGGGGTTAGAAAACTATTAATTATTGTATCGGCAGTAGCAAAAAAGTGTATTTTGCAAGTATGGCTACAACCATGGCTCCTACACTCGTCTTATTTTTGGGAAAACATTTCAATATTTTCCGGATGGAATGGCTGGAAGCCTCATTACAAAAAGAAAAATTTACAGAGAAGTTTTTTGAAACGTGGGAAATTTAGATAGACACATTGTCACTTAAAGACCAGGTGTGGAAATGTTTCAGACATACACTTTGGTATGAGACACATGTTGGTGAAAAGGACCCTCCACTCTCCCTTAATGCTATATAGTTTGAATAGGGGACTCACACTGAATGGGGGACTCACACTATTTTATTTTATTTCACTTTATTTGTTTACCATTGTACAAAGTGTTGGTAATTGAATGTGTTTATACCAGACAATGGTTATTTTTCGGAAAACATTATATTCAAAAATGCTTCTTTTTCTGTTATATATTTGGTATGCTTCAATAAAAAAAAATACTTTTTTTAAAGAAAAAAAAAATATCTTATTATTTTTTATTCTTTATCCTGATTTTGAGCTGGATTTTGGTTTGATTTCTTCAGGAGCATTAAGAATTCCTGATGTCAAAATGAGCCTTGGGCTATTTCCGATTGGATGAGAGGGGTAGGCTGAATTGTCATTACAGTACTTCCAGGTTTGTGTAGGGTTTCGCTATACATTACTTGTTGGGCCCTATTCTGCTTAAGTTCAAATGGTTTTGGGTGTTTGCAGGGAGGTGTGACTGTATTGATGGCTTCAAATTCCACCCTCTTCAATCGATCTTTCACCAGAGAATCAATCCTTTAGAAATCTGTTTAGATCAAATTCGATGATAAGACCTCTTGGGCTAATATCTTCATGTTGCAAATCCACTTGCTTACTTCTTTAGACATCATGTGGATATACTTTCCACCACTCCTTGGATTTTGAACTGTTTTGATTGCTTGGAAAGAAAGGAGACTTGGATCGTGGTTGTTCCTGTTGTGTTATGATGATTTGCTCACATTAGTGGTGGCAATTGTGTAGGGTGTTTCACTCGCTATTGGCCCCAAAGTTTGAATTCTTTGCGCCATGTTATGGAAGGTTTTAACTAACATGTTGGGAGTCACAGTAAATGTTTTCTCTCAGAGATGGGGCTGCAGTGCAATCCAAAATTCAGATAGGGGGGAACCACTGCAACTGTCATCTTCACTGGCTCCCCTATTTGAATTTTGGACTGCGCTGGTGACTAGAGTGGTGAACAGCTGACCATCACATCGCGCATACGTGAACAGCTGGCCTTAATGCTTATGGTGAACACCTTCAACACTTGCTATGACTTCCTCATGTTTCTCATGGACCAAGGATGTTTGTGTCACATTTCACTAATTATGTCAATTACTTTAAGTTATAAGAAAAACCTTGGGCCAATAGCGAGTGAAACGCCCTGTATAATGAATAGAGTTTATCACTGTAATAAGGTGATTCTGTTACCGGTGGAATTGCACTACTATTAATTTTGTAGGTATGCCAGATCATCCTCTAATTGCCTTCTGGACCCTGTGATCAGTCTTAAGATGGCCAAAAGGTCCAATCCTGCTGCTCAAGGATACAAGCCCATTGTCTAATTTGGTTACATACATAGGGGCAGATTCAATTAGCCATGGGTTGACTCATGATCAACCTGTGATTAGTTTAATGCTCATTTCTGCTCGTGCCTTCCTGAGTTAGCATTTACTATGGCCTTGGAGCTGCTTGAGTCTCTAAATATCTCCAGGTATGTTTCACAGGGGAACAGACTGCACAAGTCAACTTGTGGCTGAATGAATCTGCCCATAGCATACAAGATAACCACACACACAAGCTGTTAGTAAATGCTTTTAGAAAATGACCATTGACACCCTGTAAATTTGGTCCGATATCGATTATAATATTGGGGGGGTGACAAACATTATAGTTAAGTTGAAACAAATCTTTATCAATGTGTCTTATTTTCTGTAACATAAGCATTATGTACCACTTTTCAACATTTTGTGTTTTACTTCTTTCAGCAGCTATTTCTTCTGTGGTGCTCTTTAAAGGGTGATTAGTAGAAAAGTGATCTAATGTTAAAAAGTAGTGATGATTCGGTTTGTTTTGTTTTATCCTGCATGTCCAAGATTGACCCACTTGTGTATTTTAGCACATTACAATATTTGTTCATACCAATCAACCCACATCGGGTGTGGATTGAAAGATAGACAATAAAAAGGTCGACTGTGTCTAGATATACTCCAGATCTTAGACGGTCAAAAGGTCGACGCAAAAATGGTTAACACACATTTTTCTTTTTCTAACCCTGGGAGTCATAGGTTTAGGGTGCGGGGAAGGGGGGGTTAGGCACTAGGGGAGGAGGTTAGGGATAGGCACTCCTAAAGGAGGGTTAGGGGGGGAGAGGGTTAGCAATAGTTAGAATACTTACCTTCGGGATTTTCGGTGCTGCCGGTCTTCCGCTGTCAGAATTCGAACCATTGGACATAGGTCCGGTGGTCATTCATACTGATCCCCTAACATCTGGTGTCCATCTAGACATTGTCGATCTATAGACCGGATCCTGTAAACTATTATCTCACAACATTTTGTGTACATTCTTCTTTACGCATTACCCAATCATTTGAAACAATACCACTTAGCAATAGGTCTGAGCACTACACATCCCATTTTCTTGTGTTAAAAAGCAAAACGTTCTAAGCAAAAATCTTTTGCAGTCAAGTACGAATACAATTTGTGAAATGAGTTGGAGAAATCACTAGTGTAGCCCTATCCCTAATCCTATGTGATAATCCACCCAATATAGAACAGTTTGGCTGGCCTAGTAGAGGTGTAGTCTGTCATTGGGGGTCTGGAGAGGTCAGAGTTTGAAAATGTGTCTGAGAAAAGGCAAATCCCAACTTTTCTAATAGTCTGCACAAAGTAGCAGGGGTGTATCTTGGTGTCCGCGCACCCCTGGCAAACTAAGGGACTGGCGCTCCCTCCAATGACTGCTTCTACTTGAAAAAATAAAATAACACACACTAGGGGTAGTTTAATTCAGACACCTGTAGAAATAGGGAGAATATTTTTTTTAATTTCTTTTTAATATATATATCTTTTACAGAACTTACTCTATTGCAAACCACTATTTATTAATGCCAAAAAACACAAGAAAAGCTTGAAAACATAGTGTCAAAAACAAACATGCATTATGGGTAAAATAATTTACATATATTCAAATTAGACTGTCTACACTGCAATGTACTTTTTAACTTTGCCATATAATTCACAGGTAAAACATCCCACATGGGTCCATTGCAATCTCACACACATTAATAGAAACAGTCCATATTAGGATCATGTCTTAATCCTAACACCAGAGTATCCACAACCTATAAAGTTCATGGTCAATTCCCCATACTGAGGAAAAGATTAACTTATTAGTACTTACACTGGGGGTAGTTCAAGTTAAACGCCTGTAGAAGTAGGGAGACTATATATATATATATATATATATATATATATATATATATATACACACACACACACACACACTCAGGTCCATAAATATTGGGACATTGACAGAATTTTCATATTTTGGCCTCTATTTACCACCACAATGGCTTTGAAATGAAACAAATAAGATGTGATTTAACTGCAGACTTTCAGATTTAATTTGAGGGTAATTACATCCAAATCAGGTGAACGGTGTAGGAATTACAACGGTTTCTATATGTGCCTCCCACTTTTTAAGGGGCCAAAAGTAATGGGACAAACTAAACAATCCTAAATCTAACTTTCACTTTTTAATACTTTGTTGCAAATCCTTTGCAGGCAATTACAGCCTGAAGTGTGGAACGCATAGACATCACCAGACGCTGGGTTTCATCCCTGGTGATGCTCTGCCAGGCCTCTACTGCAAATGTCTTCAGTTCCTGCTTGTTCTTAAGGCATTTTCCCTTCAGTTTAGTCTTCATCAAGTGAAATGCATGCTCAATCGGATTCAGGTCAGGGGATTGACTTAGCCATTGCATAACATTCCACTTTTTAGCCTTAAAAAACTATTTGGTTGCTTTTGCAGTATGCTTCGGGTCATTGTCCATCTGCACTGTGAATCGCCGTCCAATGAGTTCTGAAGCATTTGACTGAATATGAGCATATAATATTGCCCGAAACACTTCAGAATTCATTCTGCTGCTTTTGTCAGTAGTCACATCATCAATAAATACAAGGGAACCAGTTCCATTGGCAGCCATACATGCCTACACCATGACACTACCACCACCATGCTTCACTGATGAGGTGGTATGTTTTGGATCATGAGCAGTTCCTTTTCTTCTCTTCTCTTCCCATCACTCTGGTACAAGTTGATCTTTGTCTCATCTGTCCATAGAATGTTGTTCCAGAACTGTATTGGCTTTTTTAGATGTTGTTTGGCAAACACTAATCTGGTCTTCCTGTTTTTGTGGCTCACCAATGGTTTGCATCTTGTAGTGAACCCTCTATATTCACTCTTGTGAAGTCTTCTCTTGATTGTTGACTTTGACACATATACACCTACCTCCTGGAGAGTGTTCTTGATTTGGCCAACTGTTGTGAAGGGGTTTTTCTTCACCAGGGAAATAATTCTTTTGTCATCCACCACAGTTGTTTTCCGTGGTCATCCGGGTCTTTTGGTGTTGCTGAGCTCTCCGGTGCATTCTTTCTTTTTAAGAATGTTCCAAACGGTTGATTTGGCCAAACCTAATGTTTTTGCTATCTCTCTGATGGGTTTGTTTTGATTTTTCAGCCTAATGATGGCTTGCTTCACTGATAGTGACAGCTCTTTGGATCTCATATTGAGAGTAAACAGCAACTGATTCCAAATGCAAATGTCACACCTAGAATCAACTCCAGACCTTTTACCTGCTTAATTGATAATGAAATAACGAGGGAATAGCCCACACCTGTCCATGAAATAGCTTTTGAGTTGATAGTCCCATTACTTTTGACCCCTTAAAAAGTGGGAGGCACATATAGAAACTGTTGTAATTCCTACACCGTTCACCCGATTTGGATGTAATTACCCTCAAATTAAATCTGAAAGTCTGCAGTTAAAGCACATCTTGTTTGTTTCATTTCAAAACCATTGTGGTGGGGAATATAGGCCAAAATCTGAAAATTCTGTCAATGTCCCAATATTTATGGACCTGACTGTATATATGTGTGTGTGTGTGTATATATATATATATATATATATATATATATTTATATTTTTTCAGTTATAACACTTACTACATGCAAACACTGTTTATTAATTTCTATATGTCAACAACACAGGAAATAACAAACAAGGTGCATTGTGGGCAAGATAATTTGCATATATGCAAATTACCTTGCGAATAGCGCATTGTGGTTGATGTGGTGTTGCACTCTTTTCCTGCAAGGTTGACATATGGGACTTAATGAGTGATGATTGGTATGTAGTGGGTATTGTGGGAGAAGAGATATATTAGGGAAAAAAATAAAAAAAAATTAGTCTCTCTAATTTTAAATGGACATATAAGAAGCCTGATACACATTAACAATCAATGGTGGACACTGATAAGAGCAGAGGAGACAGAAGGACTAGGGCTCATTTACTAATGACAGCTGTCTGTGGGACACTGCGCAGAGCAAACAGGAGACTAGTGATCATTTGCTAATGAAGTCGGGTGGCAACGGCGCCCCCCCCTCGGCCGGCGCCCCTGGTGAGGGCCATCCAGGCCAATAGGAAGATACGTCCCTGCAAAGTAGTTATATAAAAATCTGCCTAACATATGCATGTCGCCCCAAGCAAAGTATATAATGGTTATACTCTGGTTTGCTCTCACTCTACATGAATGCTGGGAAGTGCTGTCATTATTTGGCACAGTTTGTTTCCGTGCTAAGAAAAGCTAAATATAAATTACAGATGCCATCACTCCTCTTATGACTGCACAGATCTCAGTCTTCTCTGAGACTGCTTTTTGACTCCTCATTTCTTGAGCTAGATATATTGCATTTTGGAATCTGAAAGAAAATGTTCGAAATCCCTGTAAAAATTACTAAAAAAATATATATATATATATATATATATACACACACCCACCCACCCATATCGAAAATGCTCAGGACAATCTAAACACAGAATGCATTTGTGTGTCATATACAAACAGCCTACAATATTTTCAATAATTTTGTGTCTCAAACAAAGTTTGTGTACATACATGAAATTCATTTATGATTCATAGGCAGCACAGATGGTGTAATGGTAGCATTACTGCCTCACAGCACTGAGGTCGTTGGTTCGATACCCACTACGGCCCTAACTGTGTGGAGTTTGTATATTCTCCCTGTGCTTGCGTGGGTTTCCTCCGGGTTCTCCGGTTTCCTCCCACACTCCAAAAATATACTGGTAGGTTAATTGGCTCCTAACAAAATTACCCCTATTGTGTGTATGTGCGTGTGCATGTGGTAGGGAATATAGATTGTAAGCTCCACTGGGGCAGGGACTGATGTGAATGGCCGAATATTCACTGTAAAAGCGCTGCGGAATATGTGTGCGCTATATAAATAACTGGTAATAAATAAAAAAATAAATAAATATGCACCTCATACACAAAGCCTGAAGGTAATTTTATACAATATTTTTACTTATTTTGTGCCTTATACAAAATTTGTGTACTATATCAGAAATGCTAAAAAAAAAAATTCCGTATTTTGGAATTTTCCGTTTTTCGTAAGATTTGGACCTGGGAGACTCAACCTGTGTGTGTGTGTGTGTGTGTGTGTGTGTGTGTATATATATATATATATATATATAATCAGTTATGTTTATTGAAGTTTTTTATAAGGTATGAAGGAGGGGTACAGGAAAAAAAGGAAAAGGGGAGGGGAGAAGGGAATCAAGGATCACATTGATGAAGTCCACAGTAGAAATTAGATAATACACAGTGTCAGTCAATTATACAATTAAAGAGTACACATTTTAAAACAAAGACAAAATATCCGAAGCAGTAATAACCAGAGAAGGATTTTTTGGTACCGTAAATAGCATTGCAGCACCCTCTCTAGGTCACAAATTTGTGCCATTTAAGCCAGTTTACCAATGGCGAGGATGCAGAGAAAGAGTATGGGATGCCTAGAGTTTGTATTTGAAAGGCATACTGTATTTTGCAAATGATTATGTATGGATGGTGGAGGCATTTCCAATTTTGCACAATATCTGCCTTAGTGGCAATCAAAATGTGGCCCAGTAGATAGCAATCATGCTTAGGTAAGTCTGAGGGGTAGATATGAAGGAGGTCGACACCTGGAATTGAACATTGAGGACTTTAAAAAGGTGAGAAGACCTCCAGCCATAGTGGCTGCTCCATAGAACATCCCCAATAAACCTTGAAAAATATCCCTTAACTCTGAGCAGTTCCGCCAACAATATTTAGACTAGGAGGGCCACATTTTATGAAGCTTGGATGGGGTAAAAAAGTGCCTATGGAGTAATGTGATTTGTATCTCTAAATGATTGTAACATTTAGATACACGTTGAGACGTAAGGTATATTGATCCCCATTGGTGTGTAGTGAATGTTACAGTGGAGATCGGTTTCCCATTACAGTTGAGCATTGGGTTTTTCTAAAGCCCCGTCACCCAAGGTAAGCGAGTACCAAAACCTTATATTTCCCTTTTTAGTTGTTCTTCGACATTTTAGATATAATGGCAAGTGGGGAAGACTCAGGGAGCCGTTCACTTTGAGCATACTAGAGATACTGTGGCTAATGTGTAAATAGATTATTCTTCCTGGGGTAAATTATATTGGGCCTGAAGTTGAGGGTAAGGGTTTACGGAGGTGGCACAGAGAATATCAGCAACCAGAGTGATCATATGCGAAAGGACTTCTAAGGAGAGGTTTCAGGCAATTATAAGAAAAGATATCTTTTCACATCCTAATTGAATGTACAATAGCTTTGGGGGTATAGGACTTTAAAGGACAGAGTTGTTTAGGAGTCCAAATTAACTTGGACAAATTGTGTTACCAGTGCCCTTTCCAAATCAACGCAGCGTTTCAGATACTGTTGCTACTTGCAGGTTCCCAAAGTGCCGGGTGGTGCACCCACAAAAAACAGCCTGGGGAGAACACTGCACATGCCTTGAACACATTCATTTTGACTTATACTTGGAAAGGCAAAACATTGAACATCAGCCTATCACCTCCTAACCTCGTCTAACTGTGAAGGTGAGGCGATGGTTCCTAATCTATCAGCAAACCACACTGCCTGCTTGGAGCCGCAAATCAGTGACTGGGCGTGTGTTTTATTTATATATATATATATATATATATATATATATATATATATATATATAAATAAATAAAGTCCCTGGTAGACGTCTGTTTGATTGTTCTGGCTAATCTTGAGAACCACTGGACGGATTTTGATGCAGTTTTCACTATTCTATAGAGCAATGGTTCTCAGACTCGGTCCACAGGACCCCAAACAGTTCACTTTTTCCAGGTCACCCAGCAGGAGCACAGGTGTAGTCATTGCTCACTTTCTCATTTTAAAAGATTTACAGATGGAGCTAATTATTTCACTTGTGATTCTGTGAAGAGACCTGGAAAACATGATCTGTTTGGGGTCCTGAGGACTGATTTTGAGGACCTTTTCTTGTTTATAGAGCAGAAACAGCCTGCCGCCCGGCACTTTTCCCCGCCGACCCCCGCTGTGGAACACTGGCCTCTAAAGAAGCCTCCGATCACTTCAGAGGCCAGCGTTCCCAGTGATGCACTGCGCGGATGACGTCACCCGCGACGTGAGGAGCCTTCCCCGCGCACCTGCTGGATCTAGTTAGATCCAGTCAGCGCGAGGCAGCGGCGAGCGGCCAGCAAGTAAAGGTAAGTGCTGGGACCAGGAACCAGTCTGGGGGCACTATTTAAGTCTGGGTCCACTGCGTAAAGGGGCTAGCCTGGTGGCACTGCGTTAAGGGGCCAGCCTGGGGACACTGCGTAAAGGGGCCAGCCTGGGGGCACTGCGTAAAGGGGCCAGCCTGGGGGCACTGCATAAAGGGGCCAGCCTGGGGGCACTGCATAAAGGGGCCAGCCTGGGGGCACTGCATAAAGGGGCCAGCCTGGGGGCACTGCATAAAGGGGCCAGCCTGGGGGCACTGCATAAAGGGGCCAGCCTGGGGGCACTGCATAAAGGGGCCAGCCTGGGGGCACTGCATAAAGGGGCCAGCCTGGGGGCACTGCATAAAGGGGCCAGCCTGGGGGCACTGCATAAAGGGGCCAGCCTGGGGGCACTGCATAGGGGCACTACTTCAGCCAGGGGGCACTGCATAAGGGCAAAGCTAAACTATAGGGGGCAATGCATAATGGGGAAAACTACAGGGGACACTGTATAAAGGGCACAAATACAGGGGGCACTGCATAATGGGCACTTTTGACTGAGAGCCAGTGGGGAAGCAGCCTTCGCGCATAATTGCGAAGGCCCACATCCGGCTACTTTTGGATGCCACCCGGCTGGGAAAAATTTCTGGGGAGAACACTGAGGAAGGTTTAGGTGTCTGAAACATTGATGTGTGGCAGTGGTTCTCAAACTCTGTCCTCGGGACCCCAAACAGTTCACGTTTTCCGGCTCACCTAGCAGGTGCACAGAAGTATTAATTTCTCACTGACACATTTCAAAAGATCCTAGGTGGAGCTAATTGTTTAGCTTGGGATTCAATAAGGAGACCTGGAAAACATGAACTGTTTGGGGTCCTGAGGGCCAAGTTTGAGAACCTGTGATGTATGTCAAAAGGGAGCCAAACAGTGACTATTTTAGTTAAGCAAGTCAATGAAAAAAACGGACGTCCGAGTGCTGGATTTTATTTTACATTGATACGTATTATCCGGTTCCTCCAGAAAAATTTATGTAACCCTGTCTACGGATACAGTACAAATTTCAGTTTTTCCCTTTTTTTCTTACTGATCCTATTTAATTTATGTGGAAAACAATTCTTTCATTACAAACGAGTCCAATTCCTGGTAAGATAATAAAGCACAGGTGCAGGCACTTAATGTGGATGGAGTTGACAAAAGTGGAGACTTTTCATTAAAACTAAATATTTTTGTGTTGACATCAGGAGAAAAGACAACTAATGTTGTTTGCAAGGCAAACTTATAAGACATTGGTTAAAATAGACTATCGCCTTAATTCACAATTGGTCCCGCACGAAGCTGTTGCAGGACGCTAGCATTTAATAAGCCTCCCTGACATTAAATCACTTGTACTCTAAATTCCAGGTTAACACCCGAAACAATTTCCAATCAAACTGCCCCGACATTAAATGCTTTCCCCCAAAGCACCCAGAAACCCATTCACTTCACCTTAACAGGCACAATCATTACCTCATTGTTAAGTTACCCCCACCATCAAATAAAATTATATACCACAAATTTGCACCCACCCTAACCATTAAATTAGTATATCTCCCTACCCCTGCACAGCAATTCCATATGACCTTTCCCACCCACTCTTATCTTCTTTGGTGCTCCGTGTTATAGAGATACTCTTCTGTCTGTCTCTCTTGCTCCCAGGTTTCCCAGCAGCACTGTACACTTAAGGGGGGCATCCACTACATGATTTTAGCAGGCGATTGAACGATAACGACGTCGTTATCATTCAATCGTTTATAAATCGTGCAGTGTTTGGTCATTAACAATCAACGATGCGCGCTCCCGCTGGTCGTTTGATCGTCTCGTCAGTCGACTGAACATTCAGATCAATTTCACTTGATCTATTAAAGATAGTTTGCAAATTGTTCAGACTGAAAGATAAATTTCAAGGGAAAAAATCAAGGGAAAATCGTTTAGAGATTGGACAAGGGAGTAGATCGTCTAGTGGATGTGCCCCATTATTCATCCCTTTGCCATCAGATTTGGACTGTGACATTCGACAAAATAAGTGTCTGGCCCCTGGGTAGGTGCCAGCCAAAACATCCTCAAATGCCATGGGTTTTCTACCGCTGGGATAGAATAACAATCGTATGAGGAAGTCTATTGCATATTTTTTAGCAGTCTCTTATTAAAGGAGCCTATTCATTAGCAGATCTTTCTGAAAGACAAAAGATTTATCTTTTGAAAATTGTGGGGCTGCTGTGACAGATATCTGTTATGTACATGACAGATTTTTGCAAATGACGAACGATATTGCATGACATCATTCTGGGAGTGTTTTTTTTAATGTTTCTATTAATTTTCATTAAAAATATCGTTCGCGTTTACCGCGACAGATCTTTCTAATATCTTTCAGCGATAAACGATAATTGACCAACATTATGGAGATACAAAAGACCCAATTTGTCGGCCACGGGAGTGCGCATTTTTATCGTTCAGAGCCTATCCATTAGCAGATAAATTGAACGACTGAACGATAAATCGTTCATCATTCAAATTTATCTGCTAATGGATAGGCCCCTTAAGAAGCTAATTTGTAGTTGTGTTTTTTTTTTTTTTTTTAAATATATTTTGCTTATAAAAGTATTTCCAACATAAATAATTGCTAGCATATTGTTATTTGTATATTTAGGTTTATTCCATGAAATGTTGTACTTTCCATGTAATGAAATTCCTTTTGTTATTTACAATTGGAAGCAGGCCACAATTATGTTATAGAATTTTTAAAATGATTTGTATGCAACTCAAGAAGTGTACTAGCCCTGACATCCCTAAAGCAAGATCTAAGCTCTAATATTTAAAGCTTAATGTGTAATGATTCAATGTAACCGTCTGTACAGTGTAGCAGTTTTAAAACATTTTCACTGCTTCCCTCTGCCCAACATCATTAACAGCTATGGCCACCTCCACAATATTGTATAAATGGGGATTAATATACGATAAAAGGTGCAATTTGCTCTTGCAGGGCAATAGCATGCTGAAGCACCAATCTAATAATGGTTTTTCTATTGTTTAATGCCTATTCTATTAAACAAGCAACCTCATTCTGGCCTGATTTCCTTATGTGTGAGCACATCTGTTATTTTCGTTTTAAGTACATTGTTAGGTCCGGGATGCTTAGGCATTGAGATAGGTTTGTGCAAATTTATGTAAAGTTGTTCTTGTCTGTAGTGTATATGAGACCTTGGTGGTGCAAATAGGTGGCGCTGTGTGCTCATATATATTTTCTACTTCAGGGTCCATAGGGTATCCACAGGATACCTTGGGGTATAGGTGTGACGTCAGTCGCAGGGCACCAAAGAGTTAAGCTTTCAGCCTCCCAGGATGCACTAGGTCCCCCTCCTATACCCCGCTCCCGGGCCAAGGCACCTCAGTTTAGTTTGGTGCCCGGCCGGAGTCGGGTGCACCTGTTGGAGTGGGGGCTAGAAGAGCCCCTGAAGCTTATTCTTCATGCAGCTGTGGCTGCACAACTGGATGTACAGCATGGACAGTCAGTCCTGACGTCCATGCTGTCTTCCCTACACCCCGCCGGTACCAGAACGCCGGTACTGATCCGGGGATGCTGGTGGGCGTCTGGGGTCACAGCTAGCGGTGACCCCAGATGCTCCGGACCATGGCCGGATTCAAGGGGGACAGAGGTAAGCAGCGGGGTCCCGCGGTGGGTCCCCGCTGATCACATGGTCCTAAGTCCCCAGGCAGGGGGCTCCCTGGGGACTGGCTGCAGCGTGGAGCCAGGCGACCAACCTGCGCTTCCACTACCCCCTGGGACAGCGGACCGCAGCAGAGCGGTAGCGCTGCGGCGTCCCAGGGGTTAAATGCATGCCAGGGGAGCGCGCCTTCCCTGTCTCACAGCCGGCGCCTCCCCCGCTGCACACAGCCCTCTCTGCATGCTGCCGACTGGTCCTGTGGCAGCGCTCCTCCCCCAGGCCAGCCTCCTCTCTGCTCCTCGGCGGCCATCTTCTCCAGAACGCATGGTGAACGCTGCTGGAAGCGCTGGACGGAAGCATCGTGGTCTGGGTCCCCCCGCATACCTCTCCTCCGCTGTGGTCAGGTCTGTGTATGCAGCGCTGTGTCCTACCAGGCCCTGTGTCTGTGTAGTTGAGTGATCAGCGCTGTTAGTGCAGGAATTGTTATTTCTCTGCATTGTATGTGACTGTGCTAGCGCTGCTGCCTGTAATCTTTTCTTCATCTAAACTGTCAGCTTTATTACTGTCCCTGTTCTTTCTGCTAAAGCCCTTGCGGTGCGGTGCTGCAGGGTGGTCTCTCGCCTATTTAATACTTAATTGGTGAGAGAGGTCACATACGTGGTGCCATCATGTCTGAAAGTGATTTTCCCCTCCGGCTACAGTGTACCACGTGCAAAGTACCGTTAGCGGAGGGGGAGGGTAGCGCGGAGGGCCTTTGCCGGCAGTGTTTGTCCATGGCGCGGCCTATTACGGTTACAGCACCGGTACAGGAGCCGCCCTGGGCTTGTTTCGCTCAGGCGTTAACAGCTTTAGTGGGCCAGTTAGCTCCGCAGCCCGCATTTACTCCGATGGGTTTGTCCCAGCAGTCTGTGGTGTCGTCACCCATGCAGGGGTTCCCACGACAATTGGTGGTACCCCACAGTCTCCCTATTTCCCCGCTCCCGGGTTCTCAGGAGCCAGCGTGGGTTAACTCCCTGACGAGTTCTGTACAGCACTTGTCGGATGTGTTGCAAGGGGAGTCTGTGATGCGGCCTCATAAACGGCCGGTGGCGTCTCTGTCCGCTCCTTATGAGGATGACGAAGGGACGTCTGATGATGGGGAGATTCTAGATCCTTACGATCAGGAACCTCTCCATACTAAGGACGCTGATGCTAAGTCCAAAGTATATATTCCTGGACTTATTCGGGCGGTCCGCACAGCCTTGGTGATTGAGGACGAAGTTCCCCCAGCGGCTAAATCTAAGTATGCCTTTTTCAAAGATGTGAAGGGCGATGCCACAGTCTTTCCTCTTTCGGGTCAGTTGGTGGACCATTTAGAGGAGGCGTGGAAACAACCTGGCAAAAGATACCAGCCGCAGAGACGCCTGGCGGTGGCTTATCCGTTCGCGGATAATTATTTTGCGAAGTGGGAATCCCCTCCACAGGTGGATTCTCACGTGACCCGTCTTGTCCGTAGTGCCACATTGCCGATGCCATCCATGTCCTCCCTTAAGGATGCTACGGACCGCAAGGTAGAAATCTGCCTGAAGTCCGCTTATTCCCTTGCAGGGGGGGCAGCACGGCCGGCTATGGCCATTTGCTGGGTTGCCAGAGCGATGGAGCGCTGGGCGGATTCATTAGAGGCTTCTTTTGAATCCGACTGTCCGGCCGATCAGGCGGAGTTGATTGGCAATCTCCGTGATTCGGCCACCTACATCAACGAGGCGGCTCTAGACATTAGTACTCTGGTGTCTAGAATTTCTTCAGCAGCGGTAGCTGCTCGTCGCACCTTGTGGCTGCGATCCTGGAAGGCGGACGCAGATTCCAAGAAAGGTCTGGAAGCGTTGCCGTTTACCGGAGAAGTTCTCTTCGGTCCGGATCTGGATAAGATTGTGGCCACGCTGGCGGCAGCCAAATCTGCCTGTCTCCCGTCGGCCGCTGCTCCTTCTGGTTCGGGACCATCGTCCTTTCGGTCATCTAGGGCCCAGGGCAGGCCCAAACCACAGTCGTTTCCTCGACAGGCTGGCCCTAAGAAATCGGTCAAGCCCCGGAAGCAGGCATGGAGTACCAGACGTCCGGCCCCCAAGCCAGATGACAAGCCTGCGGCCTGACGGTCCGGGCCTCCCTTTGGGGGATCCCAGGGTGGGAGGCCGCCTGCTACAGTTCGCCCAGTGTTGGTCGACCACTACGACAGACACTTGGGTTCTGGAGGTGGTTTCTCACGGATACGCCCTCTCCTTCCGGCACAGACCCCCGGCTCGCTTCTTCACCACGGGTCTCCCATCAGACCGGAACAAGGCTACGGAGCTGCGGAAGGTATTGCACACTATGCTCCAGGCTGGAGTTATAGTGGCGGTTCCATTCTCCCAGAGGGGCCAGGGTTTCTATTCAAATCTATTTTTGGTACAGAAACCCAATGGGTCATATCGTCCGATTCTCAACCTCAAAGCACTCAACAAGTCTTTGCGGGTCCCGAAGTTTCGGATAGAGACCCTACGGTCCATCATTCTGGCGCTGGAACCTGGGGACTACTTGGTGTCATTGGACATACAGGACGCTTACCTGCATGTCCCTATTCTTTGGCGCCATCAACAGTTCCTCAGGTTCGCAATCAGCAGCGACCACTTCCAGTTTCGGGCGTTACCTTTTGGCCTGGCAACAGCACCACGTGTTTTCACCAAGGTGATGGCGGTCATGGCGGCTTCTCTGCGGCTGCAGGGAGTCCGCATGTTGCCGTATTTGGACGACCTGTTATTGGTGGCAGGATCTCCAGAGCTCCTGTTACGCCACTTGGACCTGACCATTGCACTGCTGCAACGGCACGGCTGGCTAATCAACTGGCAGAAGTCCACTCTAATCCCGTCTCGGAGGATTCTGCATCTTGGAGCCTTATTGGACTCGGGACAGCAAAGGATCTTCGTGACGGAGGACAAGATCTCTGCTTTTCAGTCAAGGGTGCGCAGTTGTCTGCACAGCCGCCGGGTGTCCTTACACTCGGCGATGAGGTTACTGGGCTCCATGGTGTCGGTGTTCGACATGGTGGAATACGCCCAGTTTCACTCCAGACCTCTGCAGCACCTGATCCTGTCCAAGTGGAACGGGCTGACTCAGTCTCTGAAGTCCCAGACGATTGTGCTCACCCAGGAGGTTCGCCTGTCCCTTACGTGGTGGTTACAGACGACCCACCTCAACAAGGGACGTCCGTTCTGGGTTCCAAATTGGGTCCTGTTGACAACGGACGCCAGTCTTCGGGGCTGGGGAGCAGTTTCGGGTCCACACTTGTTCCAGGGCAGGTGGACGCCGACAGAAGCGGAGCTTCCAATAAATATCTTGGAACTCCGTGCGGTCTTCAATGCTCTCCAGCAGGCACAGCGGTTTCTCCAGGGTCGCCCGGTGCAGGTCCAGTCGGACAACGCTACCACCGTGGCCTACATAAACAGGCAAGGAGGAACTCGCAGTCGGGTGGCTCTCGTAGAGGTCTCTCGGATCCTGGTTTGGGCGGAGCGCAATCTTCCGGCCATATCAGCGGTCTTCATCCCGGGAGTGCTCAATTGGGAGGCGGACTTTCTAAGTCGCCAGGACGTTCATCCGGGGGAATGGTCCCTGCACCCGGACGTTTTTCAACTACTGGTGGACAGGTGGGGTCTTCCAGAAATCGACCTCATGGCGTCCCGGCACAACAACAAGTTGCCGGTGTACGGGTCTCGCACAAGAGACGAAGGGGCGTCTCTGGTGGATGCTCTGTCCGTCCGGTGGACGTTCCGGTTCGCATACCTGTTCCCTCCGGTCTCCCTTCTTCCACGGGTAATCCGGAAATTCAAACAGGAAGGAGGGACGCTCCTGTTGATAGCTCCCGCGTGGCCCAGACGGCACTGGTTCTCAGACCTTCAGGGTCTGTCCGTGGACATTCCTCTGCGGTTGCCGCTACGACCGGACCTTCTGTCTCAGGGTCCTTGCCTTCAACCGGACCTGACTCGGATGTCTTTGACGGCGTGGCTGTTGAGACGGCCATGCTGAGGTCCCGGGGGTTTTCCAGCTCTGTGGTGCGTACCATGTTGCGAGCTCGGAAACCGTCTTCCGCGAGGATATACCATCGCGTGTGGCATACGTTCTTCCAGTGGTGTCGACCGAGAGGTTATGCACCGCGGGAGTTTCGTCTGTCTCGGATTCTCGCCTTCCTGCAAGCGGGACTAGATCATGGGCTTCGCCTTGCTTCTTTGAAGGTACAGGTTTCGGCCCTATCTGTCTGGTTTCACCGTAGGATTGCTACAATCCCGGATGTGCGCACCTTTATGCAGGGTGTTCTCCGCATTCAGCCGCCCTTTGTTCCACCTGTGGCGCCTTGGGATTTGGCTGTGGTCCTGAGGGCTCTCCAAGGACCGCCGTTTGAACCACTGGGCTCAGTGGATCTTAAATGGCTAACAGCTAAGACTGTTTTCCTTCTGGCCATTGCTTCGGCCAGACGTGTTTCTGAGTTAGGGGCTCTTTCTTGTAGACCCCCTTTCTTGGTTTTTTATGGGAACAGGGCAGTGCTCCGCACTCGGCCCGAGTTTCTTCCCAAAGTTGTTTCCCAGTTTCATATTAACGAGGAAATAGTTGTTCCGGCCTTTAACTCACCGGGTCTTTCCGTGGGTGAGGCCTCTTTGGATGTTGTGCGGGCCTTAAGGACTTATGTTGACCGCACTTCTTCGTTTAGGAAGTCGGACGCTTTGTTTGTCCTCTTTGGCTTCCGTAAAAAGGGTTGGCCTGCTTCAAAGCAAACTTTGGCAGCCTGGATCCGTATGGCTATTTCTGAAGCTTATCTTCATGAAGGCCTACCGGTCCCTCCTTCTCTGAAGGCTCATTCCACTAGGTCTGTGGGTCCTTCGTGGGCAGCTCGACGTGGTGCCTCGGCAGTTCAGATCTGCAAGGCTGCTACGTGGTCTTCTGTCCATACCTTCGTGAGGTATTACAGGTTTGACACCTTCGCCTCTCAGGATGCTTCCTTCGGGCGGCGGATTCTCCTTTCTGCACAGGAGCGTCCCCACCCTTAAAGGATACTGCTTTGGGACATCCCCAAGGTATCCTGTGGATACCCTATGGACCCTGAAGTAGAAAATATGAGATATGGTAAGAACTTACCCTTGTTATCTCTATTTCTACGAAGTCCATAGGGTTCCACAGGACTCCCGCCCTGTCGCACCTGTGCTGCAGATGGGCTTTGCTCTGGTCACCGGTTTTCCGTCTCCCTCTGGTGAGAATGTGATTCTTGTATGTGTCCAGATCTTTGTTCTCTCTCTTCCTTCTCCTCCTCCGGCCTATGGCTTGGTAACTAACTGAGGTGCCTTGGCCCGGGGGCGGGGTATAGGAGGGGGACCTAGTGCATCCTGGGAGGCTGAAAGCTTAACTCTTTGGTGCCCTGCGACTGACGTCACACCTATACCCCAAGGTATCCTGTGGAACCCTATGGACTTCGTAGAAATAGAGATAACAAGGGTAAGTTCTTACCATATCTCATATTATTGCTGAGGTACTGTACAGCTTTTGGTGCCTATGGAGTTTGAAAGGGAAGTGATACTTGTGTCCTGCTCTTTAAACAACAATATATCTAAAGGTGGGTACACATTAGACAATTTTTTAATGATTTCCCAGATTCTGACTGATCAGAACTTCAAATCGTCAAGTTTGTATGCACTATGCGCACTCCCGCTGCGTTATCCGTCACATCTTCAGGTCGGCCCTACATGCTGCTCAATCTGAAGATGTGACCGATGATACCATGCACGTGGATGTGGCTGAGGAACGACATATAGTGCGGTTGTGTACAGACCACACAATATGACGGCCGTCGAATCTACCGTCGGCTGTTTCACTGCAGACCCTTGTTTGCGATTAGACATCTGTTTACTATGTTTTAACAATAAGTCAGTGAGATTAGAAAAGTGCCACTTGGTCACCAGCGACATGCCTCTGTGTAACTGGACTTTTTCTGCAACACACATATATATATATATATATATATATATATATATATATATATATATATGTGTATAAAATAGTTTTGTTGTGTTGTTCTGCTTTGGTATATTCTGTTATCTTTATTTTTGAAACCTTTGTCAGCCACGGTTTGTTGAGCATATAGAGGCAACATCCTGAGAGGTTGGAAGTTTCAGAGTATAAATCTGAAATTGTCCTCACCTGGTAGTGTAGGATAAAGGTATTTTTGAATCAACCAGAAGTGTGACCAAACATTTGCACATTCACAGTTTAATCTGTTAAAAATAGTAAATGGTAATTGTGCGTTGAAATGTGCGGAAACATGTCTTGTTTGTGTTTGCACTCTGCAGACGTTCTGTAAGGCACACCTTTGGTCAGTGATGAACTTCATGAGCCACATGGTGGAAACTTTTAACTTCGAAAGGGCTGCACATTACATTTAATCTCAGTAATAACTTAAAACTATATATTTGATCATAGACCGAGACATATATGTAATAAATTACCAGCAGGCGTTTGAAACAAGTCTGCCCACAAAGGAAGGAGCTGGGGCCTCAGATGAAGACTAGTATGACTGCGTGTTGCCCTAGGGCTGCCTGTTGAATTAGCTGTATTTACTGTTATGTAAATTGAGAATTTGCTGTCTGTAATAGTTTGGTGTAATTCCCTTAAATAAATATCATTACTGCTGGGTTGGAATGTTAAGTGAATACACAATATTACACACTTATTACAAAATAGTAGGTGTTAGTAATTTGTGTGAGACACATACACACATTTGTTTACAGCAAGCAAGTAAGAATTATTCATTTCACTCTGCAAAATAGGTAATGGTCATAATGTTCTGTTTTAGATCTGTCTAGGAATAGACTGTCTGAGATTGCTGCAGAGATATGCCACTACGTTTCCCTGGAAACTCTAAACCTTTATCAGAATTGCATCCGCTATGTGCCAGAGGCCACCCTTAACCTGCAAGCCCTGACCTTCCTCAACCTCAGGTACAGTATAAATTATAGAACATTGTGTAACAATGAATAATCTCTACATTTCAGGAACAATCCTGGAAAGAGTTCCTGAGGAGTTATTTTTTTGCTAATAAACAGACCAGGCCCAGAAGTAGCATCTGATCCAGTTTCAGTGTGTGGACGGTTTTGCCTAAAGCTTGGGTACTCACTTCTCATTTCTTTGGACGATGAAAAGAACAATATATCGCTAGTGCATCAGCGGGTGTATACACCCGATATCTTCATTCATAGAAATATCAAGTTGACCCTGCAGCACAGCCAATGTCGATATGTTATCCAGATGTATTGGTAGGTCTAGCTATGTGTAAGCTGACATCACATCCTGGCAAAGCAAATTTAAATGCCCATCCAGCTGTGATGTCCTGCCAGACATATCGAGTGGCCGATTGGTAAATGTGTGCAGCTTACCAAATCAGCCACTCTGTCGGAGTGATGGTTGCTCTAGTGTACCCAGCATTACAGCCAAAACAGTCTATTTGAATAGTACTCTCATTGTGTTGTCTTAGAGGTACAAATTGTTAGAATTAATATTTGAAATATCACAATGCTGAATATAGTTGTCATTCTGATTTTAGGTCAAATCTGTATACATCACATGTACAAGTTTATGGATTGCAGTGCCAATTTTAAGCTTAGTTTTGTTTTTTTCTAAGTCGGAACCAACTGACATCACTACCTGGGCACCTTTGCAGTCTTCCCCTGAAAGTGCTTATTGCAAGTAACAACAAGTTGGACTCTTTGCCAGAGGAGGTTGGTCTTCTGAGGCATCTAACAGAGCTGGTAGGTACTCTGCTGATCATCCCAGTTTAACACATGCTATCAAAGATTTATAGTTTTCACTGTAGGAATTTTTTGGGTAGGATGCTGATCACAAAGAAAACCACATTTTAATGTTGATGGACAAAATTCACGAAGCGATGAGTCATTAAAACGGCTTTGTGTATAAGGTGTATATGAAACATGAATGAATTTCATGTATGTACACAAACTTTGTCTGAGCCACAAAATGATTGAAACTATTGTATACAATTACCTGCAGGCTGTGTGTATAAGGTGTATATAAAACATAAATGCATTCTGTGTTTATATTTGGGTCCCATTTCCAAGATATCTCATTATGATATGCAAATATTCCAAAATACGGAATATTCCGATATCGAAAATACCCCTGGTCCCAAGCATTTTGGATATGGGAGACTCACCCTGTATAGTGATTTTTAACTGTGTATATACAAGTTTGTAAAACGTTTGAAAAAAATACTTTCAACTCCCATCTGCAAGTTCAATAACCCTTTCCCATCAGACAACCTATTTGTCCCCATATTTAAAACCATTTTTCTACTTTTTAGAGAAAATAACTTGAAAAATCACATATTTATTGCCCATGTTTTCCTTTTGAAAAACCTCTAAATACATTATTATTCATTTGAAAGGTGTCACAGGAGTACTGCACTGTCATTGTCTCAAAATTGTTCCCTTAAAATAAGGCTTTTTCCCTACTTTTCCATGCCAACTCCCATTAAGACACACGTTAACTTAACATGGATTTGTAATTAAATAGCAAAAAGTTGCTGCCACTTGTTAATAACCTGCGTTAAGCAATTTTTGGCAAGCTCACAGCTAATGGATTTGGCCCCATAATATGCAATATAAAACTATCTTCTTGAAAGAGACCCTTTTCTTATTGCTTAATTCTCTGGAACATAAACAGCAAAGCCAATTTAATGGTGCTTGTCCTGTTGGGCACATAAATAAAAATATGCTTAGACTCTACAAGGGTAAGGCTTTATGCTAGGTAATGTAAGCACCTAATATTAATAGATATTACATCTGAGAAATACATTACAATACACTCAGACACTGAACAGACTAAAGCTGGGTACACACTAGACTGATCGGACGACATATCGTCCCATTCGGGCAGTGTGTGCCAGCTATGTCGCTGACACTGCCTGCTCCTGCGCGTCGCCAGCGATATCACCCGCTGTAGCTGCCTACAGGTCCAAATGGGCGATATCAGCAGGGACCATGCTGCCGAATGCAGCATGGCACCTCGCTGCCCTGCAGTACTCCATAGATGAATCGCCATCTCTCTTTATCCTCGGAAGGCAGCAGGCACCTAGCTTTCCTTTGCTTGGCCAAGGGCTGCTCAGGGAGGTTGTGCATTTGCTTGTCCTACATATAGTGTGGGGCCATCGGCAGCATGGAGTGTGGAAGCACCAGGTGTTCCCTCCTCTGTTGGGAGTATGGTGTGCATCTTTTGTGAGCTGTTGTGATGGTACAGCTGTACCTAATCCTTTGCTCTGTCCATCCGATGTTACTAAGTGGGGGGTGGGCGGGGGGTGGCAGAAGGGAAGGGTTACAGAGAAGTTTAACGCATCTAAAAAGCAAGTACAGCAGTAAATCATCAAGTTAGAGAAGAACGATCAGTTCGGATTCTGTCTCTACCCACAGACGAATCGCAGGTTGAGAATGCCAAAGAACACCTTGTGTAAGATGTGCGGAACAAAAATAGACTTGTAGCCTATGCATTCCTTCCTAGTCAGGTTTGTGCAATACCTTTTAACCAAAGTCTCCTTACAGAGCAGAAAACATTAGTATGTTTGTGCTGATGACAGTGGAGGATCTTAGAAACATGTTCCAGATGACCCTGAACGTTTTAAAGTAGTTGAAGTAGTATATTAATTTTAATGGTTTGCTCTGCTTGTCCAAGAAATGTGTTGTCCATTTAATAAGATCCTTAAGATTCTTAATATAGTTAGCAGAGTAGAGCTGAGTGTCGAGTGTGGTTAGGTATACAGTACCCAGCATTATTTGAGTCTGTTTTTTTTTTTTTTATTGTAATTGAAATTGGGATAGGTTTAAGTGTAGCATGGAGCAAATCTGGGAGATTGAGGTTTTAAACATCTGTTTTAAGAGAGTTGATCTTGAAATTGGAGAGATCACCAAAAACAGGGTGAATTAGGGATGGAGTAACACTAACTAAACTGTTAGTGAGGATCTTGGCAAACAATTAGAAATTTGAGCCAAGTTGAGAAATTGGACAATAACTTCCACGTCCAGAGGGATCCTTTCCAGTCTTAGGAATGACTGCTATTTCTGCCCTGGCGATGGTACCAACAGAAATACTAGTTTATATGCCAGATGTACAGTTCTATCTAGGAAAATGTTATTTTGAGTAGAAGAAGCAGGTTGAATCTCTGAGCATTTTGTACAGTTCTATTTTAGATACTGGAATCCTCCTACAGAATTGTGACAGGAACCTGTTGTACCTACTTTGGAACCCTGCATCTTCCACTATCCTGTCCCATCTGTGGTTTCCTGCTACCCTTCATTCCTTGCATTACATCAGGAAACTACCCATGTCACATGTAGCTCTGTCCTGAGATGCAATCGGGAAGCTGGCTGACATTATACCGACAGCCGGGTTCCCGACTGTCATATCCCGGCGAGGTTGAAATGCCTGGCGTCTAGATGTAGATGCCACTCATTTCACCAAGACCGGCGCCCGGCATCCCGATCGAAGGGATGCCGGGTGCCGCGAGCGGACAGCCTTGGGGGAGGAGGGTTAGGTTTAGCGCACCCGGGGGGAACTTAAAGTTAGGCACCCCCCGGGAGGGTTAGGGTTAGGCCAGTGGGAGGGAGGGTTAGGGTTAGGCACCCCCGGGGGAGACTTAGGTTTAGGCAGCGGGGAAGGGGGGGTTAGGCACTTACAGGGGGGATTAGGGTTAGGCTCTTGGGGGGGAGGTTAGGGTTAGGCACCCCTAAGGAGGGTTAGGTTAGTCATTACTTACCTTACGATGATCGGGATTTCCAGCGCTGCCGCTGCCGGGATCTGTTCCAGTGTCGGGCTGCCGCTGCCGGGAATCGAGCCGTGCGGCCGGCGGTATTTCATCTCGATTCCCTCTGTCCTTATTAACACAACTACAGAGGTGGACAGCTCACTGCCTGTTACTTACACGATCAGCACACTTCTCTTGCTGCTGTGAACTTTCTGATTGGCTAATATTGAGGACACACACAGATGACATAATCTAAAGTCTGAATTCAATAAGGTACTCTGGCCCTTATTCAGCATTGCACGTATGTGCAATGTTAAACGCACATGTGCAGAACGGGTCCTGCATGATCGCACACAGCCCCAGCTATGTCTCTGCCTGATTGACAGTCATAGGCAGTTTTGGTGGAGGGATGACTGGCGTTCTCGGCAGTGGCGTCACAAGGGGGGTGCTGGCTGCACCCAGGTGTTACCCGATGAGGGGTGACGCCAAAGTGCCAATTCCTCCTCAGTGACGGGAGCCAGGAGCTGCACTGTAGCATTACGTGCAGCACTCGGCTCCTGACACAGTGAGGGAGCCAGCACTGCACACAGAGTGGTCCCCAGGGGCCGGTCACACCTCCGGGACCCCTGGAGCGACAAAACTGGTTTTCGGCCCTGCGAGGCCCCGCTTGCATGCAGCTTTGCAATTCCGTCTACTACTTTACAAGTACGCACTTTACAAATGGCAGAGAAAAAGAGTCTGGTACATGCCGTGGTAACACTCATGCTGTGTAGTATCCTGATTTATATCAGGTATGTGTAAACCGATCTAGAAAATATTTGTTTATACTTGTAATAAGAGAAGTGGAGAGAAATGGATTATCAGTCTTGATTACAGACTGAATTCTTATTATCGTCATAGTCGTCCTATGTCTGTCTATACACCATAGTAAAAATTCAAAGAGCAGTAGCTACTGAATTACTGCTTTTCTAAGTTAAAGGCAGTTCAGTTGCTGCAGAATATGTGCATTACTGTCATGTTCTATACACATGTAATATATATTGTTGAAAGTGAATCAGGAATATTTCAAACGTTAAGAACTTCTACAAATATCTTTGCTTTGCAGGATGTGAGCTGCAATGAGATCCAAGTACTCCCCACACAGATTGGCAAATTAGAATCATTACGGGATCTCAACATCAGGAGAAATCACTTGGTACAACTGCCAGAAGGTGAGTAGAAAAAATGCATATTATCTGATCTTATGGGTTACAGATCCAAATGGAGGTTTCACCTCCTTCACAGTTCTGTCATGCTACTCCTATGCTCTTAACTCTTTTATATAGCCGTTCTATATACAGTGAAAAGAACAAATGGATTTTGTTCTGTAAATTAAGGATTGCATTTATTTTTTTAAATTCATCTTGTCACTGTCACACCAGTATTCAGTATACATTAAAGTTACTGGAGTGCTTGTAAGTTCACCCTATTTATGTTCATATAAAAATAATGGTAATGTTATATATTTAAATCATATGGCAGAATGAACATCATACGTAATGAATAGACATCATTTATTAAACATAGGGCCCTATTTAATTAGGTGCGAAAAGTCGCATTTGGCAAAATGCATTCGCGGGTGCGAACATTTCACACATAAGTGCATATCACGATATTCAATTTCCGAAGTGCATGTGCGAAAACTCCATAGACCTAAACAGGCAAAAAGTTTTCCCCATCTCAGAGCAGGTGATAAAATGTGCAAAATGCCTTTTTCTTTTTCAGGGTCCATGGACTCCACAGGGAGACATTGGGGTAGGGTGGGACCTGGAGGACCGGGCACCAGCAGCAAAGCTTTTCAATCCCAGGATGCTCCGTTCCTTCTCCCTATACCCCGCCCACAACCTGAGGGCACTTCAGTTTCAATGGTGTCCGGCAGGAGCTAGACTACCATTCTAACAGGGGGCTGCATTAATCAGCCCAAGCTTTTATTTTAGGATTTCATTTATTTCTATTTTTGTACTGTAATGGGCAAGCAGCACCAGACTGTCCTCCGGATGTCTGTGCTGCCGCTCCATCACCCCTCCGAGGTGCCGCGACTCCAAGCCTGTGCTAGGTACTCCCGGCGGGGCTCCGAGGGGGACTAGCTAGCAGGCTCCTCTGACCCCAGACTGCAGCCCGGAATTCAGGGGACAGGTAAGGCGGTACCCCGTTAGCAGGGACCCGCATTGTTGCGGAGTCTTGCCTCCGATCTCAGAAGACAGACCGGAGGCGCTGATGTGGACACTGGTGCGCCACGACTCCACTAGACCACCGGGGCATATAACATACTGGCGCAGGGCATATGTAAGGAGGCCAGGGGACCTGGTGGTTAATGTCAGCAAGGGGAGAAGGCACTCTCCCTGCAGCCCCTCCCCCTAGTCCAGGGAGCCACTCCGCTGCGGTCTTGTTGTTCCCTGGGCTTCTCCTCCCTCCCCCTCCCCCCCCCCCCCTTTTCCCTAAGATGCGTTGCAGACAGGTCTCCGGGAATGCTGGGTCCAGTCTCTCTGTATACCTCTCCCACGAGCCAGGTCATACAGCGCTATATCCTACCAGCCACTGTGGTCTGTGTAGTTGATTATAGTGCCCATTGTAAACGTGATGTTTTTCTGCGTTTGTATGTGACTTGTGCTAGCGCTAATCTCTACTTTCTATACTGTACAGCTTATACCTTTCCCTTTATTCTACTGTACCCTGACATACTAAGGCAGGCCTGGCCAACGTGTGGCTCTCCAGCTGTTGTGAAACTACACATCCCAGCATGCCTTGCCACAGTTTTAGCATTCCCTAATAGCAAAACTTTTACAGGGCATGCTGGGACTTGTAGTTCCACAACTGCTGGAGAGCCACAGGTTGGGCAGGCATACTGTGTATTATCATACTGTGTATTCTGTCATTCTTGTGGCTATGCCTGGCAGAGGAAAGCATAACAAGCAGCCTGATGCTGCTGCTCCTACTCTGGCTCCTACTCTGGTGTCTTGTAAGTCCTGCTCTGTATTAATTGTTACACAGCCCCAGGCCCATCAGCCCCGGTGTGTCTTCCTCAGGACCCACCCTGGGCTGCCTTTTCACAAATTTTGTCAAAACTTGCGGACCAAGTAGCTGTCCCCGTGGTAGCTCCCCCTGTGGGATGGCCAAAGCAGATACTCCCTGCAAATCCTAATCCTTTGCCTACCCCATGGGTAGCCGTACTGTCCCCCTCAGTACAGAGTTTGGCTAATACAGTTTTTCTGCAAATGCTGCAAAAAGAAAAGCCACCCTCTAAACTAAATGTACCTGCTCTTGTGAGAGCTGTTAAATCTGTTCTACAAATAGAAGTGGATGAACCCGCTCCTAAGGGAAAAAACAAAACACACACTTTTTAAGCGACAAAAGGTTGTTTTACCAGAGATCCCTCACTCTGACCAGCTATTTGATCACATGAGTGAAGCTTGAAATTTGCCTGGTAAAAGGTTTCAAATTCCAAAACTGTTCAGGTCCTTTTACCCTCTTCCAGCTACTGATTGTACTAAATGAGAAGTTCCCCTATCAGTGGAGTCTCATGTAACACGTCTGGTTAAAAATGCCACCTTACCCATTCATACTGCAACCTCCTTGAAGGAGACTACAGATAGACATATAGATGCTTATCATAAATCTATATTCTCTCAGAAGCTATTACTTGTCCTTCTAGGGCTATGGCCTGGCATGGCAAAAGCCACTGAGAGATGGGCAGAGGCCCTAGAAGACACTTTTTCTCCTGATGCTCCCCCTGATGCTTTGAGGGAACAACTGTCCTATATCATTAGAGATGCAGCCTCCTACTTAGGTGAAGCAGTTATGGATACGGCTTTCCTGGCCTCCAGGATATCTGCCACTTCGGTAGTGCCATATTCTTTGGCTACGTTCCTCGAAAGCAGATTCAGAATCAAAACGGGCTCTAAAGTGTCTGCCTTATGCAGGATACATCCTATTTGGCCCAGAATTGGAAAAAATTGTGACTTCTTTGGTTGCTAACAAGACGAAGTTCCTGCCCTCTGCATATGATACAAAACCTCAGACGTTATCCTTTCGGTCCTTTTGCCCTCAATGAAAAGCCAAGGGTCAGTCCTTTTCACGACAGCAGACATCAGCCAAGGCCTCCAAGCCTAGGGCCAAACAGGCCTGGACTACTAGACGTCCACCTGCCAAGTCTGAGGACAAGTCTACAGCCTGATGGGGGCGGGCCTCTCCCTGCGGGCTCCCAGGGTGGGGGGCCAACTTCTTCAATTCGCCCAAGTTCGGCATCAAACCATATCAGATGCCTGGGTAAGGGAAGTGGTCTCCCACGGATATGCCCTCTAATTCCTGAGGCGACCTCCCAGCAGTTCTTTTGCACAGGACCTCCATCGGACCCAACCAAGGCCCTGCTGCTCCAAAAAGCAATTCATACCACTTTCAGACAGAAAAAGGCAAAAAACCCGGCTTTTACCCGGCATTTTGCGTACCAGGTTTTTTGCCATTTTCTGTCTGCTACCCCTTTCACACAGGAAAATGAATATCCCAGGTAATTCACTTTTACCCGGTAGTTTGCTAAACAACCTGGGATTTTTACCTGTGTGAAAGGGGCAACCCGGGACTTAATTCCCGGGTCTACGACCAGGGAATTTAGTCCCAGGATGACCCATTCACACAGGGAAAAATCCAGTGTTGTTTAGCAAATTACCGGGTAAAAGTGAATAACCTGGGATTTTCATTTTCAGTGTGAAAGGGGTATCAGTCTTTACTGATACCACTTTCAGACAGAAAATGGCAAAAAACCCGGATTATCCCCGACTTTTGTGTTCCAGGTTGTTTTGCCACTCTCTGTCTGTACCCCCCCTTCATACAGAAGAGCAAATTACCAGGTCTAAAATTTCAACCCGGTAATTTGATTTTTTACACGTGTATTTCTTCTGTCTGAAAGGGTCAACCCGGGACTAAATTCCTGGGTCGAAGTCCCGGGAATTTAGACACGGGATGACCCTTTCAGACAAAACAAAGTCCCGTGTAAATTACCAAATTACCGGGTTGAAATGTTTAACCCAGTAATTTGGATTTCTGTCTGAAAGGGGTATGATTAAGAAGTAATAATTTGGGTCCCCTCCTCACAACGGGGCAAGAGCTATTATTCTACCCTTTTCTTAGTTCAGAAGCCCATTGGGTCTCATCGGCTTACTTGCTGGACGCCATCATACGTTGGTATCCCAGGAGAAATGCTCTTTCTGTTCAGAATTGGGTCTGTTTTCAGACTGACGAGTAAGAACAGCAAGTGGACATGCAGCAGTATTTGGGGGAGAAACTAAATTTTACCTTTTACTTTTACCGTAGTCTGAGTTGGTTACCTTGTTTGTGGTTAAATTATTTCTCTTTTTTTATTATATTGTATACTAAACCAGTGTTTTCCCCATGCTGTATTTCTGTTGATTCCTTCAATAAGAGAATATGAAACTCTCTGGAAATCAATCGCGGTATGAAATAAAGAGAGAAACAACACAATTGTGTAATATTGTTTATCTTTAATGGTACCAATATGCAAACTCAATGTACTCGCATTCCTATAAGAAGCATGTAGTGGTTTCTTTGTGTGCTTCTTAAGTAGCAATCTGATGTTTGTGGGACAGAAGAAATGAAGCTCAGAAGAACTGCTGTTTGGTAAGATCTCAGAAGTGACATGAATTATAAAGGCAACCAATAGTGTAATATTAATTAAAACAAAGTCTCATTAATATGGATAATGTCAAATGCAATCTCATTGTTAGAAACCTATGACACAGTGTATTTACAAGTCCAAACTGGTGACATGAAGTACAAGGTGTCACCCTGAAAAGAAAAACCAAGAAGCACTAACATTTTCTGCCAGATTTTATAGAAAGTTAAGACAATACAGGTTGAGTCTCCCATATCCAAAATGCTTGGGACCAGGGGTATTTTGGATATCGGAATATTCCGTATTTTGGAATATTTGCATGCCATAATGAGATATCTTGGGAATGGGACCTCAATATACACACACAAAGCATTTATGATTCATATACACCTTATACACAGCCTGAAGGTAATTTTATACAATATTTTCAATAATTTTGTGGCTCAAATAAAGTTTGTGTATGTACATGAAATTTCTGTTTCATATACACCCTATACACACAGCCTATAGGTCATTTTATGCTTTATTTTTAATAATTTTGTGCCTTAAACAAAGTTTGTGTACATTGAACCATCAAAAAACAAAGGTTTCACTATCTCAGTCATGCTAAAAATATTCCGTATTTCGGAATATTTGGATATGGGAGACTCAACCTGTTCTTATTTATTTATTTATTAACAGTTTCTTATATAGCGCAGCATATTCCGTTGCGCGTTACAATTGTAAACATAAATAGAACAAAACTGGGTAATAACAGACAGATATATAGGTAGGAAGGCCCTGCTCGCAAGCTTACAATCTATAGAACTACTAAAATATAAACTTCATAATATGGCTTATCTCATAAAGTAATAAACATGTAGAGACACCCCAGGGCAAACTATCCATCATCATCACCACCACAAGAAAAAAGTGGCTTATGGGGCCCAGACAAAGAAAGAAAAAAATATATCAGCAGTATAAAACTGCAGATCCCGGCGCTTGATTGAACTTAAATGGAAAACAGATGACTCAGTGTTTGCTGCAAGCAATGAAGGTTTTGTTAGAACCCCAAAAGACCGCTGTCGTGATTTGTTTATGGGGCCCATACGTCTGCAACGGATAGGCTGAATTCTCTGTTCTGCTGACATTGGGTTTGGGGGATTGGGGACATATTGAGAAATCTCGGTTCCCCCGATCCCAAATTGGGAATTTTTAATATGTTGAATTTCCCCATCTGCCTACGTATCACCGATTTATCCATGTGCGCGGATCGGTGTCAGCAAAACGGTGAGTTGCAACTGAGGTGTATCAGGGTCCTTTACTGTACAAAACATTGTACCAAAAGCACTCTGTTATGAGCATTTCATGAAAAACTCAGATCCCCGCTGAGTAGAATAGTGGTCGACGCCTTCAAGAGCTGAGTACATCTGTGTTTGTATATTGGTACCATTTAAGATTAACAATATTACACTATTTTGTTGTTTCGTTTTTGATTTTATACTACAGTGGATTTCTGGAGAGCTTCATATTCTCTTCTGGACTGAGTCAACATTGGAACAGTATATGAACGTTCATATTTTTTTTAATCGTAACTTTTTGTTGGAAATTTTTCTACATATTATAAACAGACCTAAAAATAAATACAAATACATTTGCAAAAAATCTTGTGTTGCCAGCAAACAATGCATCATTAAATAACAAAGTATGCATTCAGAGGGTTATCAGTTACAACCTGAACCTGGAAACATAGGTATAGCATATAAACAACTTGCGCATGGAGGTAAAAAAAAAAAAACAGCCAAATTAAAAGAAAGCAAAAGGGGCAAACTAAGGTGACAGAAGAGTGGAAATAAGAGGATAGATTACACGGAGGGATCTCCAACAGGTCTACGAAGGCCCAGTGAGGAAAGAGCCCATCTATCCCATAGCTTGTGAAATTTGGGAAGGTCCTTACGACTAATATAAACATAACGTTCATGGTCAATGGTGTCATTAACCAGCTTCCGCCACTTGTGTATGTCAGGAGGATCCAGAGCACACCAGGAGCAGGCAATAATTACTTTTGCCATGGTGAATAAGCCTAAAACATAACTATATTTGTATTAAACAATTCCTCAATATCCAATGCAAATAGACAGTTTTGTTTCTGAAGGAGGTAATGATGGGAAAGTAAATTGCATATCTGACCATACTAACTTCCAAAAATCATTAACCCTAGGCAATCCCATTACAAATGCCAAAAATCGCAGTCAAAAGCCCAAAATTTGGGGCGGGCAGTTGGAATATTAATATCAATACTTGCAATAGAAACAGGGGAATGGTAGCAAAATAAAATAATGAATTTGTTGGAAACAAATACAAGAGGAAGTATACCTTAATGAACTTTCATATTTAAGGACAATGTTCTATGGTAGCGCTTCTCAATACATTTCTGTATGCGGTTCTGGGAAAACTGGTTTACACCTTTGACATGGTGGAATATGCACAATACCATTCCTGCCCGCTACATTTGGAACGTCTGCAGCGGTGGAATCTCAAATTCCAGACGCAACTATCCACAGAGGTTTGACATTCTCATGTGGTGGCTCTAATTGTAGCATCTCGACAAGACGCCATTCCTGATCCAGGATTGGGTTCTTCTAACCACGGATGCCATCCTTCGTGGCTGGGGAGCCGTGAACGTCAGTCACACTCTTCATGGTAAGAGGATGGTTTGGGAGGCCAACCGATCAATTTCCTGGAGCTTGGAGCAGTCCCCCACGCACTGTCAAGCGAGGCCCTTGCTTCAACACAGAGCAGTTAAGGTACAATCGGACAAGGTGACGGCAGTCGCCTACATAAACCATCAAGGCAGTGCCAAAAGTTGCGGAGCCATGAAGGAAGTTTGTCTCAAACTCCATTGGGTGGAACATTTCTTCCCAGCGGTGTTGGTGGTCTACATTCTGGTAGTCCAAAATTAAGAGGCGGACTTTCTCAGCAGGCACGATGTTCACTAAGATGAGTGGTCTCTGCATCCTGATGTTTTCCAGATGCTGATCTGTTAATAGGGCCGTCCGAACATCGACTTGATGGCCTCCCAGCACAACCACCTTGCTACGGCTCCTGCTCCAAAGACCCGGGAGCCTTCTTGGTGGATGCGTTTACGGTACAGTGGAAATTTCCACTCGCGTACCTCTCTGCACCAATTGCTTTTCCGCGGGTCCTTTGCAAGTTGAAGCAGGAAGGTGTTCTCATCGCTTCGGACTGGCCATGAGGACCTGGTATGCAGACCTTCTCAGTCTGTACATTGTGTCTCCTTTTCCGGACGGAACTACTGTCCTAAGACCCATGCCTTCATCCCAACCTCGGCCGGCTAGCTTTGACAGGGTGGCTATTGAAACCTTGATCCAAAAAGCTAAAGTTAACTATCATTTGGATATCCAGACTATGCTCTGCACCCGGAAACCTTCGGCGAGTGTCTATTATCGTGTATGCCTGGCATATTTTGAGTTGTGTTCTGCCTGCGGTCGGGATCCTCTAGCGTTTCATCTCTCCAGATATTTGTCTTCTTTACAGAAGAGTATGGATCTGGGCCTTCACCTTGCTTCCCTGAATGTACAGGTGTCTGCCCTCTCGGTCTTATTTTAACGCATGATAGCGCTTCCTCCACATTCAACTCCACTTTGTTCCACCGGTATCTCTGTGGGACCAGATCTTGGTGTTGAGGGCTCTACGGAAATCCCCATATGAACCGTTGGATTCCGTTGATCTGCGTTTGCTGACGTGGTAAACAATATTCCTTCTGGCTATTGCTTCAGCCCGCAGTGTCTTGTACTTAGGTGCATTGTCTCACCGTGTACCTTTCCTTATGTTCCATCCTGACCATGCTGTTCTCCGCATACATCTGGACTATCACACTTCCATATCAACAAGTGGATCGTGGCCCCTTCCCTATCAACCTTGGATTCTACGGAGCCGATGCACTTATGCTGATCGGACAAAGGATATTCAGAAGTTGTTCATTCTTTGACTTCAACAGGCATGGCTGGCCGGCTTCCAGGCAAACTTTGGCTCGTTGCTTACGTCTTTCAATTCATCATGCCCATCTTTTGGCAAAGAAACCGGTCCAGCCCTCGGTGAAGGCTCATTCCACTAAGTCTGTGGGGGCCTCTTGGGTGGCTCATCGTGGTGCAGCATTGTAAGGCGGCCACATGGTCCTCTGACTATATCATTAAATTTACAGCTTTGACACCCTCGCCTTTGCCGATATGACTTTTGGGCGTTGGGCTCTTACCGCAGCACAGGAGCGTTCCCTCCCTTGAAGGGACAGCTTCAGGACTGCCCACTATCCCAGTGCCCCCCATTAGATATAAAAAAGGTGATTTTTGTCTTGTACAATTCCTTTTTGGTATCTTTTCATGCTGCAGGGAGAGCTTGTGGACAGCCCAGCATCCCCGTGAATGCAGTGATGAAAAGGGCGCATTTCAAGGTCATGTCCCCTTCTCTAGTGGCCCCGCCATTACTTCGAGTGCGCACATCTTGCCCTTGAGTGAGAGCCCCTCTGCCCACCCTAGAATTACTGTATGTGATTAATAGTGGTATGTTTACGCATTATGATGATGCGGAGTATGGCGCTCACCAGGTTTATCTTGAATTTCTGTTCTGCATTTCTCTTTTAGATACAGTGGAACAATTTGTATAGTCAAACATTTATCATTTTAAGAGTCAGAATCCATGTGCTTTCAAACATTTAAATAGAGCTGACAGTCAGAGCAAGCCAAGCATTCATGATCAATATTTAAAATGAATAAGTACAGTAGTAATGTAATTTTTTTTTTTTTTATTAGAACTTGCAGACTTGCCTCTGGTCCGTTTGGATTTTTCTTGCAATAAAGTTAGCAGTATACCAGTATGTTACCGAAATCTTCGTCATCTACAGACCATCACCTTAGAGAACAATCCTCTGCAATCCCCTCCAGCTCAGGTGTGTGCTTGACGTCATTAAATTTATTTATTGTAATTAAAAATTATATTTCCATAGAGTAACAGTACTGCTTAGAAATGAACATGTGTATATGAATGAATGAATTTTGGATGTATAGCAGAAGAAATGCATAATATTTATATAATGTCTATTGTTTGCATTGTGTTGATCCAAATAGATTTGCATGAAAGGTAAAATTCATATATTCAAATACTTGAACATAGAAGCTTGCAAGAATGCTCCAGACCTGCCTGAGTATGATAGAAGACCTCTAGGATGGTAAGTTTCCTGTTGCTATACATATCACATGGGAACAAACAATTGCTCAATTTAAAATGCAAACATTTTGTTCACTTTTTGGCCTGTTTCTTAAAAGGAAGTAGTGTTAACTTCTTGATGTTTGAAACTATCAAAAAGATAGTTTCACAACATAATTATGGTGTTGATGCAACTGTATTGCCTATCTAATTCATTGTATTAGTAAAACCTGAGTATTCACAACATTTTTATCATAATTATAATGACAGCCATCTCGCTCAAACCTTTTTTCCTGCCGAGGGCCATTTTGATATATATATAACATTTGCGGGCCTGGTGCAGGCCACAACCTCTCCGTGTGATGTCACAATCACTGGTGATTACAGCAATGCCCGGAGAATCCTGAGCATCAGAACTCAGTTGTGCCACATGCTATTCCCCAACTCCTATCTACTCACACTCCTTATCAAACCTGTATAGGAAAAGAGATCAGAATTGGCTTGGGGGGACCTGTTGCTAATAATTTCACTTTTGCATCATAGCCTAATTAGCCACTGTAGCCTAGCTTCTTATACAAGGATTTTCAATATAATCCTAATAAACCAAACTTCTGTATAATAAAAGTAACCACTGTCTGTCAGCAAATGATGACACTTTATTATAAAATCCCCCATACATTTATTAATGACCTATTCCCTACCCTGCCTCTTATTTATTTTTTTCCAGTTATTTATATAGTGCACACATATTCCGCAGCGCTTTACAGAGAATATTTGGCCATTCATATCAGTCCCTGCCCCAGTGGAGCTACTGCTGGCCGTACACTAGCGCAATTTCGGGCCAATTGTCCGATTGTCGACGCATCGTACGATGTAATTGTGTCCAAATCATGTAGCATTTAGGTAGGATACAATCCGAAGCGCACTCTCGCTGCTCTTAGAACGTATCGTTTGATCAGATGTGTAGCCCATATTATTTATCGTAATCGTATGCAGATCGTGTGTGTTAAAAAGCACCAAATCGTGTCGTCGGGACTGCCGGGGAGTTTAAGGGAAAACGTACGATGAATCGCATCGTACTAGCGTATGGCCAGCATTACTGTATATATTCCCTTCCACATGCTCTCGCACGTACACATTAGGGTTAATTTTTGTTGGGAGCCAATTAACCTCCCAGAATATACAAACTCCACACAGTTAGGGCTGTATTCTGAATCGAACCCAATCCTCAGTGCTGTGATTTTGCCCCTCTACTTCCCTCTTTCTCTCCATCTGACTGATTTTCTTCCACTAATTTTTCCTTTCATCTCCCTCATGTAATACTTTCCCTTCTGTTTTAGTTTGTACACTTAAGTCTTTGTGTCCTTTTAACTCCTGTTGGGTGGTGTATCCAATTCAGCCTGATTGCATGCACTGCAGTCTTCCAAGGAAATGGAATCAGTGCGATAATACTCTTCTAAATGCCTTTTTGCAGCATCGTGTACTTATGTCCACAACCTTTTTTTCAATGGTTTGAGCATATGAATTGCATCTAAGCAAGAAAGAATAGTGGTATTGTCAAGCAATCATCTCAGTCTACTGGGGGAAACTACATATTTGTATTTATCCATAAAATATGATCATGCTCTCTAGTGGTGTGTGATCTTTAATATACGCCCAGATCCTTGGCACAACGTTGAGCCATGAAACTTGCTTGAAAATGCCTTTTCAATTGTGCAGGGCTCCCTTAAAACGTGTGTGCTCTTTCTGTTATGCTGGGTACACACTAGATATGTCGTCCGACATATCGGGCACATCGTCCAGCGTGTACCCGCTAAGTCGCTGAAGATGCGCGCTCCCACGGGTCGTCGACGACATCCTTCGTCCGCCCTTCATGCAGGCTGACGGGGGATGTCGTTAGCGAGGGCCATGCTGCCGAATCAGCATACCCCTGTCGCTGCCCGCATCGACAAGTGTATATGCACTTGCAGATGCTGGCTCCCCCGCTGCGTCTTGTCACTACAGATGTTGGCTTTGAGTACACATCGTCTAGAGCAGGGGTGTCAATCTCGTGGCCATCCAGCTGTTGTGGACCAGATATCTCAGCATGCTCTGCCACAGTTTTAGCATGCCCTAATAGCAGAACTGTGGCAGTGCATGCTGGGATGTGTAGTTCCACTGCAGCTGGATGGCCCGAGTTTGACACCACTGGGCTAGTGTGTACCCAGCCTTAGTAACTGTGCTTCTTTCTACTTCAGGGTCCATAGGGGTCCACAGGGTGACCTTGGGGGTATAGCTGGATCCTGGATCCTCGGGCACCACGGAGTTAAAGCTTTCAGCTGCTCCCAGGATGCACTTGGGTCCAACCTCCCCTATACCCCGCCCCCGAGCCACAGGCACCTCAGTTTTAGATGGTGCCCGGCCGGAGTCGGGTCACCCTGCGGGGTGGGCTGCAGGAGCAGCCCCCTAAAGCTTTTAATTTTTTATTTAACTTAGTTAAATTTATTTATTTTTTACTATAAGTTTTTTCTCTAGAGCAGCAGCGCTGGGCTGTCTGTACAGACGCCCACGCTGCCGCTCCTTCTCCCTGCTGGCGCCGCGACGCCAGCACTGAACTGGGGATCGCGGCGGGGGAAGCCAGAGTCTGTACTAGCCGGACTCTGGTTTCCCCCGGGACTGCTGCCGGAAGACGCCGGGGAGATCAGGTAAGCCGCGCACCGCTGATTAGCGGCGGTGCGCGGGTTCCTTTCAAATGGGGGGCGCTAGCGGTGGCGGCGGGCCCCCCCTCCAGCGGAGGCATACCCCGCCAGACCACTAGACCACCAGGGTTAATATCCCGGCAAGCGGGATGCCGGCAACCCGGGGGTTAATATGCTAGCCAGGGGAGGAAGCCTTCCCTGTCTAGCGGCTCCTCCCCTCAGCTCAGCGCGCCTTTCAGCTCGGAGTCTGGCGTCGCTGAGCTGCAGCTACTCGGCCACTCCTCCTCTGAGGTCTCCAGCGGCCATTTTCTCTGTGGCAGCGTGGATACTCTCAGGGAGCACGCGGACCGGTCCCCCTGTGTACCTCTCCCCTGCAGAAGGACAGTGTACACAGCGCTATAGCCCTCCCAGACACTGAATCTGGGAGGTTGATTGTAGTGGAAAGGTGCAGTGAGTATATCTTCCTGCATGGTATGTGACTTGTGCTAGTGCTGCCTGTCTGTGTCTTTTTTCTACTTACTGTCAGCCTGTACCTATCCCTTTCCTTCTCCTACAAGCCCTACAGGTGTGCGGGGGAAGGGTGTTTCTACTGACCTCACCTATATAGATCACGTATTTGTGAGGTCCGTCACATACAGTTGTGTGCACGGTGCCATATTGTGGGCTGTTGTTCAGCACACTGGTGAGTGCGCACGTTTTCTTCCTAAGTCATGTCTGAGGAGGAGATTGAGCACTCCGGGGCTCCAGCATTGTTCTCCTGCAGGCGCTGTTCTGCAGGAGTGGATAGGGAGGATTTGTCACAGGACGGCCTGTGCGGACGGTGCCAGGCGGTCCCTGGTATGTCTAAACCTCCCGTTTCGCAGGAGCCACCATGGGCGATGTTTTCCCAGGTGCTGGTGTCCATCGCGGACCGTCTGTCGGTCCCGACTGCCGCCCCTACTAGGGCGTTGCCCCAGCCTGCCATCCCCCATTCCCCGGGTGTCCCACAATTATTGCAGACTCCCCCGGGGTCTCAGCCTGTTGGTCACTATGCGGGGTTGCCAATGTATATTCAGTCCACCCCTGTGGCACAGCCGGCTGTGGTGCCGTTTCAGGCTCCTGTGACAGCTCCTCCACCCTGGGTGGATGCGCTTTCCCACACTGTCCAAGATTTGGCGGCAGCATCTTCGGCTTTTCAGTCGATGTTGCGCAGTGACGTGCCCTCCAGGGCGTCTAAACGCTCAGTCATGGCACAGGCTGCGCATCTTTGGGATTCTGAGGGGTTCTCGGATGATGGTGAGGTACAGGATGACTCAGCCTCAGATGCCTCAGTCCAGGAGGTAGACACTAAGTCTTCCATCAATGTGCGGGCTCTGGTTAAGGCGGTGCGGGCTATTCTTCTGATTGAGGATGAGGCACCCGCTCCCAAGTCAAGGTATCCTAGTTTTAAAAAAGCTAAGGTTACTTCTACAGCGTTCCCCTTGTCTGATCAGTTGACTGATCACATGGCGGTGGCCTGGCAGACGCCCAGTAAGCGTTTCCTGCCACAGAAACGCTTGGCGTCCAATTATCCATTCCCGGAAGCGCATTGTAAGAAATGGGAAACTCCGCCTGCAGTCGATTCCCATGTAACACGCCTCATCAGGAGTGCTACTTTGCCATTGCCGTCTATATCCTCGCTGAAGGATCCTACGGACAGGAAGGTGGAGACTTGTCTAAAGTCTATTTATTCTCTCTCAGGGGCTGTAGCCCGGCCGTCCATGGCCATCTCCTGGGTGGCCAAGGCCATTGAGGGGTGGGCCAACGCCTTGGAGGACACGTTTACGGATGAATCTCCGGACGTCCAGAGGGCGTTGTTAGGACAGATGAGAGATGCCGCCTCCTACATTGGAGAAGCATCTTTGGATGCTAGCCTGTTGACCTCTAGGGTTTCGGCGGCAGCAGTGTCTGCTCGTAGATCCTTGTGGTTGCGGTCTTGGAGAGCAGACGCGGATTCAAAGAAAGGCTTGGAGGCCTTACCTTTTAATGGGGAATTACTATTTGGTCCGGACCTGGACAAAATAGTAGATACCCTGGCAAAATCCAAGTCAGCCTTCCTCCCTTCAGCTACTACACCTGCTAAGGTCCGGAGCTCGGCGTTTCGTTCCTTTCGGGTTCAGGGCAAGGCAAAGGGTCAGTCCTTCCCGAGGCAGTCCGCACCCAAGACCGCCTCAAAGCCAAAGAAGCAAGCCTGGAGTGCTAGGCGCCCTTCTTCCAAGCCAGAAGATAAGCCTTCTGCGTGATGGGACGGGCCTCCCTCTGGGGGACCCCAGAGTGGGAGGCCGACTTCTTCAATTCGCCCAGTGCTGGCACAATACAACCACGGATGCCTGGGTGCGAGAAGTGGTCTCCCAGGGGTACGCCCTGTCTTTTCGGCACAGGCCGCCTTGCCAGTTTTTTTGCACAAGTCCTTCTCAGGACAAAACCAAGGCCTTGCAGGTTCAGGAAGCCATAGAGGCCTTGCTGACGGCGGGGGTCATTATACCCGTACCACAGTCTCAACGTGGGATGGGGTATTACTCTACGCTGTTTCTGGTGCAGAAACCCAATGGCTCTCATCGCCCCATCCTCAATTTGAAGTCCCTGAACAGGTTTCTCAGGGTTCCCAAATTCAGGATGGAAACTTTGCGTTCCATCATACTGGCGATGGAACCGGGGGATTATATGGTCTCCCTGGATATCCAGGACGCCTACCTCCATGTGCCTATAGCAACATCGCACCAACGGTTTCTGCAGTTTGCTATTCTCCACAACCACTACCAATTCAGGGCTCTACCCTTTGGTCTCTCCACGGCACCAAGGGTATTTACCAAGGTGATGGCGGTCATGGCGGCTCACCTTCGGAGCCAGGGGATACGGTTGCTACCGTATCTAGACGACCTCCTCTTGCTGGCAAGCTCCCCGGAGGTACTGATCCAGCATCTCCACCTGACGGTCGCTTGTCTACAAGTGCACGGCTGGTTGATCAACTGGAAGAAATCCTCCCTCATCCCATCACAACGGATGGTTCATTTGGGGGCCCTGCTGGACTCTCGTCAGCAACGGATTTTTCTGACTCCGGAGAAGGTCTCCTCCTTACAGCTGCGCATTCACAGTTGTCTGAGCAGTGGCAGAGTGTCGGTGCACTCAGCGATGAGAGTTTTGGGGTCCATGGTGTCGGCATTCGACATGGTGGAGTTTGCCCAGTTCCATTCCAGGCCCCTGCAGGGGCTGATTCTTTCAGAATGGAACGGATTGCCACACAGGATCCGCTCTCAGATGCTGGTGTTGTCCTCGGAGGTGCGTCTGTCCCTAGCCTGGTGGCTGCAGACAGCGCATTTCCTGGAGGGGCGCCCCTTTTGGATCCCGGAATGGGTTCTGCTCACGACAGATGCCAGTCTCCGGGGTTGGGGGGCGGTGACAGGCTCCTTGTCACTTCAGGGTCGTTGGTCGGCGGAGGAAGCGATTCTTCCCATCAACATCCTGGAACTGCGGGCAGTATACAGAGCCCTGCAGTCGTCCGGCACCGCTCTTCACGGAAGGGCCGTTCAGGTGCAGTCGGACAACGCCACCACGGTGGCGTACATCAATCACCAGGGAGGGACTCGCAGTCGAGCTGCGATGTCGGAGGTGTCCCGCGTCCTGGCTTGGGCGGAGCGCTATCTTCCAGCTCTCTCGGCAGTTTTCATCCCAGGAGTCCTCAATTGGGAGGCAGACTTCCTCAGCCGTTACGATGTGCATCCCGGGGAATGGTCGCTTCATCCAGAGGTATTCCAACTACTCGTGGACAAGTGGGGGCTGCCAGAGCTGGACCTGATGGCGTCCCGTTACAATCACAAGCTGCCTGTGTACGGGTCAAGGACAAGGGACGCAGGCGCAAGTCTGATAGACGCGCTGTCGGTTAAATGGCTGTTTCAACTGGCTTACTTGTTCCCTCCGATATCTCTGCTGCCTCGGGTCCTGCGCAAGTTCAAACAGGACGGAGGCACACTGATCCTGGTGGCCCCAGCGTGGCCCAGAAGGCCGTGGTACTCCGATCTGCGGAGCCTGTCCATCGACGCTCCGTACCTCCTACCTCAACGGCGGGACCTGTTGTCTCAGGGGCCCTGTCTTCACCCGGATCTGGGTCGACTATCTTTGACGGCGTGGCTCTTGAGACAGCCGTCCTGAGGTCTCGGGGCTTTTCTAGCTCCGTTATTACCACCATGCTGAGGGCGCGCAAGCCTGCTTCCGCGAGGATCTATCACAGAGTGTGGCACACTTACTTTCAGTGGTGCGAGGCCAGAAACTATGATCCCCAGGTGTTCCGAGTTTCGCGTATTCTGGCTTTCCTTCAGTCCGGTTTGGACTTAGGATTACGTCTTTCTTCACGTAAGGTACACGTGTCTGGTCTGTCGGTGTGGTTCCAGCGCAGGATCGCTGCTATGCCGGACGTACACACCTTTTTCCAGGGTGTTTTGAGAATCCAGCCTCCCTTTGTGCCACCTGTGGCCCCGTGGGATTTGGCGGTGGTTCTTAGGGCCTTACAGGGTCCTCCTTTTGAGCCCTTGGAGTCAGTGGAGCTCAAGTGGCTAACTTTTAAAACTGTTTTCCTCTTGGCAATTGCTTCTGCCAGGAGGGTTTCAGATTTGGGGGCGCTTTCTTGTCGTCCCCCTTTTCTGATTTTTCATCAGGACAGAGCGGTGCTTCGCACTCGTCCTGATTTCCTGCCTAAGGTGGTTTCCAGGTTCCACATTAATCAGGAAATTGTTGTACCAGCCTTTCAGTCACCTGATCTTTCGGCTTGGGAGACTTCCTTAGACGTTGTAAGGGCACTCCAGGTTTACAACAAACAGACTCTAGCCCGTTGACTTCGTTCTGTTATTATTGAGGCTTATATGCAGGAGGGTTTACCTGTGCCAGCCTCTGTTAAGGCTCATTCCACTCGGTCCGTGGGCCCTTCTTGGGCTGCTAGCCGTGGCGCCTCTGCTGTTCAGCTCTGTAAGGCGGCCACCTGGTCTTCCATTCAGACCTTTTTGAGGTTCTATGCGTTTGACACCTTTGCCTCTCAGGATGCATCCTTTGGGCGCCGGGTTCTCCTATCAGCACAGGAGCGTCCCCGCCCTTAGTTGGACTGCTTTGGGACATCCCCAAGGTCACCCTGTGGACCCCTATGGACCCTGAAGTAGAAAACAAGAGATATGGTAAGAACTTACCTTTGTTATCTCTGTTTCTACGAAGTCCATAGGGTCCACAGGGCACCCGCCCTGACGCACCTGGCTTCATATGGGCTCTGTGACTGGTCACCGGTTTTCCGTCTCCCATTTCTGTGAGTATGGTTCTTGTGTGTTCCAGTCTTCCTTCTCTCTGTTTCGTCTCCTCCTCCGGCCTGGGCTGCTTACCAACTGAGGTGCCTGTGGCTCGGGGGCGGGGTATAGGGGAGGTTGGACCCAAGTGCATCCTGGGAGCAGCTGAAAGCTTTAACTCCGTGGTGCCCGAGGATCCAGGATCCAGCTATACCCCCAAGGTCACCCTGTGGACCCTATGGACTTCGTAGAAACAGAGATAACAAAGGTAAGTTCTTACCATATCTCTTGTTTTATCTGAGATTGGAAAGTAGGCTTTGCCAGAAACAACCTTTTCAAAAAGAACACCCTTATATGAGGGTGGTTTAATAAGTAAGGTAACCAGACCTCTCATCTTGTACATTTATTCAACTCTCAGCCATTCTTGACAAATCAACACACTTTTTGTTAAAATTTTGCTTCACCAGCTCGGATGTTGTTCGAATTTGGTATATGGAGAGTATATATGTAGTCTAAGAAAAATACAAAATGTAAAGTTTTCAAAAATCTGTCAAAAACGCACAACCAGCATATTTTCAAATCACCATAGCAGCTCTCATTAAGCTCGAGAGGTGGGAGTGGTGTAATTTTACTGTGTTTTTTTTATGCCCCTTCCTATTGTATACAACAAAATAGGCTTTGTGAGGAAAAACATTTTCCAAATTCAAACGGAAATTTTTTATCATGATTATCTCAAAAAGTGCATCAGTAAAAAACATTTCTGGAAATGTGGTGCATACACACGGGACAATGATCTCCCGGGTGTGATGGATGATCGATATCGATCATCCAGCACACCATAAACGATGGCCAACGATCGCGGGTCCTTATAGTAACCTGGTCAATATCGACCAGGTTGACCTGCATGCATGGGTGATGGACGATATTGTTGTTGTCCATACGTGCCCGCGCATAGCAGGTTGTTGGTGGGTTGGAGGCACCTAAAAATGCACGATATTAATTATATGATCGATTATAGTTATCGTTAATATCGTGCAGTTTAATCATACAGTTTGTACACACCAATAGTCTATACTAATGTTAAATGTTTGTCAAAATGTAAAAGTGGGAGGATAATTGGTTCATAGTTAAATAATTTTAAAGCAAGGTAGTTTATTCAAAAAAGCCAGGTGTATTACAGGTAATAATAGATTTGATGGCTTCATTAGTATAATTATATAAATCAAGTTGAATAGAAATACTTGACATTGTATTAGTCAGTCAACAATGTTAGCTGAAGATAGTTTGACAATGCCTCAGTAGTTTTTAAAGTGTCATCGGGAGACATGACATAAATTCTTCCAGTTGGAGTTATAGGGTCGACTTTGCATAAGACATCTATTAGAGGTATCCATAGTACATCAGGTTTCCCTGGTTAGAAGAATGATGGTGAAGGTCCCGGATGAAGGAAGGTCACTTTTAATTCGTCTTCATGTTCATTCTTGTCCATCACATATGCAAGCCACCATTACTTGTTATAATATTTTGTATTCTTAGACTGCATATATACTCTCCATATACCAAATTTTACCAAAATCTGATTTGATGAGATAAAATCAGTGTGTTGATTTGACATGGAATGACCCCTCTTGCATATACGTATAATCCATAGTAAGGACTTGGTACAGTTTATATTTCCACATAGTCCCCATACTTGTCTAAGCATTTGTTCCAATAGTGCACCAAGGCATCTTTCCTGGCATAGAAGAAATCAGTGCCAAGCGCCTGATGACAGGACATAACGGCTTGCTGGACTACGCCGTCCGTTGCAAATCTCCTCCACCAGGTGCTTCTTCAATGGTCCAAAGGGATGGAAATCACTCTGTGCCAGGTCAGGGCTGTAGGGAGGATGGTTCAATTACCTCCCAATGGTAGTGCCGTAACAACTCACATGTGATGTTAGCTGAGTGTGGCCTGGCGTTATTGTGCAGCAATACGACGCTTGTTCTCACCAATCGGCTCAATGTTTCACAATAGTGGACAGCATTCTCAGTGTCTCCCTTGGTGAGGTATTCAACAAGAAGTACACCCTTGTGGTCCCAAGAAACTGTCTCCATGACCTTTGCTGAGTTGTTTTGAATTGCTTTGAAGGTGGGGACAATGCATGTTTCCATGTCATGGATGCTTGCTTAGTCTTCAATGTCATATGATGCACCCACGTTTTAATTTGCTGTGACAATACAATGTTGTGCACAGTACCCACTGAGATGTTCAGTTTGTTAACAATATCACTAACCCGAATGTGTCTGTCCTCCTGAATCGGACCTTCAATGCGGCAGAAATTGTCTGTGGTAGATGTGCTTGGCCGTTCGGATCGCTGCTAATCTTGAATGTCTGTCCTGCCGTTATCAACAGTGCACCAAACCCAAACCTGTTTCCGTGACATGACGTTATCAGCGTAGACCAGTTTATTTCAACAACTGTGCCGCGAGCGGTTGTCAAGTGCGACCCGGAATTCAGCTCAATGCACTTGTACTGTAATGTGTTTTATTCCTGAGGAGGCCAATATAGTGAGTTTTATTCCTGAGGAGGCCAATGTAGTGAGTTTTATTTCTGAGGAGGCCAATGTAGTGAGTTTTATTCCTGAGGAGGCCAATGTAGTGAGTTTTATTCCTGAGGAGGCCAATGTAGTGAGTTTTATTCCTGAGGAGGCCAATGTAGTGAGTTTCATTCCTGAGGAGGCCAATGTAGTGAGTTTCATTCCTGTAGAGGCCAATGCATGTATATTTTTTTTATGTGGCAGCCAATATGTATGTTTTTTCATTGGTCACACACACCGCGTTGCCGGATGGTGTGCCTTGGCAATTTTTTAAATCTTGTGTAGTGTTCCTCGAGTTCAAAAAGGTTGAAAATCACTGCCGTAGACCTTGACAAGTTGGCGATGAATTTCCGCTGCTGATGTGCCCTTTAGACACAGAACTCTAATTATACTACGCACCTCAATGTTTGACCATGTTTCTGACAACCCCGAAATCTTACAACTGATGTTGGGACTGTATGACTGACACAGTCTAATAGCCATGAGAGGAAGCAGTGATTTTGCCTGCTCTGGCCTGACAGGATATTAGAATGAAATAGAGAACATTACATACGTGAGAGAGGTCTTGTTACCTTACTTTTTGAAGCAGCCTCGTACATTCCATTTGTAGCCTGGTCATGGTATCAGTTTCTTTTTAATCTTTGATAGATTCTCCTACACATCTGCGTTAACAGGTGATCTGTTCCTATTTGCGTGCTCAAAGAGTAGATTTGCGCATTCTTGTCTTTAGTTGACCAATGTGATTTGTCTGAGACTATCACTTGGCATATGTCAATCTGAAGGGGCGTAGCTTTCCTTTCAACTTTTGTAAAGTATTTTCCTCAGAATCCTTGTGAAACATATACAACTGCACAAGATCACTTTCACTTTGCCTGCTGTCATTTACAAAAGACACAGGTATTCCATTGCATTTTAAGAAATGTTTCCTTAGCCCAACTTTATTTAAGAAATATCCAATTTTTAAAGCCTGGGGATTGTTCTTTTTAGTTTGTTACTGAATGCATTTGCACCACACAATTTCCTTATCATGGGTACACACTGGCCGACATATCGTTAAGTTAATTGTTTAATTTAATATAAATGAATATGTTCATTAATACATTGTAACATTGATAGATATGATTGATATGTTAAATATCTGAAACTTCCTTTATAGTCAAGATGATGTGTATCCTGGTCGTACTTATGGTGCTCTGGACTCTGGTTTTAACAGTGTGGACAGTGGAGACAAGAGATGGTCTGGGAATGAGGTAGTTCAGCTTCTATATATTTTTTTTTATTTTATTTTAAAATGTCCCCTATGTTTAATGTTTCAATAAGTTACTATATAAGTAAAGGGGGGCATCCACTACACGATTTTAGCAGGCGATTGAACGATAACAACGTTGTTATCGTTCAATCGTTTAAAAATCGTTCATAAATCGTGCAGTGTTTGGTCGTTAACTATCAATGATGCGCTCTCCCGCTGGTCGTTTGATGGTCACGTCAGTCGTCCGAACATGCAGGTCAGTTTCACCTGATCTATTAAAGATCGCTTGCAGATCGTTTGCAAATCGTTCAGACTGAAAGATAAAATTTCAAGGGAAAAAATCAAAGGAAAATCGTTTAGCGATTGGGCAGGGAGTAGATCGTCTAGTGGATGTGCCCCTTAACTGCAAGGAAAACATCTAAAGATCTAGTGTAGCACTCGCCAACAAATATCAAATGAGAGAGTCACAATCATAGATATATAGCTAGATATATATCTATGTTCAACGTTTCAATCTTATTTATTTTCGTCAGGAATAATTATTCCTGACGAAAATCAATAAGGTTGAAACGTTGAACACGCATTCTTTGGTGCATGCTGCTATTCTTTTACATGCTCTGAGTGCCGCACCTCTGGATCTATATTCTATCTATCTATTGTAATATGTATGTCATTCCATAGAATGTAGGACACAATACATGACAATTAAATTTCAATAAGTGCTAACATTTTAGTTTATTTCTGCTGCTAAAAGATCGTAGTGTATTAATGTAACTGTCACAGTGACTTCAGATGATGTAGTTAACGTTGGTGACTGGTTCTATGTTGAATATGATGGTAACAGTTACCCAGGTGAGATCAAGGACATCAGAGATGGTGAATACTTAGTGAGCACAATGCAGCAAGCTGTCAGCAACTGGAAATGGCCATCACCAGTGAAACAAAATAAACAGGTCTACATTTATTAATTCACAAGGATTCTACAGGTTTAAATCATTTGTATCAGAGCCCTTTGACTGGGGACAGAATTGTAATGTGAGTCACATGTCAAAATTGATTTTAAGTATAGTTTGGTTAACCTTCCGTTTTTTGTTTGTCAATTATAATTGTAGGGTATTATAAGTGTATAGTATAACAATCATATTGTAAAAATTATTTGGAGAGCAGGTTTAAATAAATACATAAGTCCCCTCAGTTCCTATGTTCATTCTGTTGTAACATGAGTCACGCATATAAACAATAAAAGTTAACTACTGAGTGTACATTTTTTTTTCTGTTTCTAAGCATTAATTATGACTACCTACGCCATATAGTATTGTTGTATTTTCAAAATGTTACATTTTAGCTGCATTTTTGTGTGTTGCATTTAAACTTGTAAAAATAAATACCATGAAATGTAATGAGAGTCACATGGAATGACCCACTTCTATCTATCTATCTATCTATCTATCTATCTATCTATCTATCTATCTATCTATCTAGCTATCTATCTAGCTATCTATCTATCTATCTATCTATCTATCTATCTATCTATCTATCTATCTATCTATCTATCTATCTATCTATCTATCTATCTATCTATCTATCTATCTATCTATCGTATCATCTCCATCAGTGATGCCATAACTACACTGCTAGATGGGAATGATATGGGGGGTAGTATGGAGTCATTTTAGATGCACATTATTTTGTGAACTCTAGAAGTACATTTTATTTAATTTGTGCTTTCTATACTCACCAAGGTGGAAATTACCCTCCAGGGTAAAAGACAATAATAGGGATATTAAGCCTGATGAAACCTAAACTGTGACATTAAGCTTGATTAACAGCCTCACAAGAAGCAATGAAAATATTAACGTTGTAATACCTTATTTTTTTACCTCCTATATTAAGTTTTGAATGCAGTTATTATTCAGTTGGTAAATTTGTTTTAAATTTACTTAAATCCATCTAACGGTGTTATCTCATTTAAGATATTAAATAAGGAAAGTCCTTACCCTTTGTGACTGTGTTAATGTTCAGTTATAGTAAAAGCCAATTATTCAAATTCTTAACACCATTGTTTGTGGCACATGAATGCAAGCTTTATTATCCAAGTTAGTAGCCGTATTTATCATGTAAAATTGTGGATTACAGAGAAGTTGGAGACCATCTGCTATGAACTGATATTTGTTTTGTAAAATACTGGAATACAACAGTTTATTTTCCCTTCAGCTGAACTTTAAAAATCAGGGTGGTGGTAACTTTATCTTTTTATATAGAGCACATTGTGATAATAAAGAAATGTGAAGGGCAATAAGATGGAGGACATAATTTGATTTTCTTGCACACTTTTTTCTATTTTTTATTTAGCTGTTTTTAAACATGCATCACAGTAATATATATTTTAATTATGACAAAAGTTATATTTTGTCCTAGTGCGCCATGACAGCTAACTTCTTTTTCCTTCTTTGTGTACTTTAAACAATTTTGTAAATCTGATTTGTGTGATGCAGTTGAGTGGTGGCATCTTGGCAGAGACCTAGAACAACGTTGATGGTCATGGCTAGGTGGAGAAACAATCGTTTATGTCCTGTCTAAGCAGACTGTCTCGCTTAGCTCTAAAATAACAAGCATATCCCTGTACTTTCCATAACTAAGGAAATAAAAAATTTTTTTTGTGGTCAATAACATGTAATTGCAGATCGCACAAGTAGTCTACAGCCAACAAAACTGTAGTTAACCATCCATAGCGAACAAACATCTTCTTTTGGCAGGTTGTTATATACTGTTCCATGTAATATACATTGTCATTTGTCTTAATAGTAGAATATTTATATTTTTAGTGTACAATGTGGAAATTATTAGTCTGAACCAATGCTTGAATAGAAAATAATTTCAATCGAAAGCTACTGGCTTTAAATGTTCAAGCATCACCATGCAATAAAATGCTTATCAAGCAAGGTTTTATCAATACAAGCTTTGCCGTTCAAGCTTGAGTTGTTTATATAAAAAAAAATGGGAACATGCCTTGTTTTATATAGTACCACTGCCAAGATTTCCTTTTATACATACAACTGTTTGTAAGTGGTTTCTTCTTCAATGTAGCCCACAGATGAATTTACAGACCTTCCTCTTAGGACAGCTGATGCTGGTAAAGAGCAGAGGCTACGAAGAGACCATCAGCATCTAGACTCTCGGGGCAATTCACTCATTTTAAACGGGTTAGGTAAGTGCTTGGAGGGCCATGAGAGCTTCACAATCCTTCGCTGGACCAGTGTAGTTATGCTTATTTCTTCTCACACAGTGGAACATGACTTGGAGCAGATTGATTATATAGATAGCTATGCTACAGAGGAGGAAGAGGATGATGTGAGGCTGTCAAGGGGTGACAGCCTGAGCTCACAGTTCATGGCGTATATAGAAGAAAGGCGGGTATCTCATGAGGTAATAGGACTTAAGATTTTTGTATTTTAACCGTAATGAGATACTGAATGAGTTGCCAGTGAAGTTGACATGCAGTTTGTTTTGAACAAACAGTTTTGTGTGATAAAAGTGGGTTGCTTAGTAACACATGCCATAATAGGCACAGAATCAGTGTAATGACCATTCTATATGTTGTAAATATTTTGTAACCATGTTTTATGCTTGCTCAGTTATTACAGTTTCTTTTTTATAGAGTTCACCTTTGAAACAAACATCTGCAAGAGAACAACAAAGATCCGAGGAGGGTAGAAGACTTTTATACCAAAGCAGGTTAGCCATCTTCAGTCCTGAATGAGCTTTTGAACTCGCCATCTTCACTGTACTCACAGTACCTGGACAAAGGGCCGTAACTAGGGGTGTGTGACCGGGCCGCCACACAGATTGCAGGTTGCCCTATGGGCAGAGCCGTCCGCCACCGCAATCTCTATTTGCCAGACGCCCACTACGCAGTTATTACTAGCGGTGCTCTCCTCTTCCCCACTGGGCAGGGTCTTACCATGGGTGGAGTCACTGGAGCAGAGGTGCGCCATCATATTTATTGATAGGCAGTGGCAGCCTAGGGACTGGGGCTCAGTGTGTCCCGACCTGCCCTATTACATTCTGGCCCCCTGACATTTCGACCGCCGGCTTCCCGACAGCGTAATCTCGGCAATTTAACATAGGCATCAAAATACCGACGCCTATGCTAATCCCGACGCCGGAACACCAACCCCGCCATCCCGATCGTCCGCGACGGTTAAGTAAAACACTTGGGGATGGGGACGGGGGTTAGGGTTTGGCACCCCCTGGGGAAGGTTAGGGAAAGGGGGGGTTAGGGTTAGGCACTAGGGGGGAGGTTAGGGCTAGGCACCCCCCCGGGAGAGTTCGGTTTAGGGTACGGGAAGGAGGGGGTTAGGTTTAGGCACCCCTGGGGGGAGGTTATGGTTAGGCACTAGGGGGGAGGTTAGGATTAGGCACCCCTAAAGGAGGAGGAGGGTAAGGGGGGGAAAGGTTTAGGAATAGTCAAAATACTCACCCTGTCAGGATCTTCACTATTCTTGTCTTCCGGTGTCTATTACATCTGCTGGGCTTAGGTCCGTCGGCATGCCATGCCGATTCCCCTGACAGTGAGTGGCTTGTTTCCTTGGGCTAGCCCCTCCTCACCTTACAGCGCTACTGAATACAGATCCAACCCGCTCCTTCCTGTTACTCCCTGCCCTCTTTCCTACCCTTTCCACCATCGGTTTCCTTTTTCCTGCTCTCCCTTCCCTACAGCTCGAAACCCCCCTTCCCACCCTCCCCTCAGCACCACCTCCCCTCTCCCCTGACCACCTACAGCACCCCGTCCCATAGTGACTAGAGCGCGGAGGAGATGTTGAGTGGTGGGCACAGCAGGGTGGCAACTGATTTTGCAGGTAGGGAAGGCAGATGACCAGGATCAGCAGTCAGTAAGTGATAGTGAGAGACTGACGTCCGGGTCAGTGCTGTCACTGTAACTCACCCTATGAAATGGGGCATAAATGTGTATGGGGCATTACTGTGTGCCTTATTGTGTAAGGGACACTACTGTATGGAATAATGTGTTAAGGATTCTGATGCCTCTCCAGTTTCAGAAGTGCCCCTTTTCAAAATAAAAGGAGGAGCCATCGGTTTTCCCTCCCTCTGCTCAGATGGAGGATATTTTAGTGAAAGATTGGTTGCATCCTAATACAAAATTCTTAGTGTCCAAACGTATCTCGTTCTTTTATCCACTTCTTTGGGAAGTGGCAATCACCTCCTCTAGTGGATTCCCACATTGCTCGATTAGTGAAGTCAACCACACTTCCCATCCCCAATGTGGCTTCTCTCAGGGACCCCACTGGCAGGAAGTTAGAAAACCTCATTAAATCCATTTTTACTAATTCTGGGCCTGCCTTACGCCCAGCTCTTGCTTCGGCCTGGGTTGCCAAGGCCTGGGTCGTTGGGCAGATTCTCTGGAAGAAGGACTCTGCTCAGGAGCTCGTCGGTTGGACCTCCTCTAGTGGATGGTTCTTGCTTGGACAGGGCTGCTAGTGATTCAGGAATCCTATCCTCAAAGGTTTTGGCTTCCTCCGTGGCAGCTAGACGGGCGCTTTGGCTTCGCTCCTGAGTGTGGACAGTGAGTCCAAAAAGGCTCTGGAGGCTTTCCCCTTCTCCAGTGAGGTTCTCTGCCCTGAGCTGGATAACATCACCACTGTAGCAGCATCCAAAACAACCTTCCTACCCTTGGCGGCTCCGAGGTCCAAAGGATTTTCCTTTTGCCCTCAGGGAAAGGCGAGAGATCAGCCCTCTTCTGGAGTTCATGGTTCTTCCTCTAAAAGTCCAGAGGCCGTCAAGCCACCTCCAAGCTCCTAAACTGGCCGATAAGCCTGCGGCATGACTGGGGCTTACAAGTGTGGGCGACCATCTCCTGTGCTTTGCCGAAGTATGGCTAAAAATAACCTTGGATGCCCAGGTAAGAGCCATTGTTTCCCGAGGATACATTTTGTCCTTTCGGGATTGCCCTCAAGTTCAGTTCTTTTACACCGGGTTACCAGTTGATGTCGGCAAGGTTGGCCGACCTCCAATTATCCATCAGGGCTCTCTTGGCCTCCGATGTTGTTGTCCCAGTTCCCCTTCCCTAGAGGGGGACGGGCCACAGGACGGTTCCTTGCGGCACACCTCAACCTGAAGACACTTCAACCTGTTACTCGGGGTTCCCAGGTTCAGAATGGAGTCTCTTTGCTCCGTCATGCAAGCCATGGAGCCGGGCGATTACATGGCCTCCTTGGACATTTAGGATGCCTACTTGCATTTCAATGTCTATCCAGGAGAATGATCCATATTTTGCCATCCTGAGGGACCACTTCCAATTTTGTGCCTTACTGTTTGGACTTGCTATGGCACCTCGGGTTTCACAAAGGTTGTGACCATGATGGCGGCCAACAATCATCGATGAGCATTCCAAATTCTGCCATACCTAGACAACCTTTTTGTGTTAGCCCAGTCTCCAGGCATTCTTCAGAAGCACCTGCGTCTCACCCTGTACTTGTTGCAGTCACACGGCTGGCTCATCAATTGGCACAAGTCCAGGAAATGCTCCATCTGGGAGCTCTCCTGGCTTCCAGAGTTCAGAGGGTTTTCCTTCCCTTCTGTTCCTCGTCATACTTTTTCTCCTCCAGCGCAGAGACTCAATACATTTCTGTATGCAAGTTCTGGGAAAACTGGTTTCCACCTTCGACAATGTGGAATATGCACAATTCCATTCCCGGTCACTGCAATTGGAACTTCTTCAGTGGTGGAACCACTCTGCCCTACATCTCAAATCCCAAACACTCATTCTATCCAGAGAAGTTAAACACTCTCTCCTGTGATGGCTCCAGTTGTCTCACTTCGACAAGAGTCGCCCATTCCTGATCCAGGCTGGGCTCTTCTAACAACAGATGCCAGCATTCGAAGCTGGGGAGCCATCACCTGCAATCACACCTTTCAAGGCAGATGGACGGTTCGGGAGGCGTGGCTGCTGATCAATGTCCTGGAACTTTGAGCGGTCCACCACTATCAAGCAAGGCCTTTTTTTCAGCACACGGTGGTGAAGGTACAATCAGACAACACGAGGGTTGTTGCCTATGTAAACCGTCATGGTGGTTTCAAGATTAGCAGAGTCATGAAAGAAGTCTCATCCTCTGTTGGATGGAATGCTTTCTCCAATTCCTATCGGCGGTCTACATTCCCGTTAGACTTCCTCAGCAGCATCCGGAGGTGGACTTCCTCAGCTGCATCCCAAGGTTTTCCAAATGTTGATCTGCACTGGGGCCATCCGAACATCGATTTGATGGCCTCCCGGCACGTTAAGTCTCCTGCACTAGGGACCTGCAAGCTTTCTTAGTGGATGCATTTGCGGTACCGTGGAACTTTCCACTCGTGTATCTTTTTCCTCTGATTGATCTCTTTCCGCGGGTCCGTCACAAGTTAAAACGGGAAGGATTCACCGCCATTCTCGTCGCACCAGACTGGTCATGGATGGTCTAGTACACAGACCTTCACAGTCTGTCCATCACTCCCTCATGGCTCCTCCTTCTCTGGCCGAATCTTCTCTCCCAGGGCCCTTGTCTTCATCCCGTCCTCGCCCACCTGGCTTTGACGGGGTGGCTATTGAAACCTCATTCCTAAAGTCCAAGGGTTTCTCTGATTTAGTGATTTGGACCATAATCTGCACCTGGAAACCACCTTCGGCAGGAGTCTATCATTGTGCACGGTGAACATTTTCAGTGGTGTTCTTTAAACCGTCTGGATCCTCTGGTTTTTCACCTTTCCAAGATTTATTTTTTCTTACAGACGGGCTTGAATCTGGGTCTACGCCTTTCTTTTCTAAAGGTACAAGTATCAGCCCTCTTGGTGTTATTTCAACTTAAGATAGCTCATCTTCTGGCTATTCAAACCTTCTTGCATCTGGTCCTCCGCATTCAACCACCCTTTGTTCCCCTGGTGACACCATGGGACCTGACCTTAGTGTTGAGGACAAAAATCCCCCTTTGAACCGTTGGATTGTAAAAAAACACTATTCTTACTGGCTATTGCTTCAGGCCGATGTGTCTCTGACTTCGCGCGCCTTTCTTTGTTTTCCACCTTGACCGTGCTGTCCTCTGTACCCGTCTGGTCTATCTCCCAAAAGTGCTATCACGTTTGCATATTATCCAGGAGATTGTGATTCCTTCCCCTTCAGCTTCGGATTCTATGGACTCGTGTCATTCTCTTCTCACCTTGGACATCGTTCGGGCTGTTCATACATATATTGGGCTGGTCACACTTATATTGACCGTCCAAGGACATTCGGAAGGCGGACTCTGTTCATTCTTTGACTTCCACAACTTCCAAGCTAACTTTGACCTTCTGGTTGCACCTTACAGTTCATCAGGCCTATATTTTGGCAAAGAATCCAGTCCCGACCTCTGTGAGGGCTCATTCCACTAGGTCTGTGGGGACGTCTTGGATGGCTTGCTGTGGTTCCTCTACGGAGCAAATCTGTAAGGCAGCCACTTGGTCCACTACCTATACCTTCATCAAACCTTTTACTCTCCCTAGGTGGCTTCTGGGCATTCGGTTCCTAGTGCAGCACAGGAGCGTTCCCTCCTTTTAAGGGACAGCTTAGAGAACATCCCAGGGTCATCCATTGGTTAATGTGGGGATTTTGGTCTGGCCTGTAAAATCCTCTTTTCTGAATCCATGGGGGACCCTGTGCGCCTCCACCTCATGACCCTGGCTGGCTGGGGGTTGCACTGTTCTGACATCTGGTTCTGTGTGTGCGCCAGTCTTCTCCTCTCCTCCATTCCTGTTTTGGGCTTGTTAAGAATAACTGGCTTCAGACAGGGTATAGGGGAGGATGAGCCTGTGCTGCTCCTAAGAAGTATACTCCTCGGTGCCCAGTATCCTGCAGCACCACCCACAGTCCCGGTGTCCCCCATGGATTCAGAAAAAAGGATTTTACAGGTAAGACAACAATACCCTTTCTCTTTTATTACAGCACAGACACAACTACTGACTCTTCTCTATAATGTTGGCCCATTCCTCCTTATGTAGTGCTTCTAGGTTGGTCTCCCAGTGTAGCTCTTGTGGTCTCGTCTTGTTGTGGGACCAGAGACTGCTAGCTCAAAATAGATTGTGGAGATCAGGCATTTAGTGTCATCTAGGCCAGTGGTTCCCAAACTTTCTTGAATCACGGTGCCCTAGTGCATCAGTATTGTTTACACGGCACCCCTAAGCCAAAAGTTTGATATTAAGAAATTCAGAAAAAAATGTAGTGAAGTAGTACAGTGAAGTAAATTGTGCTGACCTGTCATCCTTAGGTTTGGTTATACAGTGGTGGACAGGTTTGTGCACATATTTACATTACTGTGACCATAAAGAATTTGATTTGGTGCTGGACCACCAACCTGAGGCACCCCTGCAAGTATCCCGAGGCACCCCAGGGTGCCACAGCGCACAGTTTGGGAACCACTGATCTAGGCGAACATTAAGGGAATTGAATTGATTCATGTTAATTGCCTGTTGTGTAACACAGATCTGAACTTCAGGTATTGGTTAAAGCTTCTGGGGCAATAGAAAATTCACACTGAAGCCCAGTAAATGGAGGGATTATATACTGCTTGCCATCCCTTGCTTTCAGTATGCTTGATGTCCCTTCTTAACCCTGGTCTACTGACCTTTATGCGTGATTGCTTTAAGTAACTTATTGATCTAAAGCCACTTGCATTTCAATTTTATTGATCATTTAACTGGAATTTTTAGTAGGGGAATAGTAGCAAATTCCCATAGTTACATAGCATTAAAGCAGCCAACGTTGTTGTTCTTTTTTTTTTGAAGAGCCCCAGAAGAAGTAAGAAGACCAGAATCTTTGAGCCTAATAAATCATAAACAAAGGCAACCATCACCGCGCAGACCAGCTGAAAGGTAACCATATATATAGAAGTTGCTTTCTTTCTGTTAACAGGGACATTTTTAAGGACCACTAACTGCAGATTGTAGTAAAACAATGTATTCAGGATATAATAGACATTTTTAACAGTCTGGTGATCATAATACTACTACCTGCTCAGTATTAGCGTCCTAAAGTTACCTGAAACTAATTTATGCAAGCAGCGTGATATTCTGTAAGTTTGTTCAAGTCAGTTATCTTATAACTATGCTACCAGCACAAAGAAACAAAAAAATAACAATACATACCACATCCCTCCCAGAGGTTGCTCCATGAAGCTGTTTTTTTCCCTATTCTTCGTTTCACAACCCTAGTCGAAAGCCATGTAAAGTAACCACGCAGCCCAATAACAAATCCTGCACATTGTGATTGTAGCTTCATTCTGTTCATACAACACCCATCTTAGCGGCTGTTTGAAAGTGTTAAGTGGAATTTATATACTGAAAAGTGAGGTTTCTCAGTGACAATGGTTTCAGTGTGCAATGCTCTAGGCTCTACTAAAGGGAGGCAGTCGGGAAGCCGACTGCCTATATACCGGCAGCCGGCTTCCCGACTGTCTTATCCCGGCAAGGGTGAAATGCCGGGCGTCTAGATGTAGACGCCCGCATTTCCCCGACGCCGGGAGACCGGCGCCCGGCATCACGATCGTAGTGATGCCGGGCGCCGCGAGCGGACAGCCGCGGGGGGGAGGGTTAGGTTTAGGGTAGGGGGGGGGGGGGAGGGTTAGGGTTAGGCACCCCCGGGGGGGACTTAGGCTTAGGCACCCCCCGGGGGACTTAGGTCTAGGTAGCGAGGAAGGGGGGGATTAGGGTTAGGCACTTGGGGGGAAGTTAGGGTTAGGCACCCCTAAGGAGGGTTAGGGGGGTTAGGTTAGTGTATACTTGCCTATCCACGATCGGGATTTCCAGCGCTGTCGGGCTTCCGTTGCGTCGCACTCTGCTCCTGTCAGGCTGCCGTAGACGGGAATTTCATACCAATTCCCTACTAAAGGGAAGCAACATGTATGGTGAAAATGTATTGATTAACTATAAATGCTGCTTAAGATATAATGCTAAAAACTTTCAATAGGGCAAACATTAAGTGATGTCATTTTAATGTACAATGTTTATTGCTATTCATAATTACTTGATATCTATGATTCCCGCCTCATCGTGGCTTGATTTTAATTGATGGCATAGCTGATTTATTGCAGATTCACCTGTTGAGACTTTATTTAAAAAAAAATCCAAAGTTACACACACATGCCTACATCATTAGGCACACTTTGGGTACTGACAATTGAAGTAGCCAGAGGTCCATAAAGATTTATTACTTAGAGCAACTTTATACTTTTTTTTTTTTCTTTTATCTAGATCCCAATTGGATTCTACATATCTTCTCACAATGACCAACAGTCCAAACCAGGTAATGCCTAAGTATATTTCAGAAGCATATGAAGGAACATGCTCTCTTGCCGAGCGAGGTAAAGCCTCTGAATTACCCTCTTGCCAAGAATTTGTGCTTTACAAATGCACCTTTTATTGCCTTAATTTCTGCTCTTACCATTTTTCTCTGTTTACTCTGGTCTCATAGGCGGATACAGACTTACCACGTAGGAGAGACTTAGAGAGCACCAGGAGGGAGGCACAGCTGGCAGCACAACAGTATGAGGAAAGGATGAGGGGGAGGTTAACACACGCTGACTCTTGTTTAAAAGTAAGTTGTTATTTATACTGCATGAGTGCGTGTCGAGCAGGATTGTGAGGGAAGTGGAGCATTTGCTTATTTCTAGGAGTATGAAGTATTACATAATCTATTACTATCACATGACGTTGAACTCTGAACTGTGCCTCCCCCTCTATTGGCCTGAACTAGCAGTTGCAACCCATTCATTTATATGTACAATGTAAATTGTTAAATCTCTTTATGCTGCTAACAAAAACATGTTAACTGCTTTTCCCTGACATCTAATCTGTCTTTGTTTTTAATATACACATCTCCCAGCCATTTATAGTGCTAACTACTGCTCACACCGTTCCATTGCACCTTTACTTTCTTTTTAAAGAAAATGGTAACGTCAAAAGGATATTATTGTAAGTTAAAATTCTTAGTTTAGACAGCCCTGCTATAGACACTGGCTTATTTGACACATCAGCTATGCAGATATATCTGTTACAATAATTGCATTGTTTGATCATTCAGAGTACAGATCTAGCTCATTGAGTTACTTGTGTACATGCTTGGCCTGCCCTGTACAGATACAGTAGCTAATGTGTTTTGCTGTTGGTGCCAGTCATAAGTCCATTGTGCTTTGCATGTTCTTGCTAAGACAGATGACAAATAGTCTATGCTCACACATTCATTCATTGTCTTATAGCCTCTGACATTCATTAGGTCCCATATTTCCAGTACTGAACTGATAAATAGTGTGTAGGTTATTTTATTACATTTTTAGGGGCTGTATCAGAGTTGATGATAAAACGTGCAGAGCTATATACATCTTGAGATGCGTACACCTTTGCATTAGCAACATATGCAGCTGGTTTACTACTAGTCCTCATCAGTGTGTACTTGCAGTGCCTAGTAACAAGGGCAAAAGGTACGCCTCCCAATACATGTGTATGCACATAACTCATTGTCTTTCTCATTTGAACAATCCCTTACTGAAGTTTGCCTATGTGAGAACGCTACGTACCACCTCGGCAATTGTAAGGTTTGGTAAGATCAAAATGTGTGCTGGTCTTCGTAACCACATATGTGCGTACTCTGAGTAAGCGTGGAGCGACATTAGGCAAGATTCGCTACACAAACTGGCGTAGTACTCGCTGTGCACCAGCCCCATAGGTTGGTAAATTACATATCTTTTTTTTTTTCTTGTCTTCAGCAAAAGACATTGACTCCAGAGAAGCAGAGCCCATTGGACAATGAGGTAAGGCATTTTATTTGATTCCTAAATATATTAATTTGTCAAACAAAAACCAGCTGAAATAAAATGCCATGTCTGTTTCTGGTCTGTATAATTTAGGTGTTAGTCTGACACAAGATCATTTAATTTTTTCCGAGTTCAGTTTAATTAAAAGAAAAAATAAACTTTTAGTAGTAGTAGTGTGACCTTGCGACCCCTCCCATCCCAACCCCATCCCAACCCCATGCCCCTCCCAATTTGGGTCTTCTGTATGTTCTTACATGGGTTGCATTGTCTCCCACACCTCTTCCTTATTCTTATAAATTGAGACTTTTGTCCGCACAGAATAACTGTCAACTTTATTCTTATGAAGGTTATTTCTTTCACTTTTTCTTGCAGCTATTTCTTGCAGCTGTTTTGTAATGTAAAATGTTTCAGCTGCACAAAATAGTATAAATATTAGGTAACCTATTACCTAATAATGAAATATTCTATGCAGCTTAAATGGTATATTTTGCCTACCCTGTGTGCCCCCCTGACATTTGTGTACTGGCATAATCCAGTGCATTTGCTGTAAACTGCTAAAATTAAGATCCTCTTTCTTCCGATCTGGGGGAACCCAGACTGTGGGTTTAGAGGGGATGCTGAGGGGTAGACACTAAATAGTTAAACTAATGGAGCTGAAACTCCTCTCCTATGCCCTCCCACCTGCTGAAGCAATTCAGTTTTTTATTTGGTAATATAGAAATGAAAACCACACCGGCGCTCCTAGATGTGCAGCCCGAGAAAATCCAAGTTGTACCCCAATACAACAGAAGTAATAAAGAAAATTTTTTATTCTCAGGGCGCTACTATATGATCACCTATACACAAAATAATATGTAGTGGACAACAAAGTTTTTGAAGAGTCAATCAAGTGGAAACATTTAGATATTTAGTTCAATCTCATGTGTTGTCTCCTTTAACAGATGAATTCTTCATACGAAATATTCTAAGAGATTCTTCACCAAGCAATCTTTTCATCATTGTGTGAAGTAGAAACAATTCTTAGATCATATTCTCTCAAAAGAAATAGTAAAGGGGAGAACACATCGTGCGGATAAAGAATTATTTAATGCTTGTGAGGCAACGTCCTCTATGGGGCCCGCACTGTGTGTCACCAGGGTGAGTGACGCAACTGCATACTCCTCGGGTCATGTGAGCTGCTTAGACATCGCAAAAGGGTGCCCAGTTGAGTTGCTGTTCCAGGTGACTCTTTGGTCCACCCGGAGAACTTCCTCCTACATTTTCTGGGTTCCACCATTGGTCAGTTAAGGGCCCTTAAGGCTTGCTTTGGGAAGGCCTACAGTCTGCAGTGTCTCCCAGATCGGACGAAAGAGGAAATAATTTTTTGTACTCACTGTAAAATCCCATCTGGGGGACACTGGGGTTCCGCCCTGGTTTTTTCTTGTTGGTTGTACTGTTGCATTCTCAGGTCTCCTCCTTTTGCCTTTGCTAGATAAATAACTGAGTTGCTGCAGCAGGTGGTATGACTTAGAGAGGGGATGTTTTAGCTCCAATAGTTTAACTATTTAGAGCCTTTTCCTCAGCCTCTCATCTAAATCCAGAGTCTGCAGAGCCCCCAGATGGACTCAGAGGCATTGATTTTACGGAGTACAAAACAAAAAATATTTTTTCGTATTGAGGTTCTTTAAATGCTATGCTATTACTGCTGCCAGAGACACACTGCTATAGTGAAACATTTATCATATCATCTCAGGCTGCTGTAGAGTATTGCTCCTCTTATGAATTTTATTCCTAGTAAACAAAAGATTCCAATAAATACTTTAATGTTCCAACTACAATTAAATCAAACACTTTTTTTTGAGTTGTGATATTTATTTGTATTAAGTTATGGCTCTGTTCAGCTTATAGGTGGTTGTTGTGCCAGCTGTCAAAGTTGCATTAGAGAAAAGAGGGTCAAATGCAATTAGTGGCCTCACAGCAGATGTCGCTGTTAACCAATCTTAGTATTATCGTACCTGATGCAGATTGTTTCCTTTCAGTTTTCATAGGAAATGTACCTTTTTATTTTTTCATCATCCTGTATCCCACCCATTTGTCATTAATAGATCTGTCTCCCTTCATGTGTGTCCACATCTGGTATCTGAGCGTTTGCATTCTCCTTTTTGTTTTTATTTATTTATTTAATACCTTTTTGTGTGTGTTTCTGACATTGCTCCATCTCTCCCTACCTCCATGTCAGTGTTCCCTCCCATCCAGACGCTCTCAGCACACAGATGATAGTGCCCTCTTAGTGGTAAGGACCCTGCACGAATTGATCTATCACCTTCAGCATGACACAATCCCACTTGGAATCATTTGTAGAAACTGCATGTGAAGAGCATAAACCATGACTGACTGATTTCCTTTACTAACTGAAAGGCTTGTGTCACCACAGCGATTGCAATTCCGCTATAACACATTCTACGGAAAAGCACTCCATTATTTCACAACATTTTTTGTTCTTGCTTGGAAACTGCAGCGTGAAAATCTGATATTTGAGGAGTTTTCCATAGGATGGTTTTGCCTTTTGACGTGAAAAATAAGTACCCAAACTTTCACAGCACTGCCCCAATTTACCATTAAGACGTGCAGGAGAAAAAACACATTGAAATCCGTTAAGTACTTGTTCTCTTCTGCTCTTTTCGTATGGTCCAAAATGATACAAGCAGTGTTTCATGGGATGTCCGGCCATGAAATATATTTAAGTCCATCTTTTAAATTACCTTTTGGATCAATTTAAAAAGAAATCTGAGCTTCCTGGGGGCATAACTTTTGAAAAACTTGTGTGACACAAGCCTAACAAACTGCAATAATTGTATATGCTGATTAGAGGTGCAATCCCACACAGATGGGCAGGTTTGGGGGGTGCTGGTGTTTATAGCAATATTTGTACTCTTAAGACTAAGCTGCTTTTGCTAAGAGGTTCTAATAAACTTCAGTTTCCCACTTATAAGACTGCTCTGAGGTACATTTACATGGCTATTTCTGCAAAAACAAAATCTCCCTATTTTGGTGCCTATTTCTGGGAGACATGATTATGAGGTGGTTGGTCACTAAGCCCAGTGCTCATGCTGTCAAAGGGAAGCGAGGGCCAGGATTTGTGTTTTGGGCGTTTACATCATGTCATGCAACTGTGGTTGCCATGTCAATCACGTGACTGGGCAGACTGTGAATCATCATGTATATTACAGGTAACCCAATTTATGTTGAAAGAACCACAACTTTTGCAGTGGATTGCACCTTTAATGTGACTCGGTGATATGGTATTGGCAGAGTTTTGGTTTATGCTGCCAGTAGACAGGTTGATTAACCGTTAATTGTTTGTGGCTTATGTACATAAATAGTAATCTGCTTGTTTTGGCAATTTTATATTTATGTAATCTAATTTAACTCCTTCAAAATTCAGACATAAGTTCTTAAATGGTTTTGTTTTCAGACAGTAATGGGGAGGGGGGGGGATGTTATTGGCCCTTATTACACACTATCTCATTTACTGTCATGTCAATGGATATTAATAAATATTCATTAAAGCATACTCCTTTTTTCTGTCAGCCATTATATAGTGTCTGTAGCTTATGTGTGTGATGTAGCAGAGCACTGTTATTTGCAATATAGTGTTGCATAGTCTAATGCAGTTTAGATGTTACCAGATGTTACTGGATGTCTACTATGGTATGTTTGTGAATTTTGAGCTAGTTCTTTGCAGGTAGATAATGAAGGACTAATAATGCAGAGCTCCTCTGGTTCTTATTGCAGAGACTTGTGCCATATTGATAAAAATGTGGTAGTGTAGTACTGTGCTGCTGTAACAGTTCTGCATATTGAGGACATTGGAGATTCTTAGAGATTACCATTGATGATATTTTTCATTTCTAGCAGATAATGTTTTAAACTACTTAAAAGGCCAATAAATGTTTTTGTTTATTATAAAAATAGACAATATCTATTAAGATAACAGTACTAGCACCCAGCCTCCCCCACCTGTGTGTAGCGTTATGTTCTCCCAGGGCTCGCTGTGTAGAAGCTGGTAGCATTCATATGCAGTATAAACTAACATTTGTCGATGTATAATGGGCCTGATTCAGACCCGCAAGCGGGTCGATGTTTGGCCCCTGCGCATGTGCCACCTCCGGCGTACGCATGCGCGAGCCCCAGCGAGCGACGGCAGCTCCGGGGCTCACTACAAGACGGGGTGGCTGTCGATCTTGATTGACAGCTGGCCCCGTTTTGTAGGCGGGGAGGGGGGATGGCTGTACAAACACAGGCGTTCCCTTAGAGCAGGAAGTCCACTCTGGCTTGCGGGAGCCGAGACCCTCCCGCAGAGTCTCGACGCAAGCCCGATGGTCGCGATAATCGCGACCATCGCCAGGCCGCTCGCACTAGCTCAGCTTTGTGAGCGGCCTGGAGGCCGAAACTGAAAAAAAAAACGCCCTGATTCAGAGCGAGCGCACGCAAATAGCGTGCACCTCTAAATCAGGCCCTATGTCTTTGGCAATCTTCCTAGCCCTATATAGAAGGTGGCTTCTGATTATTTCTAGCTGTGAACATTTTTCAAACAGCATGTTAGAGAGAGAACTTGAGAGATGGGACGTACACACAGGCCCGTTCTGCCATATATAACAATGAGACTACATACAGGAAAAGCAACAACTCAGAAGTTTGACTTTAATTTCCTAATACCACTCATCAGTTTCTTCCGGTCGGCTTTTATTAAATGGAAAATATATATTTTTTGTATGTACTACTTTTTACCTGCAGAAAGCAGTACATGACAGTAATTCATGAAAACCTCTTAAAAGTTATACTCTTATTTGCTGAAACTCTTGACTGGATAATAATAGCTTGTATGTAAAGGTGTCCTAGGTAATGTATTTATAGAAGCTAAATACATCAATTCAGAGCCCTTGCATAGTCTTCAATCTAAATATCTTGTGTTCTCAATGTATCTTCTCCATGTTACATCTCCTTGTTAGGTGTAATGTTTAGTTTCCACTGATCAGCACTTTAACATGCACCCCAAAGATCAAATCTAATTTATTGTCCAAACTGCTAAAGCCTGATATTTAAGTCACATTACTGAATCATTGTTTTGCTGGTATTTGTAGGCTGCTGATATAGTGTACTGGTCAGTGTATGTACAGCCAGTTAAGCTGGCCACACACATGGCGATCTGCACACGATCATCCGATGTGTACGATTTCCCTTGAAACTCTCCCCAGCAGCTCTGCACACAGTTTGGTGTCCAATCTTCAAACGATCTCTCCTGCATCCAGACTTTCACAGTGCATCGGGTCCTAGATTGTCAGATCTGCCCTACTGCATGGCAGATCTGAAGATGCGATGTGCGACCAGCGGGGACGCGCATCGTGATCGTGAGTGGGGACTCACGATTTGGCCATATTTTACACGATCTGTTGTTCTAATGTGTCGGAATTGGCCAGATCCGGTAAAATATCGCTATGTGTGTGGCCAGCTTTAGACATGTGTATGAAATATATAAACTAGATCCATTACCTACTGTTCTCCACATCTTAAGCTGGCCATACATGGGTTGACTATTCACACCAGCCAAGTAGCTGACTGTTTGGAACTATAATCGTTGTGTTTGTGCTTTGTGGTAACAAATAGCGATCATTTGCCTGTTGAGACCATTGATTCCTGTTAGAAAAGTGTAGCCTATGCACAAAGGCTCATTCACATAGCACAGTGTGGGAAGGGAGACAATAGAGAACACAGGGCCTGATTCAGACCCGGTCGCAAGCACTGAGCGCTCGCATCCGGGTCGATGGTGGCCCACAGCGCATGCGCACGACGGAGCCAGCTCCATCGTGTGCATGCGCAAGACCTGGCTAGCGACTGGCATTCCGTCGCCCCGGGTCTTGCAAAAAAGGGGGCGAGCTGTCGATGTTGAGTGACAGCCCGCCCCCTTTGGTGGGCAGTCCGGGGGGGTGGCTGCCCAAACGGAGACGTTCCCATGAGAACGCCTGTCGTTTGGGAGCGGCTGCACTGACATCACGAGTGATGTCAGTGGAGAGATTCTGTTATAGCTGAAATCTCTCTGGGGCTTGCGGCCACGAGACCCCACCCCAAGAGTCTCGTCGCAAGCCCGATGGTCTTGATCATTGCGACCATCATCATGGCCGCTCGCTGTAGCTGTGGGTGGTCACCCACAGCTATGCGAGCGGCCAGGAGGCCGTTCTAAAAACAAAAAAAAAACTTGGCCCTGATTCAGAGCGAGCTCTCTGTCAGAGCGACCGGGTCTGAATCAGGCCCACAGTTCTGTAGCATCCATATCCATCTTGCTGTATAGGAAGGAGCATGTGTGCCGGGTCACTGATTGCTAGTGCATACACATCTCTGCTCTCTGGCTTTATGCATCATAATGAGTGCAGCATTTGGACTAATTGAATAATTTTAAATATGACTAGTATAAGAGCTTTGTTCATTTACCTTCAGTCTACAGGGTTGATTGTACAGATCTTAAACTATGTCCATGTAGTACAACATTGCCAACGATAAATAAAATATCTTAATATTGAACAGGTTACGTTTGAGAGCATCTATTGCATCTTTGGCAACACTGTGATGTTAGGCCATTGTAATTATATCATATCTCACATACTGTAATGGTGCATACACACGGTCAGATATGGCAGATGAACGATTTGACCAACGATTGAACGATTTCAGACAGTATTAAAATGAATGGAATCGTCCAAATCTGACGGCAAACACATCAGATGTCAGATATCGTTAGCTGACATGCGGGAACGCGCATCGTTCAGCGTTGCAGGCCCACATGAACGATTGAATGATTTTTACAATCGTTATCATTCAGATGTGACAGAAAATCTGTGTGTATGCACCATAACCTAGAAAACACTGTGTTATAAGAGATTCTGCTTTTAGGACACAATTTGTCATTTTCTTTTTTATTAATAGAGGATTAAGTGAATATAGCACCATGATACATTTTTCAAATGCACCATAGAATATATAATTAGTCCCCAGTGTCTCTATGGCTGTTTGTATTTTCTTAAACTTCTTGTACACAATGATAGTAAGTGTAGTATGGTGGTCTGTCAGTTTTAATTCTGAAAACGTGCAAGATCTGTTGCTGCTTTGTTATGCTGGTCTTCGGGTGCATTGTTGCTTCTGTTATTTGCTATGAGCACGGGGTAACCTTTGCATGCACATAGCTGCTTACCTGTGATGCAATTGTGCAGCAAGAGCAACTGGGTATTCTGGGAATCAAGTCTTTTTTTATTTGGGGGGGGGGGGGATGATTTGTGTAAGTGTTTTTCCTTCACTTTCCTAGATTTCTACCCTGCAACCTTAGCTATACTGTCTCCATCTTTCCTTCTCTTCTGTCTCTCTCCCTCCTGCTGCTGCTGGTAGAATGGCTTTGAGCCGCACTATGTCTTTGAAATTGATTATAACACGAATACCATTAAAAGGAGACCAGGAAGCCACATACAGGTGACTATTGCATGCGGCTGCTGGTGCCTTGGTTGTATTTTTATTTTTACTTCTCACTGGCTATATTTCCGAATTATTATGTTCACTGCCTGTGTTCATTAGAAACACTTCATAGTACTGCACCTGTTACTTTACTCATCTTTGTTTTTAGTTAAAGTAAAACCTGGTCGACATAAATGTGTATGTCTGTGCATTACAAATATTGTAGTGAATATACGTAAGGTTTTATTTTAGTCGCCAATGGCATTCCACATAGTATTTAGAGATCATAGTACATCTGTGTTGTGTAATTACCAATTAGCCCCAAACATTGTTCTGGTGCTAATGGATCCCAGCAATCGGCAAGAAACGGGGATTTTCACCAATGTTTTTTTCACCCTATCCTATTATTTGCAACAAAATAATAGTATATATCTCACGAAAACACACAGGGTCTGCGATAAACTCTCAGACCTATATGTTTTTGCCTTTTTTGGGGGTGAAAAAAAACACTTATCGTGGATTATTTTTCGGTACACAACAGGTCCTGAAAAATATCTACAATAAGTGCCGGGGTCGGGCGGCACTTCGGGGCTAATAAAGTAGCCCCACCGCGATCAATTACCAGCGCTACATTAGCACTGCTAATTGGATACCCCCCATTGTGTGCATAACCAGTACTTTATTCTGAAATTACACGTGGGAACAATTTTACCATCTACTGCAATTTCTGTTTTTAATCTGATTCATTTTTGTTTGCCGTTTGTCTTTTCTGTAGTGGTGGATTGGGCTCCGGTGCTTTAATTGCGTTTTTATTTTCAGAGTGATGAGAGATCATCTTTGACTCCTGTAACACCCACCTCTCAGACAAGTAAGTAATAACAAATAACAGTGCATGTTATCTGTTGGGGTTTTGTCACATTATTCACCGTTTGGATTCACAGTTTATTTAGGAAATATTGCTAATTCTAGATTTCATTTAGCTTACTCTAAATCTTGTGGTGGTAAAGTTCAGAGACCTGATCTGGTACTTACCTGCACCCCGCTGGGATCGTGTATCTCGGGGTTTCCAAACAATGTTATCCCCCAGTGAGTTGGTTTTAGAGCCCTTTAAAGACGCTCAAATCACTGATGGCCCACTTGCAGCAAGCTCAGTCTTTTGTGGCAGTTCTTAATGAATAGTTGTAGCTGGGTGTAGACTTTATATGAGATGTGTTCGGCATCCCATGCGTTCGCGATGCTGATGCTTACATTACAGGCGCCAGCATCCCGACCACCGATGCCGAAGGTAAGTAGCGGTGTGGGGGGGAGGGTTAGGTTTAGGGGTTAAGGTTAGGCACAAGAGGGAGGGTTAGGCACTAAGGGGGGAGGGTTAGATTCAGGGTGTAGGGAGGTTAGGTTTAGGCACTAGGGGGGGAGGTTAGGGTTGGGCACCAAAGAGGGAGGGTTAGCATACCAACCAACAAGTGTCGGTATGTTAACCCTGTCTGGATCCCGGCGTCGGGATTCTGACCTCCAGGATCCCGACTGTGTGTATTTCATACCGATCCCCTTTATATACCTCTTGTGGCCAAGTAATGCAAGTGTGTAAAATATGTATACATTTCTCGCTAGTAGTTTTCTCTTTGTGGTGACTTATAATAATGGAAACGCTTTCAGAATCCATAAGCCCTACCTATATATTTTAATTTTGAATTTCATTACTTTTTTGCCTTCAAAATCTGCCTACCTGTGTCTTTCAGTACATTTGTCGTCACCAGCGTCTGTCACCTCGTATCGATGCTCACCTCAGCGGCCAGAAAGTTTCTTGTTCAGAGCTGCTGTTCGGGAAGAAGTGAAGAGAAGTAAGTGGCAGAGCTCATATCACAGCTGCGCATATGGCAGTAATTTAGCATGGAACATGGCTACTTGTATACGTGTACATGCAGCTACTTACAGCTGGTACCCATGCCACAGCTGTACATATTTGTTTCACTATTTCATTTTCCTCATTTTGGTTTGTTTCCTTTCTTTCTTGCTTTTACTTAAACCATCTCATGGAGATTTCTCCAGAACTGAACAGAATAGCCATATTTAGCCAGATAGGTTTAATTGACACTTGCTTACTTTTTCCTTTTGGTAGTTTTGAACTAATGGCTAAGCTGTAATACTGAGAGTGCAATGATCTTCAGTACAGTTGCCATTTTGTATCGAGGACTTGTCAAATCTGTGTTGGGTCTTATGTAGTTAGGCTAAGTACATATATGCTTTCAATCAATGCTTGTTAAAGAGTAAGTTGACCTTGCTTCAGGGAATATTTGAGACTCATTCATTAACTTTTAGAGCCATGATGTAGTACAGGGTAATTTAATGCTAAATGAGAATAGAACTTGAATAGATTTTATTTGTATCTATATAGTTTCAAATGTCCAGATAGTCAATAACAGACATAGCCAAAATTTTAAATCTAATATAAAGCACCTTGAAATAAAACAATATAATAATGTTTCGTACATTACTTACAAAGAGGTATACAATTATCCTATCAAATGTAAACATGATATGTATCTCATTAACAGGGATAGTTTGGAGTAGAAGAGGTAGGTTAGCTGGTGGTATTATTATTGGCACCCTATGGGGTAATCGAATTAGTGCGAAAGGTGCAAATTGCCGTTGTCACGGCGTTAAAAACGCTGGCAACGGCACCTCATCTTGCAGCCAACTACGAGTCTGAATAACACAATCTTGCTCGGAGCCCTATGGGGCTGCGAGCACTTTTGTGCGAGTTTGGGCTACCGTCAAGTGCGGCGGTTGTTGCGATGACTCAAGTTCATGGCAGACAATTGGACTGAGTCCTATATTTCTTTTTTTTTTCCCTTCGTACTAACAGTTGAAAATCTGTCATCTCAGGGCTTTTGTGGCCTGCAGCGGTGCCAGAGGAGGATGGCATGCTGGCCGTGCTCTATGGTAATAGCTGCCAGCCTAGGGATGTCCATCAACCATCAATAGTGAACGGCCATCAATGGCAGAGATCCAGTGGTTCTCTGCCGTCAATGGCTTAGCCCCGCCACCTTGTGGCTTTTTAAGCCTGACCCTTATTCTGATTAGCCCACTGTGCCCCCCAGCAGCGGTGGCCATCGCTGCCTATTAAAAGGGAAGTGGCTGGATCTACGGCAACATCCTCTCTCAACCTGCTCAAAGGGTCACAGTTATAGTAGATGCTCCCAGTGCCTACCTTTACCCTAAAGGGTAACGTGCTGTGGGAAGGCTAATCAGCAGGCTGATCAAGACAGCAGATCTACTGATGACTTCTGTGAAGCTCTTCTCTTACCACTCCGCTTGTCTGAAAAGGTAAGTACTTCCAGCTAAACCTGGAGGGAGGGTAGGATAGTATAAATCTACAAAGAGGGTAGGATAGTTTGCATAACTTTTGTTCCCACTGTCGAGCTAAATTACCTAGGGGGACATGCATGCTCATTGCGGGGATGCCCGTGATTTGCGACTGGTTGCGGAAGTCCTTGCCAGCCCTGTGAAAGAACCAGCCTGGGTTAAGTCTTTTGCTCTTTCCATTGCTTCGGTTATGCAAGAGGAATTTGTCTAATTTTTGTCAAGTCAAAGTAATAAAGAATCTGATACTCAATCGAGTTCATCTAAGATGGACCAGGGTTGTACTCGGAAAGATGGTGTTTTTTTTTTCTCTGTGGGGTCTGTGGAAGTACCATTTTCAGCCAAAGCAATGGAAAGGACTGCTTTAGGTCTAAAATCACGCAAGCTACAGCTTATGGGGCAATTGTCTGTTTTTTCGGAATCTGATGTTTTCTCAGAGGAGGAATAACATCTAGAAGATTCTGAATTTGATGAATCTGTATTCTTTGTAGAAGAAGGGTCAGGTGTTCAGGGGTAGATAACCTGGTTGAAGCAGTGTGTCAGATTCTCGACCTTGGAGATGGTGATAATCAAGAGACTCCTTCCGATAATTTATTTAGTACTAAGAAGTTAAAGAAAAGATCACTATTTTTTCCTTCATCATAATAATTGTATTAATTAATTGCTGAACCATGGCTTAATCCGGATATGAAGTTTCGGATTGCATGCATTCCTTCTAGGTATCCTTTTCCAGACAGAGAACATTTCCAAAGGCTAGTGTCCTCCCTTTTCTGAAATGGGTCTCTCTTAAAAAAAAAAAAAAAAAAAAAAAAAAAAAGATTCAGACCAGAAGTGTGAAATTATTTTGTCATCCATTTATGTGACTGCAGGGGCAGCTTTGAGAGGTATGTAGTCTGGAAGCCGGCGGTCGAAATGCCGACCGTTGGCTTCCCGACAGAGAAATCCCGGCATGGGACTAATGATAGGTGTCTAAATACCAACGCCTATCATTAGCCCCACGCTGCAATCACGACGGCCGGCATACCAGGAGGGTTAGGTTTAGGGTGCGGGGATGGGGAGTTAAGTTTAGGCACCCCTGGGGGGAGGTTAGGGTTAGGCACTAGGGGGAGAGGTTAGGGTTAGGCACCCCTAAGGGAGGGTTAGTGGGGGAAGAGTGTTGGGGATAGCCTACTTGCCTCCTCGTCTGTCGTTATCTTCATCTGCCTGCCTTCCGGTATCAGTATTTCATCCGCCGGGCGGACGTCTGGCTGTATAACATACCGGATCCCTTTAAAACCCAGTATTGCTATACCTTGGGTAGCTAAGGCAATGAAGAAGTGTTTTGATCTCTTGATAGAGCTTTTCTGACTGGATCCCTTCTAAGTCTCAGTTTTGTTATTTATTGCAGAGCAGCTCAAAGTAGTAGCAGAGTATTTAGGGGTAGCCTCTTTATAGGCATCTTTGGTACAGTCAAAGATTTCTGGCCTAGCCATTGTGGCTAGACATGTTTTATGGTTAAATCATGGGATGCGGATTCAGAAATAAAGTAATTTAATTTTAGAAGGCTTAACTTTTTTTTGTCCATAACTAGATAGAAGAATTTCTTAGGCTACGAGTGGTAAAAGCTAATTTTTATTAGGAAGAGCTACTAAGTGTAAAGGGAGTCTTTTCGACAGCAGTCAGCCTTATCCTTTCGTTCCGGGGACCGGCGGCCTTGTTCAGCGGTTTTGCAAATAAAGAAGACTATCTAGGACAAATCAGATGCCCAAGCTATAGGATAAATCTTCATGATGGGAAGGGCATACACCCAGAAGTATCTGGTCATTCAGGGACCAGTGGAAAAAGCCTTCTTGAGGTGACTGTTATAATACAAGAGTTTACATTGTCAATCTTTCTGGTTGGCCATCAAGAAGGTACTTTTCAACAAAGTTACCAAATGACAGAAGTGTCTGGATTTAGAGCAGGCAATTACGACTTTTCAGGGCTCAGGAGTGATGGTCCCAGTACTAGATTGCAATAAAAATCACATTTCTCTTTAACAATCTGTTTATTCCAAAAACCAGATGGGGTTTTCAGATCTATTTTAGATTTAAAGGACTTAAATATAAGACAGAGGATGGACAAATTCAGGATTGAATTGGTAAGATCTGTCCTAAATGAAATGGAGGCAAGCTAGGTTTTGGCATGTATAGACATCAAGGATGCCTATCTTTATGTGACTTTTTGGGAAGGCCATCAATGTCTATTAAGATCACGGTTGGAGGAAGACATTTCTAATTCAGGGCTCTTCCTTTTGGTTTAGCCACAAAGGTCATGATGACAGGACTCCTAAGAACAATGAGAATAAAGATTGTTCCCTATTTAGATGATTTACTGTTCAAAGCAGGCTCAGAGGATGCTCTTCATGCAGATCAGCTAAGGACGGTGGACGTCCTACAGCACCATGGCTGGTTTATAAATTGGCAAAAGTCCAAAATGATTCCCAGGCAGTGCATGAGATTTTTAGGCTTACTGTTTAGTACCCAACTGGCCAGCGTTTTCTTACGAGCAGAAAAAATTTGAGACATTCAAAATCTAGTCCGAAAGTTTTTATAGGTCAGACGTTCATTGGTTTTTCTGTTGTATGAAGTTACTAGGAAAGATGGTGGTGTTGTTTAAAGCAGTCCAGATGGCGAGGCTACATTCCAGGATGTTATAGTTAAAAATTCTAATAAGTTGGTTGCATCCCAACCATTGGTTATCGACTCAGTTTATTATCCTATCTCCAGACAGTCTCTCAGATGGTAGATTCGATCAGAATACTTGAACAAGGGCAAGAATATTCTTATCCAAGATTGGTTGCTTGTCACGACTGATGGCAGTTTTTCAGAACCATTATTTTCTGGGACTCATAAAGGAAACAAAGCTTGTTATCAATGGTCTGGAGCCAAGAGCTGTTCGAAACACATTGAAGAACACAGTATCTAAGGGGAATATAGGGGGAAATCCTATTAGTATTTAAGTATCCAGTGGGGCAACGCTACAGTAGTAGCATGCATAACTCACCAGGGGGGAGCGGGGGGGGTGGTGGTGACAAAGTTGCCTGGCAGTGTGAAAATAGTTTCAGATCCTACCTTGGGGAGAGATCCTTGTTCCAGCAATATATGCAGTCTCTATTCCAGGAATAGAGAATTGGACGGTGGACTTTGAGTCGCCAGTCTATTCTTCCAGGGGAATGGTCTCTACATCTGGAAGTCTAGTTTCTTGTTGAGTTTAAGGTTGCAAAATAGAAGTTTTGATGATCATAGTGGAATGGCTGCCCTGAAAATCTGGATTACCCTATAAATGGAGAAAAAGGGACCGGTAGACTGTGAGATGTAAGTGCGAGCAAAGGAGATGCCAAACTGTGTGGGCAAACAGGGTCAATAGGTTAGCTTTAAGATGGGAGGGATGGTCAGAAGGGCGGATATGGCGTAGGCTAACCAAATTAGTATCGGGACCAAAGGCTTTGTCAATGGACATATTGGTGTAAACATCAGCGCCCCCAACAATTCGAAAAGCGTAACTGTAGTCGGCCACTAAAGCGGATTCCTTGGAACAAGGGAGGTTAACCCCACTCAATTTTAAAGGTTGATGCAACATAAATAGTGATATACACTAAGGGGCCCTTCGCGCCTAATTTTGGATTACCGCGCATATCCGCGCTACTGATACTTGCTGTATCCGATTAAAAAAATAAATAAAAGGTTGCTGGGTTTAAGAAAAAAGAAAAAGAGGAAAAAAAAGACACCTGTCCGGTGGTTTCCATGGCTCCCGGTGGGGGTGTGTGGGGGGGGGGGGGGGGGGCGGTGCTGCAGGGGTCTCAGAGCAAGTCCAGCTGATTTTTCCTAAAATTATTAAAAATCATACTTGCTCTGGAGGTGCAAGGAAAAAACTTCCCAGCACTCAAAAAGTATCAAAAAAAACTGCACCTAATTGAATAGCAAAAATCCTGTTCCTGCAGGAAAAACCTTGTAGGTGCAGAATATTTGCTGTTCTCGCCCCCCCAATTGAATATGCCCCTAATTGTCCAAATTATTATGACACCAGGACGCTTCATGCAAAGTAGCTATTCCACAGATAATGCTGATGTGGAATGTCTAAATCTGTATAAGAATGGAAAGGCAAAGTTATGCAGAGACTACTGAAGTGTTTCACTTGTTAAATATTTTGTAACCAATGTGATCTGACAGACTTTGAACATGGAATTATTGTTGGCGCTTGCAGCAGTGGTGGGAGCATTTGGTGGACCAACAGGCAGAAAACTGGGTCTCGGCACAAGGCCTGTGGTCTTAAACGGCTAGTGAATGCTCAAGTGGAACGGAGAGTGGACTGATTTGTTCAGTCCTACAGACAGGCAACAGTGCATCAAATTACAGATCATCTGAATCTTGGATCAGTTCAGGTGACCTATCAACTAACAGGATGCCTCATGTTACATCGTATGAGCTACAGAAGCTGAAGTCCTGTCTGTATGCCTCCAGTTTGCTCAGGAGCACAGGAATTGGACAGTAATGATCGGAATGTTGTATAAGTTGTGCTAAACTGGAGTTAATAGATTCTTTAAGGTCCACCAGCTCCTTATCATACAAAGGAGATATGTCTGAAATTTCCTGGGCTTTAGTGACCGAGTAAGAGCTGTATCTTAAAGGATCAGTGATGGGACGTGCCGTTTGTGGGTGGAGATGGGATGGTAGATGGTAACGTGGGTGTGGTAGTGCGAATGCAGGCGTGTCTGTGCGTTGGAATGCCATTTCAGGGTGTGCATAATTAAGACGCATCGTCAGCAAACACGTCACGTCACATGGCTGAATTAAACACAGCAGCACTCGCAGTGCTTGCGGTAGGGTATGGTCGGCCACAATTGATGAGTATGGGTCTGATGTCAGCCGATGTTATCGATTGTTTTATACACTATCTGGAGATGACGTATGTTACTAAGGGAAAGTGGGCGTCTTGTGTCAGGCTGGTGGGCGTCTAATTTCATACTGCGATCGCACGGAAAAACATAGTGGGCGTGCTAGTGTCTTGCTAGCGATCGCAGGATTTGCATACTCTGGCTGCTGACTGTTGTGTGTGAACGCAGCCTTGTGACAGGGTTTGAATCAGGCCCTAAGCTCCTTACATGGCCTGCAATGTCAGTAGAGCAGTCTCAACACACTTCATGGAGCGCTGCTGGGATAAAGGCTGCCTGGTCTGTCTAATCTCCACAGGAATACTGGCTGTAGATGACTGTAGATAGTATATACAGCGGTCTTCCAGGAGGCAGAGACTGCCTTAGAGAGCTGAAGGGGAATAGTAGGAAACTGCCTGGCCAACAAGCAAGATGCTGGTCGTGGTGAAGCTAGAAACAGAGAGCTGGGGCCAGTTGCCGCACTTGCCTGCTGTTATTATTGATGCAGTCCAGATGGTGGTGTGACCAGATCACCTGCAGGCCCGATGGTAGGAGGCAGCTACACCGTACCTGGGAGCTCTTGTAAAATGGGATCAGTAGCTAATGACTGCCCACCAGAAGTCCACTCCTTTATTTGACAGCAAAAAGTCAATACTTGTCAGAAAGCTGCTTTTATGCACGGGTTCATTTGCATCTGCCGTGGCATTAGAGCGTTTAGGCTTTCGGCTCTATTTTAAGGCTAGTGTGTATGAGCTCTGTGATGCTGGAATTACATGCTTTTCTCCCATCTCTCTAATTCTAGTGGCTTTCATGGGAACCACTTTATATGGTCTTCCTTAAGTATGTCCATACATAATCCTAGAACTTGCAGGTGCCTGGCATGATATTTGTATATTGTATATCTCAAATGTTTCAATCAGTTTATTAAAAACAGTTTTTATTGTGACATTATTTAATTTCCACACTTAAGAACCAGTCGTTATACACCTGTTTCAGGTGGACATTGTGTCTTATGTTTGTTTTCATTTCTCCATCATCCATTAAAAATATTTTCTTGACAGGTGTAACACCTCCTCTCAGCACTGCTGCTTCTTCCGGTGATTGCACAACCTCCAGGACAGAACATAGCGCTAGAATTCGTCAGGAAGAGCTAGAGGTGACCGAGCAGCTCAGAAAGGTTGGTTTTACATCTATTCCTCAAGAACTCAGTTTCCCGATTTTTCGCTTTATTAATTTAAAAACATGGGTGATTCTGCAAATAGTTTTCTTTCATTCCTTTAACTTTTTTAGTTTTGGAATCCGGATTTTCTACTGTAATACTTTCTTACTGAACTTCCATGTGTATTGATCCCCTGTACTTAAGTTACATTTGAAGCATGGAAGAGAGCAGCACTGCAGTGTCTTAGGAGACCATAATGACTAGTACATTGTGTTTTAAGTTCCAGTACCAGACACAATGAAAGCTTAAGTAATAGATGTCTCTCTGGTTTATGAAAAGTGGGATAAAGAACTGAACAAGGAGTAAATCCGAAACACCAGTGACCAAGAAATAGAAATTCCCTTTTAGGGTATTGATAAAGCAGGCGGTGGAACACTGTTAAACTGCTAGATCAGTCTCTTTAAAGTGAAATTGTTGGCTACACATTAGAGACATCTGTTTTGAAGGCTCACGAGAATGCAATCCTATTCATTCAATAAGAACTAGCTCCTCAGTGATATGTACCTCTTTGTTGTAAAGAATTCATAGTTAATTTAAAAGACCTGGATTTTGTGGTGTTGAATTGTAACATAGGTTTTAACTTGACACAGACTTCCCTTATTTAAAAATATGAATTTATCTTTTTTTTTTTTTTTCACCTAGAATATAGAGTCACGGTTAAAGGTATCACTTCCCAGTGATCTGGGGGCAGCTCTGACAGACGGTGTGGTTTTGTGTCATTTAGCCAATCATGTTCGGCCAAGATCTGTGTCGAGTATTCATGTCCCCTCACCAGCTGTTGTAAGTATTTAGTGTCCTATATTACTGTGTGCTTGCTTTAAGTTAACAGTGAATTTGAATCTCTCTCATCAGTACAAATCTATGCCTCTCTTCAATAGCCCAAGCTCACAATGGCAAAATGCAGGAGAAATGTGGAAAACTTCCTGGAAGCCTGCAAGAAAATCGGTGTCCCCCAGGTAAAACATGTTGGACATTGTGCCCTTCTTATGTTTCTTAGTGTATGACAAAGTATATCCACCTTTTAATGTTATGGCCCGTACACACGGGACGAACAGACAACGATCAGATATCGTTGTCTGATCGTCCTGCATGTGATGGATGTTCGATATCGAACATGCACCAACCCCCCATCGACTATAACGACCCGCGATTAACGATCGTGGGTCCCTATAGCAAACAGGCTAACCTGGTCGATATTGACCAGGTAGGCCTGAATGCACGGGCGATGGTCGATATCGACCATCATTTGGTCGTTTGAAGGGGCCAGAAACTGGTCGATTTGAATGATAACGATATATCGATATCGTTCAAATCGACCAGGGAAATCTGACCGTGTGTATGCAGCATCACACTCTGCAGTCTCAGGGAGGCAGTTCAGTTAGCAGCGTGGCCGTGATGTGCTCTTCCGAAATGACACATCATGACCAGCAACATCGCTAGTTTGTCCTCGCATCCCTTAGAGGTGCACAGGAAAACTAGTGATATTCCTCCTACGTTATAGGCAGATATGTGCACAGCCAAAGATCACTGGATGTTAAGTGGCTTCTATATGAATCGCCCCCTTATAGCTTTGCTACAGTGGGCTCCATGTACTATACAAATGTTAGCTATGTCTTCATTCTGTATTTGCCCTTATTCGCTCTTCTTTTCTTTTTTCTTCTGCATTTTCTAACTGCATATTTCACCTTTTTTTTTTATTATTCCTTTACCCACAATACTCCTATATTCCTTTTCAACGTCTTTGTCCATTTTCCAGGATTATTTCCCTGAGGAATGCGTGTAGCTTTCCCACGTGATAATCATCAACTGCCTACCTACGCATGCTCTTAGTGCAGCACTTGTCATTCACATTGACCTGTAAAACACTTAAATATTCATTGTGAGCAGAAAACATGTTTATATTTTATTTGTGGGAACCACAACATATAGCAATGTAGCCCACTCTAGTCTAAAATGTACCTATTGTCATCTATGGTTAGTGAGTGAGACATTGATGGGAGAGCATTAGTAGTATTTGATAGAAAAGTCTATGAGACACCAGTAAAATGCAGTCTTGGTTATCTATGCTGTACACTGGTGCTTGCAAGTTTGTGAACCCTGCAGAATTTTCTATATTTCTGCTGAAATTTGGCCTAAAACTACATCAGATCTTCAAATAAGTCCTAAAAGTAGATAAAGAAAACCAAATCAAACAAATGACACACAAAAATTAGACATGCTCTTTTTTTTATCTGTGAGTGGCAAAAGTATGTGAACGTTTTAGGCTTAGCAGATATTTTGAAGGTGAAATTGTATTTTCAGTCTATGGGATGACAATCAGGTGTGAGTGGACAAACCTGTCTTTTTAAAAGAACAGGGTTCTATCAAAGTCTGATGTTCACAACACGTTTGTGGAAGTGTATCATGGCACGAACAACGGAGATTTCTGAGAACCTCAGAAGAAGAGTTGTAGATGCTCATCAGGCTGGAAAAGGTTACAAAACCATCTCGGACTCCTCCAATCAACAGTCAGACAGATTGTGTACAAATGGAGGATATTCCAGACCATTATTACCCTCCCCAGGAGTGGTCGACCAACAAAGATCACGCCAAGAGCAAGGCGTCTAATAGTTGGCAAGGTCACAAAGGAACCCAAGGCAACCTATAATCAACTGAAGGCCTTTCTCGCATTAGCTAATGTTAATGTTCATGAGTCCATCATCAGGAGGACACTGAACAACAATGGTGTACTTGGCAGGATTGCAAGGAGAAAGCCACTGCTCTCCAAAAAGAACATTGCTGCCAGTCTGCAGTTTGCTAAAGATCACCTGGACAAGCCAGAAGACTATTGGAACAATGTTTTGTGGACAGATAAAAAAAAATAATGCTTTTTGGTTTAAATGAGAAGCGTTATGTTTGGAGAAAGGAGAACACTGCATTCCAGCATAAAAACCTCATATCATCTTTGAACTGTGGTGCTATCATGGTTTGGGCCTGTTTTGCTGCATCTGGCCCAGGACGAGGACAACTTGATGGGACAATGAATTTTGAATTATACCTGAATATTCTAAAGGATAATGTCAGGACATCTGTCTATGAGCTGCATCGAGAACGTGGGTCATGCAGCAAGACAATGACCCAAAGCACACAAGTCATTTCACCAAACAATGGTTAAAGAGGAATAAATGTAAAGTTTTGGAATGACCAAGTCAAAGTCCTGACCTTAATCCAATTGGTGCTGTGGAAGGACCTGAAGCGAGCCGCTCACATGGGAGGAAACCCACCAACATAACAGAGTTGAAGCTGTTTTGTACGGAGGAATGGGGTAAAATTCCTCCAAACCAATGTTCAGGACTAATCAACAATTACCGGAAAGGTTTAGAAGCAGTTATTGCTGCACAAGAGGGTCATACCAGATACTGAAAGCAAAGGTTCACAGATATGTGATATTGGATCATTTTCCACAATAAAAAAATGAGCACGTCTAATTTTTTTTTTCTCTCATTTGTTTGATTTGGTTCTTTATCTACTTTTAGGACTTATGTGAAAATCTGAGGTAGTTTTAGGCCAAATTTCAGCAGAAATATAGAAAATTCAGAAGGGTTCACAAACTTTAAAGCACCACTGTATGACTTTTTGCATTCATTCACTGACTCTCCTAACACTTCTGGAATCTAATAATATACAGATCCAAGAACATTTCCTTATTATCCCTTTTCCTGCCATCCCACTTGTCGTCTTGGTTCTAGTATCAGCAATGATGTGTCTAACTGCATGGTTGTGTTTGCATGACTGACTCTGCATTTCTGTTTTTCCCTTCTTGCTCCGCCCCCTCTGGACAGGACAAAGTTTGTCTCCCCTCAGACATTCTTCAGCTAAACCTCTGCAGCGTTAAGGGAACTCTGGAAAGTCTCCTCTCCTTTGGAGAAGGCTCACGAGCATCCGCTCTTTCCTCACACCTCCTGGGCTTCACCTTTTTTTACTGCAGCCTTATGCTTCTCCTCTTCCTGCTCTATCGCTGGTTTCTTGCCTTCTGGACACAGGCATGAAGAGGCAGGGGGACGCCTTATAATCTGTGGGGTGGGTGTATTCTCCTAGGAACCTCTATCCCGTGAAGCGCAATGTCACTGTTACAGTTTTTACTATGAAGTAAACTGTGATCTAGGGCCAGTGATTATCATCAACCGAGGATGCAAATACTAGGACCTCCACACCTGTGACTTACTGCAGTATGTATTTAATGTTATAGGTTAAAGACCGTCTCTAATCTTCTTGCTTATAAGTAGCAATATATTAATGAGGCAAAAAATGTTATACTTTCCCCACTACTACGCTTTATAGTCAATCTCACATGCAGCATTGGAAAACTGAGATCTGGGGCTTAAAAGGCTCTTACGGTTGAGTAGCTGCTTGGATGGAAGATGTTGGGTTCTGACGACCATTTCTTATAGCTTGCTGCACTCTCCATGGGCCTTTAAGCTAAGACTGCTAGATCGTAATCTTCATTCAGTTTAAGTGATTCAGGTAGTTGTAATTGGTTATGTGCTGAATCACAGTACACCTTATACCAAAGGCTTATCCGTTTGACTAACTTGAGCAGAAAGCCAGATGAGGGAGGCTGAATTTTATCTGTGTGTCTAGTTAGACCTAATATAGTAATTTGTGTAACTAAAATGAATAGGAACTTGCAATATATGAAAGCTAAACTCTTCATTAAGCTTCTGAAATCTGGTGATATATTGTATTATTATGAGTGCCTTTTTAATCTCACTTTTTAAAGCTCTGCACTCTAATATAGACTGGTTCTCAAAATGAAGAGACTGAGATGGGATAGTAACTGAAATGGGCTTCCTGTCTCTATAAAAAAAACAAAACAAAAAAAAACACCTATGAAACTACCAAGCGCTTGTCAAGAACAGTATCTTATAAAACAGTATAATGACATATCTTGCTCTCTGCTGATTCATTTTACATATATCCTTAAAAATTTGAGCTCCTCGCAGGTTTTCTAATTTGTGGCGCCTGATTTAGAAACGCGCAAAGCGGCTGCATCAGCAATTTTTCACCCTATGTATTTGTCAAAAGTGTACGTATACATTTGGAGTTCTGCAGGCTATTCAGAGTAACACATAGGGGAGCCAGATCTCTGCTTGTGGCTAAATGGCTGTAGCTGGGCAGCAAGGAGACTTTCTCCGATGGGATAAGTGTACTGTGGAGGCACAATTGCGAGCTATTCAGTGGTGAGCATACACAGAGATTTGCCTGGTATCTTTTGAACCAAGGATGTCACTGATGCAAATGCTCCCTGATGGTGATGACTACTTACAAGTGGATGGACATGGACGAGGAGGCCAATTCTGAGTACAGGTTAAGTCTCCCATATCCAAAATGCTTGAGACCAGGGGTATTTTGGATATCGGAATATTCGTTTTTTGGAATAATTGCATACCATAATGAAATATCTTGGGAATAGGGAATAGGACCCAAATATACACACACACAATGCATTTATGTGTTATATACACCTTATACACAGCCTGAAGGTAATTTTATACAATAATTTCAATAAAATTGTGGCTCAAACAAAGTTTGTGTACATACATAAAATTCATTTATGTATCATATACACCATATACACACAGCCTGAAGGTAATTTTATACAATATTTTTAATAATTTGTGCCTTAGACAAAGTTTGTGTATATTGAACCATCAAAAATCAAAGGTTTCATTATCTCAGGCATGCCAAAATAATTCCGTATTTCGGAATATTTGGATATGGGAGACTCAGCCTGTACATGATTGTGTGAAACGCTGAATCGTGCTATTTACAAAAACACAGTTTAAGGCATTGAGGGGAAGTTTGTCAGAATTTTTTTTACCTGTCATGAGCACATTGAAAATCTTCTGACGTTGTGCACTGATGGCAAAATATTGTTAGTTCCACAATCCACCTTCTGCTATCTGTTACCTCTGCTGCATGTTTATGTCACTTCCACTGCGGAGATCTGGCCATTTATGTAAAACAGTTGGAAACAATGCTCATAATACCTTATGTATAATGGGCTTTTCATCGAATTTTTTGGAACGTGAGTAAGCAAAGGAGTGATTGGATCTAGTGTCTTCTGGCTTCATTTATAATTACATCTTTAAATTGCCTGTCACAAAGTTAATATTTGTACGAGAAAGTATTTTGTTGATGATTATTATCATCATCATATTTATTATTGTGGCTCAGAAATACCATTTTGTAGGATCTTCTGTTAATCCCAGTGGTAGTTTTCCATCTTTTTATGATTTTTAAAATGAAGTTCTAATGGAGAAAGGGCCTGTATAGACATTGCAGCACTACGTGCAGTGATTGCTGGAATAAACCAGAAGTCCCACAATCCATTGCAAAAAAAGCAGCTGTAATCCTCATCTGTCTCTCACCTGTGACTATTGGCAGGAACTTCTGACCCAGGGATTTCGGCAGTTAGCAAATTACATCAAAGTAATCATTTGCACCCAATGTAGGGAAGCTTTTTTTTTTATTATGACCGGTATTGAAGTATTCAGTAGCTTTAATGCTCATCCCTTTGATGTTAATTCCTGCCTCCATTTAGGAAGTGTAAAACAGCGCTTCTCCAATGCATGTGACTGGTTGCATCAGCTCCTGTTGAAATATTCTGCAGCCGCACAGAGCAAGGAGCTGCAGAGATTGTAACACCATATGAGATTTAAATCGGTAGAGGGTGGGCTAGAAGTTCCCTTCCCTTCATAGGAGTGTCTGTTGCTCAGAGCAAGCAACCTAAACAATATTTTATCTACATGATGTCAGTCTTGACTGTGTATGCCAACGGCTCACAAGTACCTTGTTGTATTAGCAAATATCGATGATAAAGGAAGCCACTTGTCTAAAAGTGTAATTATCCTTTAATGCTCCAAAAATATCATTACCTCAACTGGGGTCTGGAATCAAGTAATGCTACTACAGTCTGCTATTGTTACAGTGTGTATACAGATATCTAGAAGCACAAGTATGCCTATATATAACTATATAGCAGCAGAAACTGAAAAGGCAAACAGAACTTATTTTCGATGATGTTCACTTGTCCGAGAAATGTTTCTTGCATACAGTGTTCACTATCAAGAATTGAATTTGCCTACTTCTATAGCATAATGCTATGTTTCTTAACACTAACACAAGACTGCAGCACAAAAGTGACCTAATGTATGGTTTTGTGTGCCTTACTTGTCCTTACCCCATAAATCCAATGTATTCATTTGCTGCAGAGTGTACGGTGACATCTTAGTAGTATGAGACCTGAAGCGTTCTCAGGAGTGTAATGCAGAATAGGGGAGAGTGTGTGTAATGCAGAGCAGTGATGTACAATGTTTTCTTCTGCATCTCTTTTGCCAATTGCACTTTGTTTTTCTGCTAACTTTTCTAAATAAATTTTGCTACAGACTTTACAAGAGTGTCTTCTATTCTTTGTTCCTGCTCTCTCCCCTGTGGTGAGGATGATCCCCCTTCTCTTGCATCTCTGCACTTCCCATTGGCCCCTAAGTGATCTGCTGTTGGATATTCCACTTCTCTGTCCCATGACCAAGTCAGCATTAGAAGATAGAAATCACCTTCATTAGCACATAATTCTGATATACAAGTTCCCCTCACATATCACTCCATTAATCTTCATTAACTTTTTGTTTGTTTTTTAGTTTATATACATTTGCTTTGTCACTTGCTATTCATTTTTATTTTATTTGTATTTAGCTTCTTTGTTTTTTGTTTTCCTTTCCCATTACTTCCATTTACAGGACCGTCTGTGTCTGCCTCCTCATATCCTTGAAGAGACCGGACTGATGGAAGTGGCAGGAACAGTTCAAGCGTTGTTGGACCTTGCCCCTCCTAAACACCTGTCCCCAACCACTGTGTGAACACCTCAGTATAGTTCAAGGATCCTCATTTTGTGCACTTCTTCTGCATCCCACTTATCACTAATGAGGGGTCCCCAGATCACAAGCACACAGGACATTTCACGCAGAATTCTCCATTATGTCCACGACAGGTTTTAGCTGAATTTAAAAAAAAAAAAGAATCTTGTTTTGATACAAATTATCTGTATTTGTTACTATTGTACACATTTTTCCCCCAAAAAAGAAAAAAATATTCCCTTTTGGCTTGCACAACTTAAAAGCAGGTCCAAAATGTGCTCAGTAAGGACATATGGAAGAAGTGCAATATGAGACTGATGTGTACTTTACAAACCCCAATCACTCAAGATGGGGTAGTACTTTGTAACCAGGCAAAGAAAGCTACTTATTTTCTCTGTTCCCCACTCGGCTGGTGAGGTCCTATAACATACTACAGCCAAATGGAAAAGCCTGAAGAACTGGAACCAACCGCTGACTGGTCAGCTAGGATTTGACTCACAAATGCTAAACCCAGTGTTGCTGACAGAAATTGCTGTGCACATGAAGGTAATGAAAATGTCTGCACAATGGCACATTTCTGGGGTAGGCTCAGACCATAGATATCGCAGCTTGGTTCATGTGAATGGGGACAGACAAAATATGAGGAGTTTGACTATGCATGAAATCTTCCCATGTTGGAGTTTATTTGGAAAAGTCCTGTGACAATAACTGACACTTATTACACATGCACATACAGCTCCCTGAGCGGAGTTTCACAATGTTCTTACAGCATTTGAAAGTAGAGGTTGTTTTTTTTTGTCAGGATTCTTTGACGAGTTAGTGGTCAGTTTTTGGGTTGTTTTTATTTATGACTTTATTTATTTTGTTCTTATTTTTAAGCTTTTATGTCCAGTGTTTTATCATGATGGACACAATGACAGGAAGGGAGAAAATGACCTAGAAGTTATATTAGCAGTCATTGTGTTCTGGTAATCTACACTCCTGTAAGAAAATAATAGCAGGTTATTGGACCAGAAGTTCTAATTTTTTGTAGAGTTGGCTAAAAAGTAAACCTGGTCAGAATTATGCATCACAGTGTTTTACATTTAGCCCAATAGCTGTGGCAAAACTCTCAGCCTCAGAGATGAACTATAGGCCGTGCACCTTGTGGCAGTTACAATCACACATTACCTGACTGACACTTTTCAGTAATCAACAATACACGCTGAAATGTGTGTCCTGTTTATAATCCTTGAAATCTGGAGTTGTATAATGGTTTTCATCTAATTGTATTTCGTATTGCATCAGTTAGAGCAGGGGTCTTCAACCTTTGGCCCTCCAGCTGCTGTGGAACTACACATCCCAGCATGCCCTGCCACCGTTTTGATATAACAGCATGCTAAAACAGTGGCAGGGCATCCTGGGATCTGTAGTTCCACAGCAGCTGGAGGGCCAAAGGTTTGAAGACCCCTGGGTTAGGGTCATTAATCTATATCACAGTGTCTTTTATTTTTTGTATTTTCCCCTCACTTTTATTAACATATATGTAATGCCCATGATGTGGGAGTAAAACCTGTCCTTGTTGTCTTGGTTTGCAGATACAGCCGCTGTGTTATCAGTTAGTTTAACAACTTTCATGTTTTGTACAAGAACATAAATTTCAAACCTGCATTATTGCATGTTATTTTATTTCTCTGCTGTCTATTCAAAGTCTTAGTACTCCACAGCTATAGTCTGGATGCTACAACTGTACAAGTCTGGTTTGGAAATATTCATATGTGTGTTCATAACCACTAATATTGTAACATTCTCAAGTTTTCAGATTTTGCTCCCTGTACTTTTATAATTGGACTGTGCGTGATGACGGTCCTTCCTCCAGTTAGAAGTTTTTTTTCACAGCTGTTGCAACAGATCTTACCTAATCTAAAGCAGCCCAAACACGGTGCGATATGCACCATGTATGATGACTGCCGATCCGATGCCCGACATATTGGGCGGTCCCCACACGTGGTGCGAAGTGATGGCTGACCGCCTGATATGCTGGCACCTCCCTCCCTCACCCGCATAGCACAACATGGGGTCGTACATCACGTCCCCAGATCGAGTGAATTTTCCGTAAGATCTGGTGATGCGATGTACGACCCCACGGGAGCGTGTATGGGACGATATAGCAGCTATAACGTGCCAATCCGTCATATCGGTTACTATATCGCATTGTGTATGGCCGGTATAGGAAGACATAAGTAGTGGAGTAGGTGATCACCATAGGTCCTGCTATATGTTAGTGAGTTACTATTTTTAGCTGTGTTGGAGAACCAGGTTAGTGATCACTACCAAAGTACTGTTAGGAATAATGGGGCATTTGGGAAAAATTCACCTGAAAGTGTTGTATCATGCTACAATATGAATAAGAGAGTGATATGCACACCTTAAGGGGTAAATTTACTAAGATGGGAGTTCTATCAAGAAGTGATGTTGCCCATGGCAACCAATCAGATTCTACTTCTCGCTTATCTAGCACCTTCTAGAAGATACCTGGAATCTAATTGGTTACTATGGGCAACATCACTTCTTAATAGAACTCACATCTTAGTAAATTTACCCCTAAGAGTCACCTTGAAATTACCGGGGAAAGATGTCTTGCTCTAATATATATATACCTCAGATCCCATGATGCCATTCACCAGTTGGAGTAGACACAAGGTTATCTATAATGCTGCCGTGCATGAAGATATGAGCATGACTGACGGCTCCAATGTAGGACTGACTGTTAGGTCAGTTCTGTGGTCCATTAACAAGCGTAATTTAGCATTAATATTCCCAGGAGAAAAGTATTGCATACAAATAGTAACAAAATTAATAACTTTTGATACTAGTTATTACTGAGCACATTGATTATATACATCCATTGATGTTGAATAGGAAGGCTTGATGTGTTTACTGTGACAAAGCACCAATACAGTGCTTTTCCCCATCTGTTGTGATTTGAGATTCTTAGCAGATACCAGTATTTACATTTCTTATGGTTGTACCATTGATGTGCGCAGTGCAGCTTAGTATTACTAGTTCTAGTTGTAACACGTGAATTAATCTATCATTTGTATCCCACAATAACTGGCCAGATAAATCCATGTTTACATAGTTCACTTTCTAATGTAATAGCATGGACATTGGGGTTTATTTAATATGGTGGTGCACATTATGGTGACTATAACCCGTCTAAGTACATTTTCCGCTTTATAGTCATTTCAGAGTCCTGGGCCACAATCAGATGCTGGATATTTAGAAGAAAGAATATATTGTATAGGTATAGTGTTGCATGTCTAAGTGCAGAACTGGATAGTACAGAGTTTCCCAAACTCTGCCGTTGCAGTCTAGGTTTTAAGGATCTCCATGCTTGTGTCCAGATGGTTAGATCAAATTAACTGAGGTACTAATTAAGTCACCTGTAATTAAGCATTGATATTTTTAAAATCTGCACTGTATTGGTGGAGTTTAGAAAACCCAGGGATAGTACATATGTTCTAAAACTTGGTCCTCAGGACACCAAACAGTTCATGTTTTCCAAGTCTCCTCACAGAATCACAAGTGAAATAATTAGCTCCACCAGTGGATCATTTAAAATGTGCCGGTGAGTAATGACTACACCTGCTAGGTGCCCAGGAAAACCTGAACTGTTTGGGGTCCTGAAGACCGAGTTTGAGAACCACTGGGATAGTAGATAATCATGATGTTAAACATTGTAAATGTAGTAAATATACGTTGTTACTGGTTGAGCTAAAATATTAACTCACTGGTTCGTTTACTTATTCTTCATGTGCAAACATAGTACAAGTATATGCTTATGGTTGCTGTGGCGTCTTTAACTTTGTGGGTAATTTGGTAGTATGCTAAACGCCATAGGAAAATAACCATGGGAGTGGTACACAGTGACAGCTGTTAGGCATAATACCGAATTACCCGGACGGTTAAAGGCACCACAGACACTGTGAGCATATATTCTGTTTACACATCAAGAATAAGTAAACAATTCTGTGAGCTTATATCTACCATCACAGTACACCCTTGTGTTAAATATAGTCCTTGCTTGTTGGACAGCATTTACAGTAACCTATAGGAACTGTATCAACATTGTTTGATATGTTAGCTCATCCAGTAACAATGTGTATGAGCTACATTTACAGTACATTGTTTAACATTTCTGCACTTAAATACATGCAACATCAAACCTCTATTTAATAAAATATATTATTACAAGATATTTTTTATTTATAAACATCCAGCATCTGATTTTGGTCCAGCACTCTGATATCACTATAATTCTCATTTCTTTTTTTGGAGGGGTTAGAGTAGGCTGCAGGGTAGGAAACACTGAGGACAGCGCAGTCAGTGAACAATACCCCCTGATAGTTTGCTTGCCTTGGGTTACGGCACATTATTTCTCTTATAAGTAGACCCCAGTGTGTCCTACAGTAAATCATTTAAGCTGCTTTACTTCTGTCATCTGTTGGGGACAATAATATTGAACATATTTTGTCTATGAAAGGTTAAGCTCTTGTACGGCACTAAGATAAGCTCTCTGTATTTTCCAAAGGCAGTATATATTCAAGACTCAACTGTCGGGACATTGTTCAGACATACTGGGTTTAACTGACAGGTATATGGCAAGATGTATGGCTCTCTTTAAGGTATTAGACTCAGCCATAACATCCTGATGTTTTTAGGAAGTGTATATCATTACAGTATATTGTGTTTTCCTGTTCGTTTTTAATCTGTACATGGATGTAACATGAATGTAATTTTTACTGATGACTTTTACTCGCAGAATGGTTTGTTACACAATATGTTTGTAAAGGGAAGACATTCATACCACAGAGCTGTGTATGGTGTGGTCCACATTTTCCTGTAGCAGTACAGCCCTGTGCTTTTATTATCCTACAAATACTTTTTTATTTTTAAATAGTTTGAAATGCAAAGTCTTCTAATTATATGCAGATATTACTATTTTAATATTCCAATGATGTTGATCTAACTAGCAGATTTTAATGGAAAAAAAATATTCTTTATTGATGTTATATATATGTGGAAATTTCAAATTGATCTTCATATTAAAATACCAAGGGGGCAATTTATGAGGGGTATCCACTTAGCGATTTAAACAAGCGATTGCACGATAACGATGTTATTATCGTGCAATCGCATGCATCGGGCATGTTTTGGACGGAAGCGACCCGCGATGTGCGTGCCCGTGGGTCGCTTCCGACATCGCCCGTACATGCAGGTCAACCTGACGATCTCGTCTGGTTCCAGCATGTGCAGGGATGTGCCGGGACTGAACGAGTGAACGTTAAGTCTAGGCACATCACTAGCTATACAAACGACAGCACGATTGCAATGTCGCAATCGTGCTCTCGTTTGTATATCGCTAAGTGGATACCCCCCATTACTTAGCCGTGCTAAAACTGACTTTTTGTGCATTCTTTTCAATCCCATAGCCAGTTAATTTCACTTTTCGCCTGTATGCACGCACTCCTGTTTTTTCGCACAATTCAATTTAAAAGTCGTCTCTTGGCATTCGCACGATAATTCTTGAATGTTTTACAAGCAAATCGTATAGGTGAAAATGGGAAAATCTGGGTGTAACCCAAACAAAGGCAACGTAATATTCTATAACAATATAGAAGTCTATTAGTGGCCATACTAAAAGTATTTGGGGTTCTTAAATTATGTCAAATGGCTGTTATAAGCATTTTTCTCGAATAGTGGAAAAAATTATAGAAAGCAAGTGTTTCTTTTTTACAAAATAAATGCTCTACTTAAAGTGGGGGTGCATACAAATTCCTATAACTGTGTGTTTCGTTTTAGCCACTAAAAAATAAAAACCTTCAAAATATACCTCTAACACCCACCTGCAATCTTAAAAACACCTGACCCATTTATACAGTGTCCCACATCAATTAACCCTTTTTCTGGCACGTTGTTCATTTTTACCCCAAAAATGACGTAATTATTGGCCAAATTAAGTTACTTAAAAATTATTTTTTTTCCCTAATTAGTCAATAAGGAGGGTTTTCCAGTCATTCTGAGCCAAGTCCCAAAATTTTTACATTTTAAAATAGGGATTTTTCCCAACTTTTCACCTGCTGTATTTTGTGTTAAACCCTATGAAGAATTATCACGCGTTAACTTGAGGGCTAAATGAATAGTGCAAAAAAAGTTTCTGCATGAAATTCACTTTAACGAGCGAAAACGGGTTATTGCGGCTAATTACATTCCCCACCAAGACTGAAAATAACAGGTTTAAATTGTGTAAAAGAAAAACTGTCAATTGTAGATATTGCGATGCCCATGCAGCCCCTACCTGCTGCAGTAATTTGGAGGTGGTCACTTCTTTGTACATACATTAATCTTTTCCGGAGTTAGTCTGAACATAGACCCCCTCCCAAGTTGGTAAGATCTTCACGGGTTTTAGTATTCATTTTGAATTGTAATGATGTATATTAGAAGCAAATGAAGCATACGTGACCATGCAGAACTTTATCAATTTATTTTCAATATGTTTTTAAAGCTACACATACATTTACTTGCAGTTTCTTTAACTAGAAAAGCACTAGTTTTGTTGGTGTAGTTATAACGCTCATCTATTAAACGTTTAGTCACCATATTGCAGTGAACAATTATTTATACACCGTGGCAGCAGCCATTTTGTTGGCTGACCCATAATAACAAGTAACATTACTCATGTACAGAAATGGTGGCCTCATTTGTATGTGTGGACAGGTGCATGTTACATTAGTATTGACATTTGCAGGCTATAAAGGAAGCTAATAAGTCTCTATATCTTCTTAATGATCTTTCTTAAACTACAGTACCCTCATGTATCAGAAAGGAGCATACCAAAAAAGGCCTCATTTGGCATTAAAACTAAATGACATAAAGGCATAATTCATACTCTTAAATTCTAGATTTAATATCAATGCAGTAACACTTTTCAGTGTTTTATCATGGTTGAAAAAGATAAAGGTATTTACATTTAAAAAGCACTATCCCATTCATTCCTACAAAATATACCTAAGAGCACTGTAGATTATGTTCTACTGAAATTGGTTATACTGAATCCATTAGGCTAGTTGTGGGGGGAAAATCCATTTAATATCATATCAAGTTAATAACATCATAACTGTGAACTCTATGTTGTGGCGTTGAACACATACTAACCCATAGAAAGACTTGGCTATGAAATTGTACAATCATTTCACTGTTCATGTTGGATTTGTTTTTACATTGGGCTTCTAAAGGCCCCTACACACAGAACGTTATTGCTAACGATACGAGGATCAGAACGATAAATCATCAATATCGTTCCGTGTGTATGCACTATAACAGGCAAAGCGACTGACTATCCCATGCAGCGCTGTGCGGGGGGGAATGTCGGGCATAGGATTGCCCCGTGTGTAGGAACCGTCCGATATGTCGGCCCTGGGATTGTCTGTCACATCATCGGTGCCTTCACATCGTACCATGTGTTAGGCACCTTAAAATTGGACTCTGCAACCCTTAAAGATTTGTGATGTTTTACTCTTTACTGTATATTTTAGCAACAATATGTTAAATATTACAACTGGGTATTCCTGCAACAGTGCACATGAGTATACTGACACTTCACACAGCAAGTATTGTCATATTTTTAATATAATGTCTGTACTTTTATGAATACTATGTGGTTATATAGGCATCCATGTAATGGTTTGTTTGTTTTTTGCTTCTGACTTTGAAACAAACGTCTCCTTTCAAGAAGCTGTTGGACATGACCAATACAAAACATTTTAGCACTGAGTGATTCCCTGTAGTATATCAGTGCTAATGAGCTACATGACCGATTTCCTGGAGTGCAATGTACTGACCCTTCATTCAAAGTAGTTCAGTATATTTTCCCATGCCTTTTATACCCCTTTTACACCAAACAAATAACCCGGGTTATTGCCAGGTCGATCCGGGTTGAGGCTCTGTGTGGACGGTTCCCAAAAAAATAACCCGGGTCGATTTACCAGGCAATCTTACTCTGGTTGAGAGCAGGGTTGAAAACGGGTTGTTCCCGGGTCATGAGGCAGTGTAAACGGGTGCTACCCTGCTTATTTGACCTGGCTAGCTGTGAAAGATGCTGATTGGAGCTTCTGGGGCACCAGCAGATGATATAATTTGTCAGTGAGCTGCAGAGAGAGACGCACATGAAGCCATCGCTTGCCTGCCTAACCTCCTGCACCACAGCAGCCTGACCAGCAGCCACAAAAGCAGGCAGGCACACAGCCTGCCACAGCCAGAACTGCAACCTGTAGCAATGCTGTAAGCAGTCCCCACCTCTCTCTTTTGTTGCCTTTTGTGACCATCTTTGTCAGACCTTAAAACAGACCATTTTTAATGACTTCTATAGAGAAAAGCAGGGATTACCCGGGTTCAGTGTAAACGGGGCAAACTCGGGAATAACCCGGGTCGAGTTGCAGTGTAAACGGGGTCTGAAGCCGAGTTTGACCCAGGATTGACCAGTGTTCAAATTCCAGGGTCGGACCCGGGATTTTGGTGTAAAAGGGGTATTAGTGATTGTTGCCAAGCAAGCACTTTTATTTGTCCCTGTTCTATAGTAAGGCTTCCCAAATATGATTTATTTTAAACATGAAAAGTTGAAAGGTTTCTGAAAACACACATGCATGTCTTACTGCAAAACACTTACCATACTGTCAACATATGTTGCTGACTGAAAATTGTTAATAATGACCAGTGTAAAACTGCGCTCCTGTGCAGTCATTAGATTTTACCTGGATCCTTCTGTGTAGTATAAAACAGATTATGACAAGAATTAGGGAAGCTCTGAACCCTCACCAGGTTTGCTTGGCTTTCAGATTCTATGTAATACTGGGGTTAGAGAGGGGAGGAGGGGGGGTATATATATATATAAATGTACAGATAGACAATGTGGGATGGGAATTCAAATTGTAAACTACAGGTGGTTCTCCAAACTTCTTATTGGTTGTTTATTTTTGTAAATACATTCCATATTTTTAAGATTGTTTAAAAGTATATATTTGTCTCTGTACATGTAGTAGTTCCTCTCCAAATTGTCTAATTATCTTTTCCCAGTCAAAAAGAGTGATATGTGGTCATTTCAATAAAAAATTGACCTTTTCAAGTATTTTCTGTCTGCTTTATTTTATGTGGCGTGCGGTAGTCTGGGTATACTGTACATATGGTTTTACCAGCACATGCTCAGTTACATATAACATTTTCAGCAGAGAGTTATGAAGGAAAAGAGGGAAAAAACACAATTGCAGAAATAAGTTTTGAAATTGTGTTTATATGTTGCAAAATGGGATTGTCTCTTACATGCAAAGGCATTATCACTATATAAATATGCTGGAATGAGAAAATACCACCCTTCCCATTTTATGTCAGTTCTTCCATTACATTATCATGAATGCTTTCTGAATATATCCTAGTGGGGTTGCGTATGAGATCCCGGGCTGTCGGGATGCCGCTGGTCAGAAAACAGACAGTGGCATCCCGACATCCCTAACCTCCCCCCATAGTGCCTCCCCGCACCCTAAACCTAACCCTCCCCCTAATGGCAAATCCTAACCTAACACCCGATACTTTCCTTCGGGATGCCAGCGGTCGGGAGTCTGGTGCCGGAATTCTGGCCGTCTGCATCCCGCATGGTGGGATGCTGACTACATTCCACCCTAGTGTCTGTGTCACAGAATTCTGTGAGTGTCTATCTTCTCCTCCTTGGTGCTATCCTTGTCACCATGCGGACAGAGCCACATACAAACATGATTTACAGGCTCATTTTACATTGTCTGCCAAGGTGTTAGCAAATCTGTGCAGGAAAATCACTGAGGAGAACATTAGAGATGGAGAATTGTAGATACATCATAAATAAATGAGCAATAACACACATGGGACACAAGCAGGCATGTTTTTATTATAGTCATCATTATCTGTAAGTTGTCCAATCAGTGCCTCTCTTGGGCATGTCTACAGATGCTATTTTCACCAAGTATTGTATTGTATATCACTTTTTTACTTTTTGCCTCCTTTTTTGCCTTTACCCTTTTTGCCTTTTTCTTTCCCTTTTTTGCTTTTCGTCTTCTTGTAAGGTCCTAGGCCTTTTCTCACCATCATGCCTCTCCACCAGGCTTGTATCTAAAAACAGATCATGTTGCTTAAAGTGGGTGTACATTATAGTTCCAGCAGTCAGAAATAGAAATGAGGAACAGTTCATCCTAATACATGCATACAAGGAGACAAGCAATACTTTTTGTGAGACTATCATTAATTTCACATCTGGTAAATGTGCGTCACTGTATGCAATGAATCCCTACTTTTTGTCTATAGACCGTGTTACTGGAGCACCCTGGGTAGTTACCTTGATTGCACTTGCTAGTTCCAACTTTTTCTGTTTCTTCTGGTGCTGAGCTTTCTCCTTCTCCAATCGGTCTTCAATAATCACTTTCTCAAACTCTGTATACTAAAAAGTTGAATTTCCTTAATAAGAGGTTTACAGTTTTGCACAATATTCAGCAACGCAATAACCTTACTTGGACATTTGTAGTGATTAACATATTAATAAGGTAATTTATCCCCATTTACACTGACTTGATGGGCCAGGAGTTTTGCATATTTTATTTATTGCCTGTGATCGATCACTGAAGCAAGCAAGAATATGTAGCCTGTTTTAGATGGGGATCAATGTTCTCTATTACGCTATGTTGTCAAAAGAGCACTGGTGGATTTTATACCTAATAATATGCATGTTAATCAGACGTAGCATTAGTCTACTACTGGTTTTCTGCAAAAGTGGAGTTCTACATGTATGTATTATATATCACCTTTATGTATTATCGCCTTCCTAAATGGTCGTAAACTGTGTGATAATACATTTCTGTACCGCAAGATGAAGCGTTCTAAACTTGAGTTTCTCCATTACAAACCTATTCACTCAGCTCTCCCCTACATGGATAGTGTACCACGTTCTAGTTCACATTTTTTCTAAACTGCAACAATATTATTTTATAAATTTCTGTCCGCCAAATACTATACAATGTAAGACAAGGTTACCACCATCACAATCGTGTTGTCTGATTGTAATCTTTTTATCCATGCATTGAGATAAGGCTGTAGAACACCCAAACAATTTCAATAGAACATAGGTTCTCAAACTCTGTCCTAAGGACCTCACACAGTGCATGTTTTCCAGGTCTCCTTACAATCACAAGCGAAATAATAATCTTCACCTGTGGATCTTTTAAAATGTGTCCGTGAGTAATGAATACACCTGTGCACCTGCTGAGTGACCTGTGTGGGGTCCTGAGGTCAGAGAGTTTGAGAACCACTGTATTAGAACAACTAGTCTGGCGATGTGGGTACAGTCTTTTCTGGATATGATCTGGGTTGTGAAATCACTTAAACATGCTTTGGTAATACCCCAGGTTTAGCTCTGGCCTTAGAAGGACTAGACCTTTGGTTCTCCACGTCCTGTGAAACTACAAAACCGAGCATACCCACCAGCTGTCAGTATGCTTGGGCTTGTAGTTCCACAACACCTGTAGAGCCACAGGTAGTTTAGACTGGGGCCATGGCATGACAAAACATGGAGAGTGCAAAGACTGACTTTATGATGTCCGGATTCAAGCTCCTAAAAGCAGCCACATAGGAGTAGCACACATCCTAATGAGATGACAACTGAGCAAAGATGGATGCTCCTATCACTATTGCGAATATTTAGCTTATTATTTTTTATATATGCCAGCTTTTGGTAATTTGTTTTATTGTCCCCACATGTTCATTTATTTAATTGATTAAGTAAATGTATTTTGTAATATTCTGAAAGTGTTCGTAAGTGTAAGCATAAAGCACCTGGACAAAGGCTTTTGCATATGTTTTTGGTCTAGATATTTGTATCATCTACGTCATCAAGTGGAAAAACACATCAATGTTACACAACCTGGGAAACCCTCTGCCCTGACCAGGGGGAAGAAAAAATGCTTCTGTGAGGTCACTATTTATAAGGTTATGGGCCTCATTCAGAGATGTACATAAACACGATGGTTTGTATACGTCTCTGATGGTGGGAGAACCACTCATGTGCAGGCCTACACCTGCGAGTTGTCTCCAAGCCGCAGCATGACTGACAGGCTACAGCCATTTGAGGGCAGGGAAGAGGTGGTGCTGGCATGCGTTCCTGGAAATGGGGCCGTGTTGACCCCCTTTTCTAGGAGTGCAGAGGCCAGGGTTTGCTACAGAAGATGCGGATTTTCTGAGTCGCCTTTGGCTTTCTTAGATGGCCTGACGCTGCAACCTTCAATGGTTGCAATGGTGATACAATTCTGTATATCACAAAAATAAGAGAAAGGTAAGTAGTTTTGAGGGTGCACTAGCGACCACAAAAATATAATTTAAAAGTTATATACTTTATTGGTATGTATTAAATATGTCAGTCCTTATAAGTTAAAATAGGTGAAATCTAAAACAAAAGAACATTAAAAAAGGAATGAAAAATAGTAAAGTGTATTAAAATATATGTTCAACAAAACAACCATTGTCTGTGTCATTCTGTTTCTGTAAATCACATATTACAGCTAATTGCTTATAAGCAATCACACTGTTATGTCTTAGTTTCATACGTTATGGCCAGAGAGTTTAATAGAATGTTATTCTCTCACTAAGGAAGAGATGGGTGTTGTGTAGTCTAGCCCTGTATATGTATCCAATCGGTTCCTCTTAGGTAACTGCATAACTGGGCATTATCACCTTTGTCATTTCATCATTCTTATAATAATCTTTATATTATTTATATCCCACACATGTACAACTCAGTATGTCAAGGCATGAATGGTGAAACAGTCGTAGGCTCTCTGCAGCCATTGTCTATGTTCTCAATATATTGAAACACACTGTCATTGTTTATGCTGTTAGATTGAGAGTGATACATGTGTTACACTGTATATAGCATTCCCGCTAAGCTGTTTTAGCGGGGTGCTGCGGCCTGCCCTCCTTCTGGAGGGCAAAAAGTGCCCTGCCCTCCTTTAGGAGGGCAAAAAGCGCCCTGCCCTCACAGCCTGCGGGTGCCGTCTTCAGACGCGGGTCGCAGTGTCCTGCGGGTGGGGAAATGTGCGGTGACCCGGTCACTGCCGGTGAATAGACGCTGGGAGCATGTACCCGGCATCTATACTCCCTGTCTGCAGCGCTTGAGGGCTACCCGGCGTGTCTGAAAGTGCCGGGCACGCCCCCAAAAGTGAAAAAAAGGTGATGCGTCTTATAGACACGCGCACCGCCTCCGGCACCCTGCCAGCTGCCGGAGCTAGAGTGAACACTATGGATACCTGGTGACTTTTTAGTCGCCTCCAAACAAAGCATTGAGAAAACACTGACAGCTTTGGCAGAGGACAGGGTAATACAGATGCACACGAGTAAAAGCAATGATAACAATATGTTAGGATCGAATGGCAGAAGCTAATTAATACTGCATATGTAGCCCTAACCTGCCACAACCTAATTGGTGATTAATGTGAGGATAGATACTAAAAATGAATTCATACTGAGCTGTACCTATGTGGGATATTATATGAATCCTCATTAGCAGGACACAAATACATTTGAGTAGCACAGTAAAAATCTGTGTGGTTAATAAAGATTATTATAAGAATGATGAAATGACAAATGTGATAATGCCCAGTTATGCAGTTACCTAAGAGGAACCGATTGGATACATATACAGGGCTAGACTACACAACACCCATCTCTTCCTTAGTGAGAGAATAACATTCTATTAAACTCTCTGGCCATAACGTATGAAACTAAGACATAACAGTGTGATTACTTATAAGCAATTAGCTGTAATAAGTGATTTACAGAAACAGACAATGGTTGTTTTGTTGAACATATATTTTAATACACTTTACTATTTTTCATTCCTTTTTTTTTCATGTTCTTTCGTTTTATTTTTCACCTATTTTAACTTATAATGACTGATATAAACTTTATTGGTATGTATTAAATATAACTTTTAAATTATATTTTTGTGGTCGATAGTGCACCCTCGAAACTACTTACCTTTCTCTTCTTATTTTTGTGATATATATGAAAATTGAGTAGCGGGTAGCACCTCATAGCAGCCATATAACTATGTGGTATAGTCATGTAACTACAGATTTGAGCTATTTTCAGATAAGGACTACTGAAGATATTAGGGATGAATCCTGCACCAGTGTCTTTATCCTGTCTTGATTTTGGTGATCCGATTCTGTGTCTGCGATGCTGTCAGGAGGCGTCTTTTCTCCATTCAAACGCCTCCTGCTGCATTAACATATTTTCACAACGCTCTGCGTCTTTGGACGCAGCAGTGATGTGAAATGCGTCCAACTCTGAATCAGGCTCTATGTACACAATAGTTTACTTCCATGTTCTGCTGTGGGCTCTTGGAGAGTTTCTTACTGATAATTTATCAAATTAAAGGCACTAAACTAGATGGATCACAGACTAAAGCAACACATTTATTGTTCATCTGTTCAGTAACGGCATCCATTTCCCATAGGTATCCGTGGTCACTGTGCTGGTACTGCGGAAAGTATAAGGATCACATTTTAAGGACAGAAATCTCCAAAAATAGTACCAGTGACAGCCATGGTCTGCCATCCATTCTCTATGTAATCTGAACAGCGGCTCTGACATGTGGCAAATGCCAGATCTGAGACCCCAGTAATCCTTTTTATGTCTTCCCCAAAATGATGAGCTATGAAAGAACACTCCAACAGGAGCCATGTTACACTAGTGGGTACAACCTAGCTGTTCAGTAAATACAGGTCACTAAATGATCACCTTGCACATACTGTGTAGGTTGTGCCTTTCTTGTAGCAAAAAAACAAATATAGGAAGCTATACACTTTTGACTTGCACTAAAACTAGGGAAATGGCAGAAGAATATATTTGTATAATATAGTATTGGACCAACAAAATACATGATACAGTATATATTGTTCTTCCTGTACAAAAGTAAAATACAATGGCCCCAAGGATCTGACACCCAGCAGGTGCTTGATAAACAGTGCAAATGCTCTTTGCTGTTAAAACATTATTTGTATAAAAGTGAAAGTTTTTATTTGTGCCCCTACTTGTTTGGCAAGATCCTGCAGCAGCGTCAGGTCATTAATTCTGGCAGCCTTCAGAGCACTGAGTGCGGCCTGCTTCTCCTCTGTGTCCTTGTCATACTTCTCCATCCAGTATTCCAACTTCTCTTCCAGCTCCTGATAGACATAAACAGCAACTTATCTAATATGGCATGTTAGGCTAGGTAACACATGGGAAAGAGGAAACCTTACACTGGAAGCCATATGGGAAAAGGGAAGTATGTGGTCCTAGCACTGGTATGAAGTAAGGTGCCAACCTCTAATAAATGGTACCACACAGTAGACATATAGTGAGGTGATCCCAGAAGTAAAACAAATTCAATAACAGAACACAAAGAGAAGTGGGCAGTACATTGGGGTACACATGGCAACATATATAGTTTTTTTTTTATGTATGTCCATACATTTTTAATTAGCAATTTTAGTTCAACCTGCTAAACACGAAACAAGACAGAGTCCAAATAGGCTTCAAGAATTGGAGTATAGTGCATTAAAGATCTGAGTCCTAATCTAGTGTGTGTAACAATTCCTTAAAAGGGGTAACTTGTCATAACCATGGGCTAATTACCCTCCTAACACACACAATACAAGACAGTGTAATGTCAGAATAATATGGTGAAGGAAGGTGACTATATAAGTGAAAGGAGTCAGAGTAGACACAGATCACAATAAGACACCTGCCCACTCAGAAATGATTAGCAATTAGCAATCTGCTTGCTGATCCTTTCACAAAATGTCTTTGGCGCAGAAACTAAAGCATGGATCCTACCTCCCGTTTCCGGAAACCTGCCCAGCACTTGTACTATTTGGAGATTCAGTGATGGCCATCCCCTTGAAGCGATTTACCTGTTTAATAACTGCTGCTGCAACTACAGCTATGGCCACAAGTTTTGAGAATGACGCAAGTATTGGTTTTCACAAAGTTTGCTCCCTCATTGTATTTAGACCTTTTTGTCAGATGTTACTATGGTATACTGAAGTAAAATTACAATCATTTCATAAGTGTCAAAGGCTTTTATTGACAATTACATTAAGTTTATGCAAAGAGTCAATATTTGCAGTGTTGACCCTTCTTTTTAAAAGACCTGCAATTCACCCTGGCATAATGTCAATCACCTTCTGGGCCACATAGTGACTGATGGCCGCCCATTCTTGCTTAATCAATGCTTGGAGTTTGTCAGAATTTGTGGGTTTTTGTTTGTCCACAAGTTCTCAATGGGATTAAGGTCTGGGGAGCTTCCTGGCCATAGACCCCAAATTTTGATGTTTTGTTCCCCAAGCCACTTAGTCACTTTTGCCTTATGGTTAGGTTCTCCATCATGCTAGAAAAGGCATTGTCATCAATCTGGTCTTGGATGGTTGGAAGAAGTTGCTCTTGGAGGTGTTTTGGTACCATTCTTTATTCATGGCTGTGTTCTTAGGCAAAATTGTGAGTGATCCCATTACTTTGTCTGAGAAGCAACCCCACACATGAATGGTCTCAGGATGCTTTACTGTTGGGATGACATAGGACTGATGGTAGCGCTCACCTTTCCTTCTCCGGACAAGCGTTTTTCCAGATGCCCCAAACAATCTGAAAGGGGATTCATTAGAGAAAATAACTTTACCCCAGTCCTCAGCAGTCCAAACCCTGTACCTTTTGCAGAATATCAGTCTGTCCCTGATGTTTTTCCTGGAGAGAAGTGGCTTCTTTGCTGCCCTTCTTGACACAGGCCATCCTCCAAATGTCTTCATCCTGTGTCATGCCAACAGTAAAGCATCCTGAGACCATTCATGTGTGGGGTTGCTTCTCAGCCAAGGGACTGGGATCACTCTCAATTTTGAACACAGCCATGACTAAAGAATGGCACCAAATCATCCCCCAAGAGCAACTTCTCCCAACAATCCAAGAACAGTTTTTGGTGATGAATGCCTTTTCTAGCATGATGGAGCACTTTGCCATAAGGCAAAAGTGATAACTAAGTGGCTCGGGGAACAAAACATCAAAATTTTGAGTCCATGGCCAGGAAACTCCCCAGACCTTAATCCCATTGAGAACTTGTGGACAAACAAAAACCCACAAATTCTGACAAACTCCAAACATTGAGTAGGTAAGAATGGGCGGCCATCAGTCAGTATGTGGCCCAGAAGTTGACTGACAGTATGCCAGTGTGAATTTCAGAAGTCTTGGAAAAAAAGGGTCAACACTGCAAATATTGACACTATGCATAAACTTAATGTAATTGTCTATAAAAAGCCAGCTAGAGACACATACTGTAGCTGCTGCTTGCAGGTGATTAAATCGGCCCCAAATGTACAACTTTCTAAAAAAAATAATTGTATCTGCTCCTAGATCAGTGGTTCTTAGCTCTATTATTATTATCATCATCCTTTATTTATATGGCGCCACAAATGTTCCACAGCGCCTTACAAAGTACATAAGTGATGAAACTAGTGACTTACAGTACAATGCAAGACAGGGACAAGGTTTATATACATTGCTGTATTAGCGATCTTGACACTCAAATAAGCAATAGGACATAAGCAAACAAGTATTGGGCGCACAAATGGGGAGTGAGAAGCTGTGGCGTAACTAGGGGGGCGGTTGAGCAGGCTTGCGCCCTAGGCGCCATCGGACCGGCGGCGCGGTCCAGAGCAGTGTAGTGCTGACCGGATGGAGTATGGTCAGCACTACACAGTAACAAACACACAGGTGCCGGTGGATGTGTGTTTGTTTTAATTAGCAGCCAATGAGAGTCAGTCAGACTCTCATTAATTGCTGTGCCCACTGCCGGAGCCGGGCTGCAGCTCACTCATGAGCTCCTGCAGTGGGTGATGGGAGAGACGTCGTAATGCAGAGCGGGCCGGCCTGAGAGGATGGAGGAGCGGACGGCTGCAGGAGCAGGAGATTCAGGTAAGTGGTTTGTTGTTTTTTTTTCTTTTTTTTTTACTTGTGTGTCTTTGTCTGCACTGCTGGGGGCCCTGCATAGGGGAGGACTACTACTTGGGGGCCCTGCATAGAGGAGGACTACTACTGGGGGCACTGCATAGGGGGGTGGGGACTACTGGGGGCACTGCATTAAGGTGTATATGGAATGGAAAGGAATGTTCCCAGAGTGACAAGAAAGGGGTGTGTGTCATATCAACATGCCCCATTTTTCAGTGGCCACGCCCCTTGTGACCATGCCCATTTTTCGGGTGGGGAAGAGAATGTCTCCATTTTTAAATTTGCCCTGAGTTCCAAATACCCTAGTTACGCCACTGGTGAGAAGTAGATGAAGGAAAAGTAAGGGGAAGCACTAGAGGGTAGAGGGTCCTGCTTGTGAGAGCTTACAATCCTTCTGGAAGAAGGTTAACGGGTACAATGGTCGACATGGTCAAAAGGACGGTTAGGATTAGGCACCAGGAAGGAGCGTTAGGGAAAAAAAAAAAAAAATGTTGACCATTTTCATGTTGACCTTTTGACCATGTTGACCATTTGTAGCAGTCGACCTTTTGTCCCTGTCTACCTATTGCCCATCTAACATCTGGTGTCTATTTAGACATTCTCAATCTTTTAACACTATCTTTTAGACCACACCCAATTCAATTAGCTGCAATGTCTTGTAGGAACCTTGCAGGATTTTCAGCTGTGCAGATCTATGGGTTGTGAAAGAAGAAAATAAAGTTTTCCACCCCTAATGTGTGCATGGCTAAGTGACTCTGCCCTTTGCCTTTTTCAACCTTCCTAACAATGGGACTGATTCCGATCCAGACGCAAATGCCATCGCAACTGTGATCTCTCACTGATCGCAATTGCAAAAATATGTCTGACTCACCTGCACGATTTCGACACAATTCATTATACAATGCATCTAAAATAGGGCAATCGGTCCGAAATCACGCTAGTGTATGGCCAGCATTAGATTTCGCAGACATAGCGGGTCTCCAGACACACAGATGGCATCCTGCTGCGAGAAAAAACGCAGTGGCTAATTTATGGACACCTAGATAAGTGTTTAAACAGTCCTGAGATGCCTGCTTTCTCTAGCCACCCTCCCCTCCTGTTACTTTCCCCAAACGCTGACTACCTGTCACTCTCTGCAAGAGAATCCTCTGTGAGCGAAATCGCAACTCAATCATGCACGCACACAGGGCCGATGCAAGGCTTCTAAGCACCCTAGGTAAAATTTCTGCCTGCTGCCCTCCCACATATACATATACACACACATACATACAGTACTTACAGTGGTCGAAGTTGGGGGTATGGAATATATAAGGTCGTACTTCGCCGCCGGAAAAGGGGACGTGGTCAGTCCGAAGGGGAGTGTCCTAAAGATGCGCCCCCTATTCATCAGTGAAGTGTACCACACCATAGTACCCCTTATGCACATTATGCCACACAATAGTAGTGCCCCTTATAACACGTTATGCCATGCAGTAGTAGTGCCCATTATACATTATGCCACACAGTAATTCACTTTACAAGTGATGCCACAATGAGTGCCCCTTACACATTATGCCACACAGTAGAACCCTCCCTTCCCCACAGCCTCTTACTTACCCGTGTCCCACTAGCATCCTCTCATCTCCACATCATGGGGCAACTGGCAGTAGCCGCAGACCTCCCTTCCATGTGTCAGCAGCAGCAGGTGTAGATTTGGTGCCAGGCCCAGCAGGTATCCATGGGAAGACAGTGGCACAGCGTCGCAGTCATTTTAAATCTGGCACTGTCCGCTAGTCAATTAGAGCTCACAGACTGCTACATGCGCAGCAATCCACTCTATCCTGTGTTGTTGATAGTAGGTAAGTGGGCAGTAGATCGGTAAGTAGTAAGGTAGGTAGTCGGAAGGTGGGCAGTAGGTAAGTAAACAATTGGTAGTAAGGTTAATAGCAGGTTGGTAGTAGATAGGCAGGTTGTAGGTAAATAGAAAGTAGATAGGTATGTAATAAGGTAGGTAGGAAAGTGGGTAGTATCTAAGAAGACAATAGGTAGTTAGGTTTATAGCAAGTAGGTAGTATGTAAGCAAGTGGTAGGTAAGTATTCAAATAGTAGACTGTAGATAAGTAGTAAGGTAGGTAGTAGGAAGGTGGGCAGTTGGTAAGTAGACAGTAGTTAGGTAGATAGCAGGTAGGTAGTATGTAGGCAGGTGGTAGGTAAGTAAAGAGTAGGCAGGTAGATAGGTATGTAGGTAGTAGACAGGCAAGCAGATAATAGGCAGGAGACAGGTAGTATCGATAGCAGGGCACAGTCTCCTCTGCCCTCAGCAAACAGGAGCCCCCGAGGGACTGGAGAGTAGGAGGCAACAGCCGGGTGAAAGACACTGGTCTCTATCCTAGTGGCAAAAGCGGGGGAGGGTAAATTTTAGCGCAACCTCCGAAGAGTCCTTACAACTCCGGGGGACCGTCACCAAGCCGCTTCGATGTAAGCTGCTGCTGCTCTGCACTTTTCCTCCTGTGCTCTGCCAGGGCTCCCAGGCTGACAGGCCCATGAGCTCTAATTGGCTCGCAGGCCTGTCAGCCTGGAATCCCTGGCAGATTGCAGGAGGAGAAGTGCAGAGCAGCTGAAGGACCAGGGAGCCCTGGCAGAGTGCGGGTGCAGAAGAGTAGCAAATTACCTAGGGGGAGAAGAGGCTCAGTGTCCCGCAGTAGGGACCCGGTCTGCTGAATCTGGGTCACCACCAAAAGTTATACTCTGAGGGCGGGAGGCAGCAGCGGGGGAGACGGGTCAGAGCAGCAGAGTGGGCTGGCCGATGACACACTGACGTCATCAGCGCCGGACCCAGCTGCAGCAGTGTCTATGCTGTGTGGGCTTTTTTTTTTTTGTTGCATTTTGTGGGAGATGGGTGTAGATGGACACCTGCTGCTGGGTTAGGCAGGTTTCAGGGGGTCTGTCAGTCAGCAGGACAGGCGCTCAGAAGAGGCAAGACAATGTCCCCTCTCCAATGCAGCCTCAGCGGGACACCCCTCAGATCCAGACGCCCTTAAGCAGCTGCTTAAAGTTGCCTAATGAAAGCGCCAACCCTGCATGCACAGTGCAGCTTACACGCATGCACAATAGCTAACAATCGCTCAATCTGCATAAATATTTGCATTTGCATCTGGATTGGAATCAGGTCTTGTGTTCTTATGTTCATGAATCTACTGGATGCACATAAATAAATTATTATTTTCTGACCTATTTCACTCACCTGCTGATGCTGTCTTAGGAAATTTTCAATCTCTACGTGCACTCTTATCTCCTCATCCATCTTTTCTTTTATTTTCTGTAAATAGAGGCCAGCAAACTGGATTAAGAGAGGAAGTGTCTGTATACAGTAATCTAATGTGTTTAATGTATTATGCACATAATTCTGTGCTTTTTAACATGTACCGATATGTCATATCCTGTTCTACAAATTTAGGAAAAATCTGATGTTGAAATGTATGAAAGTTGTTCTTCAATCATCTTTAATCCACCAGGGGACACTGGAGCTGAAGACACAGGGGTATAGATGGTGGTAGAGTAGAGCCTGGAACTTTAAATAATATAAAAGTGTGACTGGCTCCTCCCCCTTTATGCCCAATCAGCTCCAATTTTAGAAATGTGCCCGAGAAAGCTGGTGCACATTGAGGCTGTCTCCAGCCCTTGTTAGTAATTTTATTTTAATTTACTTATTTTATTTTCTTACTCATTTTTACATGAGGACAGGCAGACTGCTTACTGTAGCAGTCTGCCTGCTACGTGGGAGCCGCTGCAGCCTGTGTCCGCTGCCCTGAGAGGGGGCCACTGACATTGAGACACCTGTCTCTGTGAGGTCCCGCCACAGCTGAAAGCAGCTTGCGTCTGGGTACCTCTGTGATACCCCATAAGGATCTAATTTATGTGGGCTTTTATGTGCTGCCCTGTGCTGGGCAATGTCCTGGATTTGCAGTGAGGAGAGACTCTAGGACCCAGGAGCAGCCAATTGTGAGCAGCACTACACAGCCCAGGATTGAAAGTAAAACCAAGGAAGAGAGAGAGGAGCGTGACAGGAGCCATGGTGTGTGCTGGAGAGTGCTGTGACTGAGGACACAGAGAGCAGGGATCAGCAGCTGATTGGGGTAACTGTGATGAGGAGACCACTAATAGGTATGACAGCAGGATAAGAGAAGCTGATAGGACACACATCTATTAAAGCTGCTGCTGCCCAAGGGAGAGGAGAGAGTGTGCATGCTGCAAAGACAAGTGCTGGCATCTGCACTGGTACCCCAAGCATTACAGCACATGTCACGTGAGAAGCACCACAGTAAAGACTGAGATCAGTCAGCACACAGAAGTCTGTAATCTCAGGGCAGCCAGAATACTGCTGTACAGTGAGAGAAGCCTGCAGCAGGATATACAGCAGTAGTGTATAACACAGAACTGTGCAGTGGCCCCACAGGCAGAGACAGCGACACCATTTTGGATACCAGTAATACAGTTCAGTGTTATCTATAAAGTTTGTGCACCAACGAAAGTACAGTAAATTCTGAGTACTCACAGGGACATTGTGCTCTCTATTGAATTTATAGTTGAACCATTAGAGATTCTGCCAACTACAACTTGGTATATTTAGTTTAACTACCTCTAACACATAGAGGGAGCAGGTTGGCATTCATATGTTTAGCATGAGGTTTTATTAGAAGTATACAGTATGTATAGAGTGAACCTAAGCTTATTAATGTGATGTCCTGTATGTGTACCTTTTGCACTGCAACAATATTGCATGTTGTAATGTTCATTTAGAATTGTCCTAGTAGAAAAGTGATTCAGAGTAATAAACCCCCATTTCTATATATTGGTCTGGTTTCTGTGCTGGGTCCTGGGGGTCTCCTGTCTCTCTGCTGTGATAGGAGGAGCCTGAAAGAGGAACTGCACTGATCCATGCGCAAGCAGCTTCCAGAAGAAAAGCAGGTACGGTCCACTCAGTGACATCCCACCAAATTGGGGGTGTTACACCTCACCGCCCCCTAAGCCCAGCATCCCGGCCTCAGCAGTAAGTTTCGGGAAGCATCCTGCAGCAACTGTAAGTTTTACCACGGCTCCTGAGTAGCAGAAGCGGTGGAGGCTAGTCTCTGCTCGGTGACAGCGCAGCGTTGCCGCGGCTGTCACTGTTAGGAGTGACCTGCATGCAGCCGTGCTTCTCTCCCCCTTCCTTCCTAGTTGTCAGTGCGGTGCTGTCACTGTTTGGGTGACCGCACGCCCCCCACCCCTTCCCCTTCAAGGCAGCCAGTATATGTGCCGCGCAGGGGATCAGGCTGCTTTTTCATCCCGGCTACTGTCAGCGCTGGGCTCCGTTCCCGGCTAGGGGGACTGGGTCTTAAATCCTGCGGCCATTAGAGCTCTCTTGGAGCTCAGCGCCGCCCTCTGCATAGCCTCCTCAACTGGCTCACCCTGCTCACACGGAGCTGTGCCATTTTGCAGTGGCCACTCCTTGAGAGTAGTCCTCTTGGATATCGCTGGTTTAGCTGCTGCATTGCTTGCTATATACACTGCTGCATATTGGACCCAGAGTTCTCAGAGGCTTGGGAGTTCCCTTAGGGTTTTGAAGCTTTAATTGTGAATACCTGCTCCGCTCCCTTTATTCTATGTCCCCCTTGTTACTGTCCTGCTGTTTCTGACAGGCTGTCTGCGAGTTATCTTTGCGAGTACGTGTGTGATCATGGCAGCTAAGGCAGTAGAAAAAAAACTGCAGAAAAATTGTTTTCTTGCTCCAAATGCAAGAAAAAGTTTACGCATGCTCGCACAGAGCGCTCATCCCTGTGCGAGGCTTGTGATTAGAGGGTTCTACTGTTGCAGGGCAAGTCCAGATTGTACCGCCCTCCTGGATGAACAACTTAGCAGTGGTTATGGCAGATTTAACCTTTGAGTTGGCTGCATCTCTGAGAGAAAGGGAAGCTGCAAGGGATGGTCCCAGCACTTCTCACTCATCTTCCGTATCTAATGAACCATCTTGGGCTCAGGGAATAGTCCATTCAGTGGATAATTTAGTCCAGGTGATGGGTTCTTCTAAATCCTCTGCCTCCCAGGAAACGAGCCCTTCCAGCAGTTCTTCAATCTGAGGAAAAATCAGCCGCGGATAATTAGTCTCAGGAGGAGGAATGTGAGACGCTGGAGGATTCGAATGCAGAGATTTTCTCACAGGAACATGGGGCCCCTTCACAGGGCTTCAAGGATCTTATTCTGGCAGTCTGGGAGGTCCTTCACATGTCAGATTTGGAGGTACAGGAGAGATACCAGATCTTTATTAAAACACACATGGTAATGTGATTGCTGCAATTATAAAAGCAATTACATAATATCACCCAATAATTACTAACCCTATTCATCTGTGTAAAAACAGAACTGAAAGTTACTGTGATTTACACCAGACCAATCTATGATTGACATTCACTATTGCCAATCATAGTGAATGAGATATGTGTGTACTTACATGCTAAACAAATGCAAGTAATAGAGTCCTATGGCCCTCATTCAGAGCCGCTCGTTAGCGGCAGTACGCTCGTTCCGAGCGATGTTTGCACATCTGCGCATGCGTACGGTTTTTAGTACGCATGCGCGAGCCAGTCAGTGCGGCCAAAAATCGTTGGTACGCAATATAGCGAGTGCCTGCTATTTTGAATGACAGAATGAGGCGTATGTGGGTGGTAACAGGGGAAGGTGCTTGAAAATGGGGAGTGGAGATCCGAACGCAGGCGTGCTTAAAGGTCAAAACGGGCGTTTTATGGGTGTGTATATTTAAAACAGCAGCGTCATTGTTCACGTCACTGGGTTATTTTATAGCCAGAACTGCTCGCAAATTTGTGGTAGCAAACACCAACCACAAGAATAGCGAGCAGTTCATACGCTGGTCGATGTACTCGATTAATCTAATAAATAGCGGACATGATGTAGGATGCGAGCGGCCAGGGGGCGTTTTTAACAAATAAACGAGCGTATGTTTTGCTCGCTCGTTCAGACTTAGAGGTGTGAACAGACTACAATGTGCGTACGGATCATTTGAATAGCCACCCCTTGTTTTTAAACGAACGACCGCAAATAGCGAACGGCTCTGAATGAGGGCCCATGTTCAATAACTGGGCATGTTCAATGAAGAATGAATGCTATATATACTTAATAGCTTGATCCAATATATGAATGTGTGGAAGGACAGTGGTAATGCCTATATTTTAACTCACTGAATTTATCACTTTTGTTCACCTCCTTATGGTTTTAAAACCATTATTTTCACTGTTTCCCTTGTCTTACGGACAATATTAAATGCAATGATACAAGTTAAATTTTAGATACCCTAGTGCACCACTTTAGGCATTTCATTTTCTCTTCTTTATTCTTTTGGTTATTGGACCAAGAAGAGATTCTGAAAATAATCACAACCTCTTCTGTAATTACCACCCCTGAGGAGACTAAACACTGAATAGCCCCCCTTTTGCTTGTTTTGCTTCCGGGAATTAATTTTATTCAGTTCAGCACTGAATAAGTGGACTTAAGATTCCTCTTAGACTTTGCGTCAGTCAGTAAGGCCTTAAACTGGGGTGCTGTGACCAGTCATTGAAAGCCTAGCACCAATTAGTGTCATCTCATGAGCAGAATCACTCATATCTTTAGTTGCTTCCTGTATGTGGTCACAGCTCCACTGTGCGGTACTGTAGCGGATGTTGGCTGCCTGAAGGTGGTATGGAATCTGTGGACACCACCTTCTGGTAGTAGGACAGGCTCTACCATTGAAGGCAGTCCCAAGGAGAGTGGAGGGGGCAAGAGGGTTCCTCAGCTTGCTTTTAGAAACCTACAGTAACAAACTGTATGACAACCACTGTGACAGCTGAAGACTTGAAAAATGAATGAAAAGTAAATGAAAGGTAACATTCTTATACTGCCATACACAGCACTGTGCCGTGGCTTACAGTGCCCAAACTCCTATCTGAGCCCTTTATAACCAACTCACCAGTGTTCTCCAATTGGATGCTGGAGTAGTAATGTAAATACATTTGTGTATGTGAAGAACATAATATTATGCAATAGATACATCAGTTAATCATACCTCAATTGGAATTCAAACCTTTGCTGATATGTCTCGAATTACTTTACCAAAATACATAAATGTTATAGAAACCAACCTGAATGCACAGTGTACAACGTATAAGAAATTCTAGAATATGTCTTGCTGTGTGGATACAGCTACCACACCTGTCTTATTCCTATGGCTCACCTGTAGTTCCATCTGCAGATCAGACTCCACCATGTTGCATTTTCTCTGTGTCTGGGACACTTGCAGCTCAGTGTCCTTCTTTGCGTACCTGCCTTCCATGCTGGTTTTGGCTTTCATCTCCTGCAGTTGATCCTTGAGGTGGGCGATGAGTTCAGTGCGACTCTGAAACAAAATATGAAATAAGGGCTTCATGGGTGGATGTGCAGAGCTAAACTTACAACATCAAAGCCATCAATCCGTGCAAAAATTTGTTTTAAGATGGCAGCGAGTGGTCTACCACAACTGGATGGGGGCTTCAATTACTACAGTATGTTATCCCTCCCATGTACAAAGACTGTAATATTATTCAGTGGGTTCGTCAGCACCAAATGCTTCGCTGTGTATTATAATATACAGTTACAAATAATATGAGCATAGAAGAGACCTTCACTGCACTATATTATTAGTGTGAATGGAACAGATGATAATAACAAGAGCCAGGTACCTTGGTATAGTGGTTGGTACTTTATAAAAAGGACAACTAGCAAGAAAACTTAAAGCTATTGTTTGGCTTTTTGCATTTATTACAAGTAAACAATACAGATCTTAAACGGATCACTATTTAATATCACAAATAATTATTTAAATCTGACTTTAATATATAATCTTCTGCTTAGTGCACACAGCATGGCTGGGCTTTATCATTCATAACTGCCATCATACTCAATTACATACAGCGGGTAAAATAAGTATTGAACACATCAACATTTTTCTCAGTAAATATATTTGCAATGGGGCTATTGTAATTTTCACCAAATGTCAGCAACAACCCATGAAGAAATCAAACCATAGATGTCCATAAATTAAGCTAATTTATTTACTTAGAAAAATGTTGATGTGTTCAAAACTTGTTTTACCCGCTGTAACTATATAATCTAAGGAGTGAATTTCATTCAGCATGATGTTCCGCTCACTCAAATCTGTCATTTCATAGCTAGACTGCTCGGTGCCTGATTGGCAGCTATTTTGTTTTACCCATAGCCTAACAATGCGAGGGAACAGAGATATATGTTACACTGTTTAGAACCTATATGTGTATATGACGCTGTTTGTTTTTTTTATTTAATTTTTTCAACTGCATCAAATGTTATGACAGACTAGGTCTGACTTTCCACTCCATGGTTAGGAAACCCCCCGCTCCACCCTGCAATGTGATAAATGGTGCGATGAAGCCAGGGGTTCTATACCTTTGTCTAATGGTAATAAATAAGAATTACATGACAAATGTATATATAAATGCTTCCTCCCTCTCCCAGTCTCCCAGTTAGGTCACCATGTATGGAAAAGACATGCTGCTGTCAGCCTGTAATGTAACACTGCTCACAAAACTGCATAGTATAAGAAACACAGTGAGTGGGATTCTTTAAGTCTTTTATCACTATGCAATGTAGGGTCCAAATAATTATGTAAGTTGATTTGCCTGTTTAAAGGCATACTGACTTTATTTGGCTTTGCTTTATAGCACCTAATGCAGGATTCCGCATTTGCTACACAATGTTATTTGTGCATGCTATGACCCAACCTAAAGTGTTGTCTCTGCCTCCTCTTTTCATCATCACACATGAATAAGATGGAAAGGAAGACTATGGGAGGAGCGGAGGTAATAGGATTCTCACTATTAAATAATTTTCTCTGATTTCATGGGGGACACTTGAACACTGTGGTATGGCAGATGGCACTGGGATTAAAACCGATACAGCTCAGGATCCTACCTCCCTCTATACCCCAACTGGCTAAAGCTTCAGTTGTTAAATACCCAAGCCCAGAATAGGTGTATAAAGGAGAGGAGGATCCAGTAACACACCTAAACTAGGAGACTGTAAACAAGAACATAAAATAACAGAATAGGAACCATGAACAGGAACATTAGGGATGGGCGTCCAAGTGTCTCCACTGAATCGGAGAAAAGCATTTAATGGCGAGAACAAAAATTCTGTACACAAAGGTATCAAAACAGAATTTAGCAAAGATGTGCACCAAGGATCAGGTGGTGTGAGTTAACCTGCTGTAATGTAAGCCTGGCAGAGATCCATCTAGCAATAGTTTGTTTAGAGACTGGCCAGACCTTTTTTTTTTTTTGTTCATACAGACCAAAAAGATTGTCCACGTGACAAATCAGACTAGCTCTGTACACATAAGATTGAAGGGCCCTGACCACATCCAAAGAAAAGAGTGGGACTTGTTGGTCCAAATGAAACTCCGGAGGCAAGGCTAGAACCAGGGCCGGCGCTAGGCTTCTCTGTGCCCAGCGATGCCCTGTACTGCACTGCCGCACCCCTTCCCTCCCCCTGAACGTATATAAAACAACGCCAGCGGGAGGGTGGGATTTTCTGGAGCCAGCTGAGTTCAGGCATGACGCGGGACTATGGTGCTCTGGGCGATGGCCCTGCTAGCCCGTGCCTTGAGACGCCACTGGATAGAACAACTATGTCCTAATTTATGTAAAATTAGGAAACTACTTTTGGTTGAAAGGAAGGCTCAGTCCTTAAAACAGCTTTATCGTTGTGGAAAATAAATATGGGATCTATCTTCCAAGTTATGAAGTTTAAGATTCATTGAATCCAAGGATTCAAAGGACAAGTGCTGAAGGACTGTCAGGATTAAATTGAAGTCTTAGAGCTATTTCACACACTACGGTTCTGGCCGGCCAGGCAAGAACCGGGCGGTAGCTGGCCGGGGTATTTCAGGCACTCTGTGCCTTTCACAAGCAGCAGCTTTGAGCCGCTTTTATTTATTTATTTTTTTTATTTATTTTTTATCCTATTGGGCATGCGCAGCAGCAGCATCTGCTGCACAAGCCCGGCCGGCAGAAGCCAGCGTGTGTGATAGGAAACATTGTTTCCTTCACACTACTGGTGTGCAGGGACGGCACGGCACCGTCCTGCATAGTAGTTTTTTCCGGCTATAACACGGCGACCGTGCCATATGAAAGGACTCGCTGAATTCCTGCATGTACTAGATTTTACACCAAGCTGAAAACTGGCGGCAAAAAGCCGCTTTTTGCCGCCCGGTCAAAACCGGCATGTGTGAAATAGCTCTTAGGTTGCCTCCAGGGGAATAGAGGAAGGTTGTACAAGTGTACACACATGGGCCAGCACACTGATATGTTCACATTTCCCCGGGAACTGCTCCTTTCTCCAGCCACCGGGGACATGTGAACATATCAGCTTGCTGGCCTCAGTATGTGGCTGCAGAGAGGAGCAGCCGCCGGGGACATTTGAAGAACACAGCAGAGGCCCCCCACGTATCATCGAAGAAAATCGATTTCCATTTTTTTTTAAATATATATATATATATATATATATTGATATTATTGTAGATAAAATAATTTCATGGATATGTCTGATTATGGCAATCCTGTATCGAACATGACTATTGATAGGGGGCCTACGATTAGGGATGGTAAACTATATACTGTATAGTATTGTAGTGGTGATAATCAACCATCAGCAATTTGCAAACATTGATGGTCTGACCAATGGCAAGTGGTATCACAATCGCAGATGGGCACCGATGCCGCACCATCGAAGGCTACTCCAATGTTAAAGAAACATTGGCAGGTGTGGTCTGCGCAGAACTCAACCATTGATAGCTAAGCCATCAATGGTTTTCTAACGGTGGTTTAAAAACATCGCCATCAATGGCACAGCTGTCAATGGCCATCACTACAGTATACTATAAAAATTATAAAACTTACCTTCGTTAACTCTCTTTCTTCGAATCCATAGGGTTCACAGGGAGACCTTGGGGTGTAGGTGGTGGTTGGGGACCGGGCACCAAACAGTTAAAGCTTTGCTTTCAGGATGCAACGGGCATTCCCCATATACTCAGCCCCCGAGCCATTGGCACTTCAGTTCGTGACAAGCCGGAGAGGAGAGAAGAATGCTGGAACACACAAGAATCACATTCTCTCACAGAAGGAGACAGGGAACAAGGAAACATAGCCCATAGAAGCCAGGTGCGTCAAGGCAGGTGCCCTGTGGACCCTATGGACTTAGACGAAAGAGAGTTAACGAAGGTAAGTTTTACCATAACTCATTTTCTTCTTCAGGTTCTATAGGCCTCCACAGGGAGACCTTGGGGATGTCCCAAAGCAGTTATTCAAGGGTGGGGATGCTCCTGAGCGGTGAGGAGAATCCAGTGTCCAAATGAAGCAGCCTGAGAGGCAAATGTATCGAAGGCATAGATCCTAAGAAAGGTCTGAACAGAAGACCACGTGGCCGCCTTACAAAGCTGTTCAGCTGAGGCGCCATGGCGAGCTGCCCATGAGGGACCCACAGAGCGAGTGGAATGAGCAGTGACAGTAGTTGGTACAGGAAGGACCGTCTGCGTGTAAGCCTGTGAGATAGTCATGCGAAGCCACTAGCCAATGTCTGTTTATTGGCTGGCCAACCCTTCATGTGAAATCCATAGAGCACAAATAGGGAGTCTGTTTCCTCAGAGAACTGGTACGGTCCACATAGATCGTGAGAGCACGGACCCCATCCAAGGAGGCCTCACCTACCAAGAGGTCTGGTGATTGGAAGGCCGGGACTACGATTTCCTCATCAATATGGAAATGAGTAACCACTTTGGGAAGAAATCCAGGGGGAGTCCGAAGAACAGCCCTGTCCTGATGGAAGATCAGAAATGGGGAGGGACATGAGAGCGCACCTAAATCCCTACCCTTTGGGCAGATGAATAACCACTGACAAATCCCACGGAGCCACAGGAGGGACAAAGGGAGGTTGTATGTGGAGGACACCTTACAGGAAAGTGTGGACATCCGGCAGTGAAGCAATTCTACGCTAGAACCAAATTGACAGAGCAGAAACGTGTACCTTCAGCGAAGTAAGGCGCAGTCCAAGATCCAGTCCAGCTTGGATGAAGGCCAGGACTCTAGAGACCCGAAACACATGAGGGTCATAGCTTCTGGCATCACACCATTGGAACTAGGTATGCCACACTCTATGGTAAATTCTTGCAAAGGCCGGCTTACGTGCTCTGAGCATAGTCTGAACCACAGATGAGAAAACCCTTTAGACCTCAGGAGGGATGTCTCAAGAGCCACGCCGTCAAAGACAGACAACACAGGTCCAGGTGAAGACAGGGACACTGAGATAACAGGTACAGCCGCTGAGGTAGCATCTATGGAAAGGCTCTGAAGATCTGAGTACAAATGCTATCTGGGCCATGCTGGGGCCACCAGCAGGACAGTTCGTCCGTCTTGTTTGAACTTCCAAAGAACTTGAGGAAGAAGGGAGACTGGAGGGAATAGATATGCCAGATGGAAGGTCCACTTCACTGATAAGGAGTCTACGAAGGCTGCCTCGGTGTCCCTTGTTCTGTACCCGTACATTGGCAGTTTGTGATTGTGTCTGGAGGCCATGAGGTCCACCTCTGGTAGGGCCTCATTTGTCCACTAGGAGTTGAAAGACTTCTGGGTGGAGAGACCATTCACCGGCATGCACGTTGTAAAAGCTGAGGAAGTCAGCTTCCCACTTCCCAAAATGAACACTGCAGAGATGGCCGGAAGGTGACCCTCAGCCCATGTGAGAAGGCTTGACACTTCTATCATTGCTGACCGACTTTAAGTGCCTCCTTGTTGATTGATGTAGGCCACTGCTGTGGCATTGTCTGACTGCACTTGTACAGGCTTGCCCTGAAGAATATCCTGAGCTAGAGTGAGGGCTTTGTAGATGGCTCTGAGTTCCAATACATTGATTGGCAAGGTCGACTCGGCTGATGTCCAACGCCCCTGGAAGGAGTGTTGACCGGTCACTGCACCCCAGCCCTGGAGACTGTCGTCCGTTGTAAGGAGTACCCAATCCGGGATCCAAAAGGGGTGACCTTTGGTTAAATAGGACGTCTGTAGCCACTAGGAGAGGGACAGACGAACCTCTGGAGAGAGAACATAATTTGAGCCTTGATCCGATAGGGCAACTTGTTCCACCTGGACAGGATTAGCTGTTGCAGGGGCCTGGAGTGGAACTGAGCGTACTCCACCATGTCGAAGGTGGATACCATGGATCCTAGAACTTGCATTGCTGAGTGGACTGACACTTGGCGACTGTGTAGGAATCTGCGCACATGTATTTGCAGTGTGGAGATTTTGTCTGCTGTCTGGAAGATTCTCTGATCCTGAAAATCTAAAAGCGCTCCCAGATGAACCATACTTTGTGAAGGATTCAGGGAGGATTTCTTCCAGTTGATTAACCAGCCTTGCCTTTGTAGGAAGGCAATGGTTACCTGAAAATGACGTTGAAGCACCTCAAGGGAGCTTGATAAGAGCAAGAGGTCGTCCAGGTATGGTAGCAGCCGGAACTCCTGACCACACAGGTGGTCCGCCATGATAGCCATAATCTTGGTAAACACCCGTGGAGCTGTAGTAGTCCAAAGGGTAGAGCCTGAAATTGGAAGTGTTGTTGTAGTTATAGCAAACCGGAGCTAGGATAATAGAGCGTAGGGTTTCCATCCTGAACCTGGGTACCCTGATGAACTTGATCAGGGATTTGAGGTTGAGGATAGGCCGATGAGACCCATTTGGCTTCTGAACCTGAAAGGGAGTAGAATAATAACCATTCCCTCACTGTGATAGCGGTACTGGAACTATAACTCCTGCTTGCAGCTAGAACTGAATGGCTTTCTGGATGACCAGGGCCATGGTTTGACGCCAGCACTGGGCAAACTGAAAAAGTCGGCCTCCTACTCTGGGGTCCCAAAGGGGGAGGCCCCTCCCGTCAGGCTGAAGGCTTGTCCTCGGATTTTGAAGCAAGGCATCTGGTGGTCCATCTTAGCAGCCCTAGCGGAAGCCAACTGCCTAGGAAAGGACTGATCCTTAGGCTTTACTTGGGGACAAAAGCACCTAAAGAATGTTGTCCTAGGTTTTGCGGTAACTGCTGAAGGCAGAAAGGCAGTCTTTGATGCTGCTAATGTGGCTACAATCTTGTCTAAGTCTGGGTCAAACAAGATCTCCCCATTGTAAGAATGCGGCGGGCAGACACTGCCGTGGCCGAAGCTCTAGAAGCTAGGAGACTGGCATCCAAGGACCCTTTTCTAATATATGAAGCTGCATCTCTTATATGAGCTACATAAGACATCTCATCCCAAGAGGCGTCTGAGGGAAAAGATTCTTCAAGGGCGTCTGCCCAGCTCTCAATTGCTTTAGCCACCCATGCAATAGCCATGGTCAGGCGAGCAATGGCGCCTGAAAAAGATTACACAGATTTAAGGCCAGTTTCAATCTTTCTATTCATAGGGTCCTTTAGTGAGGAAACTGTAGAGATAAGTAATGTAGCGCTTTTAATCAAACGTGTAACACGGTAAGTCACCGCTGGGGGAGTCTCCCATCTTGCACAATGAGCTGCAGGAAAAGAATAACAAGAGGTCATACGTTTTTGGGGCTGAAACCTCTTAATAAGCATCTGCCAAGTGCTCAACTAGTTGATCTGAGAGGGGGAACTCTGCTGAAGCCACTTTTTGTCGTTTTAAATAGTGGGTGTTTTATTTTTGGGGCGGGCTCATCTTCTATTTGGAAGATAGATCTAACCTCCACCAGCTCCATCCATTTCCTAATGGGGACCGGGTCGGTGGGCGGTAGCAGCCGTGGCCAGGCCCCCTTTCTTCTCTTCAAGGGGGTAGTTCTGGCTGCAAACTCTGCAGTGGCAGTAGTAGCAGGTGGGTGGCCCCCCTGTTCAGCCCCCCCTGATGGCGGCCCGGTGTGAAGACAACACAGGACGCTTAGTAGTCTTACTTGGTAGGGGCTTCTCACCTTGCGACATATATTGAAAGGCTGTAGAGGTAGCCGCCAGACTTTGTAAGGAGTTAGAAAGTATGTCTACCCATGAAGGGGGCAAAGGAGGTACCTGTATTGCTTGTACCTGTTGTGGTAACCCCATAGGGGGAATTACAGCCGGGACTGCTAGGCGGTCCGCAATAGTGGCCAGCACTTGAGAAAAGGAAGCCATGGGGGGCTCCTGAGCTGAGGCTGGGGGGTCTGATGGGCCTGGTGGAGTATAACACTTAGCACATATCCCATCTTGTAATGAATCCTCCTCACTTGCGTCACATAATTTGTAAGAGAGCAGTATGGGTGCAGATGCTTGCTTGCTACTCTTGCCTCTGCTAGACATAGCTGCAGAGTAACATAGCACACAATATGGCACTGACTAATATGCAACCACTAGGTATGTTATATACAAGTGGGAATGCAATATACTGATCCTTGGGCAAGCTGCAGGAGCGCACAGCACACAATATGGCACAGTCCAGTAACTAACTGTATGTGACAACCTTCACAAATACAAGAAATGTGAGGTACAGAAAACCCTGAATACACCTGTATGTTAGGGCAAAGATGAGAAAAAAAGAGAAAGATATATGATGACAGTATAGAGAGAATATACAGACAGCGTTAGCATAAGTCACATACAATGCAGAAATACATATAACTGCAAAATGGCACTACAATCAACTACTCGGTAGGCTATAGTGCTACATACACTGACTCCAGGGAGAGGGGGGGACCAGATCCTGCGTTTCCCTGAGAGAGCTGCGGCTGAGCCTGTAGAAGATGGCCTCTGGAGACCACTGAGGGGGTGTGGTCGGAGGAGGAGAGCAGCTCAGAGAAGCTAGACCTCAGAGGAATGGCGCTCTGAGCTGAGGGGAGGGGCCGCTATAATAGGGAAAGCGGACCTCCTCATGCTGATTGTTAACCACCGGGATGCTAGATTCCTGCTCCATATGTACCCTGGTGGTCTAGTAGATCATGTGGTCACCCTCAGCACCTCCGGACTGTCCCCTGAGACCAGAGGTAAAACTGCCCATCTGCGGGCCACCGCAAGCAGTGACCCGCCTTACCTATACCCATAGAAACTGGGCTGCAGTCTGGGTCTGTCCGCGGGGCCGGCTAGCAAGGTCCCCGGGATGCCCGCCGAGAGCACCAGATGGAGCTGGAGTTGCGGTGCCCAGAGGGGTGATTGAGCGGCAGCACAGACGTCCCGCGGACAGTCTGCTGCTGTCCGCCCAGAAGTATAACTGTAAAATAAAGAAAATCAGAAAAAGAAAAAGTTTTTCGGCTGCTGAAGCAGCCCACTGTTATAATGGTGACCCGACTCTGACCGGGCACCGACGAAACTGAAGTGCCTCTGGCTCGGGGGCGTGGTATGGGGGGGGAAGGGCTGTTGCATCCTGGGAGCAAAGCTTTAACTGTTTGGTGCCTGGTCCTCAACCACGACCTACACCCCAAGGTCTCCCTGTGGAGCCCTATGAACCCTGAAGAAGACATTTTAATTTTATGTTATACTGTGTTAAAAAAGTTGAATACAATCTTGTTGGATAAATTATTAAATAGATGTTCTTGACTTAATTCAATCATTAAAAAAAAAAAAAAAACAATTTGTAAGCGAGTTTGGAAAAATTATTAGCCAGCTAAGTGGTTGATTATTGGTAGATGCCAATCAGGGGATAAAGTAGGAAGGAACGGGGCTCTAATAGAGCCAAAATCACTCCAGGGCTTGCGGTCACCGAGACCCTACCGCAGGGTCTCATCGCAAACCCGATGGTCGCGATGGTCTTGAACATCGCAACCATCTTTTTGGCCGCTCGCATATGCTGTGGGTGGTCACCCACAGCTATGCGAGCGGCCAGGAGGCCGCTCCATTTTTAGGTAGGAGGGCACTGATTCAGACCGAGCGCTTTGGTCAGAGCGTCCGGCTCTGAATCAGGCCCAGAGTTCCATCACCTCTAATGGTAGGTAGAACTAGTTCCACCTCCACCAAGTCCCTGCACAGAAGTCCCACAGACAGAGAGCCTATCTCACTGTCTGCCTAGGGCAGTGTTGGCTAACCTTGACACTCCAGCTGTTGTGGAACTATATATCCCAGCATGCCCTGCCACAGTTTTAGCATGCCCTAATAGCAAAACTGTAGCAGTGCATGCTGGGTTATGTAGTTCCATAACAGCTGGAGTGTCAAGGTTAGCCAACACTGGCCTAGGGAGTCTCAGTTTTTTCAGAGGTCCCTCATTTCAGAGAAACCAGCATATAGGTAAGGAAAGAATCAAGCAAAGGCAATACATAAAGGTTGCAAAAAAACATTAGGCATCCAAGTGACATAGACTAGCTTGTGGAGAACCTATAAAAAAAAACTCTGAGGCACAGCAGAAAAATAACACTGATATAGAACTTTTTTTTCTTTTTAAGTGACCTAACATTGTAGTCTCAGCTGATGGCAGAAGTGCTAAAAAAGCATCTAAAATGTATTTCATACTATCATAGCCCCAAGAGATTATGGGGCCTAGGCGGCCTCCAGGCCCCCTGCCATTCACTTTAATGCTTCCTATATACAATAGTGTGTGTTTAAAGAACAATTTTTACACTTGTTTTGGCCTGTCAGACTAGCGTGGCGGGGGGGGAGAAGACGGCGGGGAGATGAGTTCCACCACCTCTCCAGGACCACTTTAAGCCCTGATGCCAATAATTCCATCTTGTATGACAAATTAATAAAAACAATTATTTTATAAAGAGACTACGTAGTTGTATCTTCAGTTGGTATGACCCTTCCAGTAAGCCTTACAGACCTGTGGACTTCTTGCATTACCTGCATCTCCACTTTCTTCTCCAGTCTGACATCCTGCAGCTGCTTCTGTAATGCTTTTATCTTCTTCCTCCCTTCTTGTTCTCTGGTAACAAAGCATAGCATGACGGACATTAAGGATAAGTAACGGTCCGAGCTTATTTCACAGGCTTGGCAAATTACACTCACAACATAGGTCAGCAACATCATTTTGTCTGTGTGTAGCTTTAGGCAAACCTTGTAGCCTCTGCTATGTAGGTGTGGAACCACACAAGACACCCATTCTCTTACTTGGCACACACTACATAATCTGCACCCATCCTTCCCTTAGTGTAGCACCTAACACTCTCCAGTCATCACACCTTCTATAGCACAACCTCTGTCTTCTCTACTGTAGTCCATTATATCCTCAGTAACCTCACCATGTACATACAGCATCATATCGCCTCTGGCCATTCCTCTCTAAGTTGAACCAAGCATTCTGTGCCCATTCTCATCTGTGTGCAGCACCTGTTCTATGTGCCCATTCTCACGTGTGCTAGAATCACCATACCCATTCTATGTGCCCATTCTTACTTGCGTGCATCACCATATCAATTATATGTGCCTAGTCCCATCTGTGTGCAATACCAAATCTATGTGTACATTCTCACATGTGTGCTGATATCACCATACCCATTCCATGTGCCCATTCTCACCTATGTGTATCACAATATCTATTCACTGTGGCCATTCTCACCTATGTACATTACAATACCCATTCTAGTTGCTCATTCTCAGCTGTATGCATCATCATATCCATTATGTGCCCATTCTAACCCTGTGCATCACCATAGCCATCCAATGTATCCATTCCCACCTTGTGCATCACTGTGCCCATTCTCACATGTGTCAATCACCATATCCGTTCTGTGTCCATTCTCATCTGTCTGCATCATGATATCTATTACATGTACCCATTCTCATCTATTTGTAGAACCGCACCCAATTAATATACCCATTCTCATCTATTTGTAGAACCGCACCCAATTAATATACCCATTCTCATCTATTTGTAGAACCGCACCCAATTAATGTACCCATTCTCATCTATTTGTAGAACCGCACCCAATTAATGTACCCATTCTCATCTGTTTGTAGCACCTGACTTACGTAATGTACCCATGCTCATCTATTTGTAGCACCGCACCCAATTAATATACCCATTCTCATCTATTTATATAACCGCACCCAATTAATGTACCCATTCTCATCTATTTGTAGAACCGCACCCAATTAATGTACCCATTCTCATCTATTTGTAGAACCGCACCCAATTAATGTACCCATTCTCATCTGTTTGTAGCACCTGACTTACGTAATGTACCCATGCTCATCTATTTGTAGCACCGCACCCAATTAATGTACCCATTCTCATCTATTTGTAGAACCGCACCCAATTAATGTACCCATTCTCATCTATTTGTAGAACCGCACCCAATTAATGTACCCATTCTCATCTGTTTGTAGCACCTGACTTACGTAATGTACCCATGCTCATCTATTTGTAGCACCGCACCCAATTAATGTACCCATTCTCATCTATTTATATAACCGCACCCAATTAATGTACCCATTCCCATCTATTTGTAGAACCGCATCCAATTAATGTGCCCATTCTCACTTATTGCTGGCACCTCAATCACCCTATGTGACCCTTCTCACGTGTGTGCAGCCACCACACCCACTCTGTGCACATATCATCTGTATGTAGCTCCGTACTGCATCTCACCCGCTCTATCTCCTCATCCTCACTTCTATATGGCACCAGCATGTGTACCCATTTTCACCTTGCTATTGTGTTGTAGAAGTTTGCTTTTTTCTCTTTCTCCATTGCCACCGCTTGCTGTAGGCTCAAAAATGACCCTGAGGTTTCCAACTCCATCAACATATCTGAGATGATGTCTGCTGCAAATTGTCTGTTAGAGCAAACGGGAGAGAGAATTGTGACTGACAACTCTGCAAAATATTATAAATGCTTAATGTGGGTTTTGATATCACTGTTTTGGGCATTCCCAGTATCAGTCTGGTCCCACTTACATGAGACAAATAGATGGCCTTACCTGTCAGCCTGGACCTTCTTTAGGTTGTCAGATGTTAAAGGACTTTGCTTCACAGCCTTCACAAACTGCTCATTGCTCATTTTCAGCTTTTCGCTAGTTTCATGCATCTGATCCTTCAAATGTAACAACTTGTGTGTCATGGGAGGTGGCGACAATAGGACATCTGTACGTTTTCCAATCAGTTCCCCAAACTTTCCCTCCAGTTGTTTCTGAGTCTTTAAGATTTTACCAATTTCATTTCCAACAATCTGAAATCAAACAACAGAGCGCTAATTACGCTACTGTGACTTTACCTGCAAGTTGCAGAAACTTTTTGGGGAAATAAAATTGACAATACAAATTAGCACCGCAGAGTTTGTATAAGAATGTGGTATGTTCAAACAATATGCAGTCGGGATGCCGACGGTCTAAATGCCGACCGTCGGCATCCCGACTGTCTAATCCCGGCAAGGGATTTTGATGCCTGCCATTTTACCTATGCCGGGAGCCCGTAATCCCGATCGAAGGTAAGCCGGGCACCGGCGTGGACAGCCGCAGGGGAGGGGAGGGGGGTGAGGGTTAGGGTTAGGCACCCCCGGGGGGAGGTTAGGTTTAGGCAGCGGGGAAGGGGGGGGGTTAGGGTTAGGCACCCCTAAAGGTGGGTTAGGGGGGGGTACTTACCTTTAGCGCAGTCAGGATCTTCACTGGTGCCGATCTTCCGGCATCGGGATGCGTCTGGCGGTGAATCATACTAATCCCGTTCAAACAGAGTGTGTGTGTGTGTATATGTATATGTGTATATATATATATATATATATATATATATATATATATATATATATATATATATTTTGTGGAATAGGAATTAAATACACTAAGAAATACACATACAGCATTCATGCAAAATGATTACAACTAGGTGCATTTTCCTGAAATTGTGGTCAATCCAGAATTTTTTAATTAATACTATGGGCAGATTCAGAGTTGCGTACAAGTCCACTTTGCTATTTTTTATTTTAAACATTGCGCATGCTTTGTAGCCTCACACATGCATCCATGGGAGACTAAGAGTTGTACGCATCACAGGGCCTGATTTAGAGGTGGGCAGATTTAGAACATCGGGTGCAAGCACCCGATGCTTTAAATCTGCACATGCATCCCAGTGGTAACCACCGGTGGATGCATATTGGAATTGCATGGAGATCCATGCAAGTCAGAGGCATGCCAAAGTCATGGATTGTGTAGAAAGACAACATTCCACTGGCACCGGTGGCCAGGTACCGTTGGACATTGTGAGCAACTAATGGGTTGTTCTAATGCAGGGACGGGAAACCTTTTTTCTGCTGAGGGCCATTTTGATATACATAACATTGGCCCTCATTCAGAGCCGCTCGTTAGCGGCAGTACGCTCGTTCCGAGCGATGTTTGCACATCTGCGCATGCGTACGGTTTTTAGTACACATGCGCGAACCAGTCAGTGCGGCCGAAAATCGTTGGTACGCAATATAGCGAGGGCCTGCTATTTTGAGTGACAGAATGAGGCGTATGTGGGTGGTAACAGGGGAAGGAGCTTGAAAATGGGGAGTGGAGATCCGAACGCAGGCGTGCTTAAAGGTCAAAACGGGCGTTTTATGGGTGTGTATATTTAAAACAGCAGCGTCATTGACCACGTCACTGGGTTATTTTATAGCCAGAACTGCTCGCAAATTTGTGGTAGCAAACACCAACCACAAGAATAGCGAGCAGTTCATACGCTGGTCGATGTACTCGATTAATCTAATAAATAGCGGACATGACGTATGGTGCGAGCGGCCAGGGGGCGTTTTTAACAAATAAACGAGCGTATGTTTTGCACGCTCGTTCAGACTTAGAGGTGTGAACAGACTGCAATGTGCGTACGGATCATTTGAATAGCCACCCCTTGTTTTTAAACGAACGACCACAAATAGCGAACGGCTCTGAATCAGGCCCATTATTTGCGGACCTGGTTAAGGCCATGCCCCCTCCGCATGACATCACATGGGGGCGGGGCCACAATCGCTGGTGATTACAGCAATGCCTGGAGCATCCTCAGGATGCTCCAGGGAGCTGTAAGGGCAGCGGTGTGACCATCTTAAGCATAATAAGGATGCTCCAAGTGGCACTGCTGCATAGATTCTGGCTATTAGGCTAGCAGAAAAAAGCTCTGAGGGCCAGACCAAATGATACCGAGGGCCTTATAAGGCCCCTGGGCAGGAGGTTCCCTCTCCCTGTTCTAATGTCTTATGATGCAGCCAATGTCCGCTCGATGGTGCAATGGTTAATGCACCGCAGAGGATTAGAGCCTCAGTTGGTGGCCATCTCAGTGAGAAGCCCATCTGCTATGGCATTAGCACAAATTTGCAGTAGTGACTTCTACTTCACCTCCGTCCACTTAAGAATCAGGCCCTCAGTCTCAATTCTGCATGCAAATGAATGGGCATAATGAAACATCAACACAGCATTCACATGTGGACTAAGTTAAGAGGGTGTGTTGTAGGCATGAGGACGGAATTGCTGGCTATGAAGAGTAGTGCATAGGTAGAGATCTGTCTGATATCAGGTGATCTCGTGCACCAGGTATACAGCAGGTGCAGATGAGAGTGCTCGCTGATAATTATTATTATTTAAAAAAAAGCATTTGAGTATATGTGTACTCCATAACTGGGATCGGTGATCTCTACTATACATAACATGTAGAGAAGAAGTAATCTCTCTGTGTTGCCACTGAGAGCTTTATCCCAGTGCTATATAGGCTTTTTTTGTAATATGGGTTCCACTTATATGTGGTAAAATGTGTACACAGCTGCTAGCTCAAAAAGTCAGTTACCCTGCTGACTTAGGGCCTGATTCAGACCGGCTCGTGAGCACTGAGCGCTCGCAAGCGGGTCGATGTTGGCCCAGTGCGCATGCGCACGATGGAGGCGGCTCCGTCGTGCGCATGCATGAGACCCGGATAGCGACGGGCAAACCGTCGCTCCGGGTCTCGCTACAAAGGGGGCGTGCTGTCGATATTGAGTGACAGCACGCCCCCTTTGGTGGACGTGCCGGGGGCGTGGCTGGCCAGATGGAGGCGTTCCCATGGAAACGCCTACCGTCTGGGGCCGGCCCCACTGACATCACAAGTGATGTCAGTGGGAGTGCTTTCAGCTCTGATAGAGCCAAAAGCACTCCAGGGCTTGCGGCAACGAGACCCTACCACAAGGGTCTCGTCGCAAGCCCGATGGTCTTGACCATCGCGACCATCTTCCTGGCCGCTCGCTATAGCTGTGGGTGGTCACCCACAGCTATACGAGCGGCCAGGAGGCCGCTCTAAAAATACAATAGGCAGGCACTGATTCAGAGCGAGCGCTCTGTCAGAGCGTCCGGCTCTGAATCAGGCCCTTAAATCAAAAACTTCCCAAAACACAAATGGAGCTGCGCTAGTGTTAAAATAATTAATGTTGCAAATAGCTGTATAATATGTTTGATTGCGCATATGAATTTCATAAGGCTTTCTCAATAAACATTTAAAATTCCATTCCTCCACAAGAATGCATATAAGAAAAATTGTTACATTTTATCATAATTATAAGTGTTTGATATTGTATCTTTGCAGTTTCCAATACTATGCTACAATTTATTCACAGCAAGCTGCTATCATTCTCTCGGTATCCACCTAGGTTTAGCTCCTTATATCCATATACAGGTTAACCAGTTTGCATATAGTCTTGGTAAGCATCTTAGTAATAAGAACAAAGTGCTATAAAGATGTTGCTAACCATACTCCACCAAGTAATAATTAGCTGGTCAATATGCGCTTAGTATCCGCCTCTCACCACAGTTGGATTTGTAGTAGGGAAAATAAACACAGTCCCAGCTAGCGCGGCGTCTAATTCTCCGTCTCCTTCCCGGTAACGGGACGGGGGAGACCCGCCTTCACAGTGCCGATGACATGTGGGCGCACCAGTTGTCTTGTGTAGAAGTCGGCTCACTATAGCCCTTTGCTGTAGATATCCAGGCGCTCATTAGCGCTAATGGCAGAGTGAGCACAGATGTAATTGCCGTAGTAGGCTAGAGCAACAAAAACAGGTGCAGTATCCCAGAAGCTCAACGCTGCAATAAATGCCGGAGAGCTAGTAAGCATGTAACTGGTAGTAGGCTGATATAATGTAGCAAAACCAGGATTGGCTCTTTGAATAGGACCCTTATCGACACGTTTCACTCAGCTCCAGGTGCTTATCCTTGGCTCTCTTTTAAGCCCAAAGTTAATTGGTTGATTAGTTCTAAGGTCTAGCACATTTGTTAATCACGGAGAGAAGATAAATAAACCTCTCTCTCACTGTGGAGTAAATGCAAATGTGGAGTCAAAGAGCCAATCCTGGTTTTGCTACATTATACCAGCCTACTACCAGTTATATGCTTACAAGCTCTCCGGCATTTATTGCAGGTTGTGTACAGGATGCCAGCACTCAGGAAGTTGGTCTCTAATCACATTCTATGAACGCTTAATAGTGAGTGAGCAGCTTTTTGGAACAAGGAGCCCTCTCATATTGACCAGAATTTCAATTAGTAAAATTGCCCTCCTTTACTGTGACTCAAGCAGTAAGGTTCCTCTTGTTACTCACATCGCTTTGGCCATGGTAAGAGACTGGCATGATATATCCTAGGATGGAAAGCTGATCTAGACTGTCCTCCAGCACTGTGCACACCCGCAGGACATCCATCACTGAAAATGACTCCATCTTCTGGTTCTCTAAGGTGCCAACTGTAGTCTTTATGGAACATGAATAAGAGGATAATGGCAATACAGTGTTCTGCAAGTACATGTGTTTTGTACACCAAAGCAACTTTCATAAATATTTATTTAATCTACGATCTATTTTTTTTATTTATTTTTTTAAGTAAGGGAACAGGCTACTGGGATTAAATAAAAGTTGTGATAATATGAAGGAACTATAGTATTCTAAGGATTACCTACTTATTATTATTATCCTTTATATGGCGACACAAGTGTTCCGCAGCGCCTTACATAGTACATAAAACTAATAAGTGAACAAGAAACAAGTAACTTACAGTACATTACAGTGAAGGACAAGGACACGACTGATATACATTGCTGCAAATAGCGATTAAAGCAGTCACAATAAGCAGCCGGGAGTTGGCAGTCACGTGTTAGGTGCCCTTATGAGGAGTAAGGAGTAGAAGAAAGTGTAGGGAGAAGCACATGAGGGAAGAGGTTCCTGCTCGTGAGAGCTTACATTCTAAAGGGGAGGGGCAGACAGACCGGCGTGGGATGCAATCGGGAAGCCGGCTGACATTATACAGACAGCCGGCTTCCCGACTATCATATCCCAGCGAGGGTGAAATGACCGGCGTCTAGATGTAGACGCCGCTCATTTCACTGATGCCGGGAGACCGGTGCCCGGCAACCCAATCGAAGAGATGCCGGGCGGCGCGAGCGGACAGCCGCAGGGGGGAGGGTTAGGTTTAGGGCTCCCTGGGGGGACTTAGGGTTAGGCACTCCCCCGGGAGGTTAGGGTTAGGCTAGGGGGAGGGAGGGTTAGGGTTAGCCACCCCCCCGGGGGACTTAGGTTTAGGCACTTAGAGGAGGGATTAGGGTTAGACACTTGGGAGGTTAGAGTTAGGCACCCCTAAGGGAGGGTTAGGGTTAGGAGGGTAGGTTAGTTTATACTTACCTAGGGACGATCTGGTTTTTCAGCGCTGTCAGGCTGCGGCTGCCGGGATCTGTTCCACTGTCGGCCTGACGCTGCCGGGAATCAAACTGCCGGCCATGCGGCCGGCGGTATTACATACCGATTCCACAGGCGTGACACATAAGCGGAAGATAGGGAGGAAAGAGCATTATGTGGGTTAGGATGAGAGCTGGACGGCCTTCATGAAGTAGTGGGTCTTGAGAGCCCGTTTGAAGATTTGTAGTGAGGTGGAGAGTCGTATAGGGAGAGTGAGACTTCCAATGGCAGGGAGCAGCACGGGCAAAATATTGGAGGCGGGAGTGAGAGGAAGTAATCAGTTGTCAAGAAAGGCGACATGCATTTGTTGAGTGAAGTGGACAGGCGGGAGAGTGAAGGGAGAGAAGGTCATAAATGCATGTGATGGAGGATTTTGCGAGGGCTTTGTAGGCGAGTGTAAGAACCTTGAATTGGCATCTGAAAGGGAAGGGGAGCCAGTGTAGGGCTTGAAGGAGAGGGGATTAGAATTAACTTCAGACTGCGCTAATATAGCTCTGATTGTGAGAAATCAGAATCCACATACATACAAAGAACAGTCATGGCTCCGTTAACTAAAAATATATATAGAAATTTTTATTATATAATTATAAATCAAGTTAATAAGGACAATTGTCTCACATATTACAATAAAATGCTATTTGCATTAAATAAACAGTGTAACACTTTTATATGCTAAAACCACTGCTTAAGAGATCGCCTGTGTATTTAATACGCCGTGAAATTATGGACAGTTAGATCAGGTGTTAAATACACAGGAGATCTCTTAAGCAGTGGTTTTAGCATATAATAGTGTTACACTGTTTATTTAATACAAATAGCATTTTATTGTAATATGAGACAATTGTCCTTATTAATTTGATTTATAATTATATAATAAAAATTTCTAGATATATTTTTAGTTAACGGAGCTATGACTGTTCTTTGTATGTATTTGGATTCTTTCTCACAATTACAGCTATTTTAGCGCAGTCTGAAGTTAATTTGAAATTTATGTGTTTATGGGTATTCACAAATCCCAGTTTTTAAGACCTGCTGCTTTAAAGTTATCAAATTCATTAGAAATATTTCTGCATTTATATAATTTAAATTGTTTCTTGATAAGCGCCAGGATTATTGGTTTGTTGAAGGAGAGGGGAAGCAGATGCAGAACGTCTAGAGAGGAAGATGAGCCGAGCAGCAGCATTGAGGACCGATTGTAGTGGAGAGAGGTGAGAGACTGGGAGGCCAGCTAGGAGAAGGTCACAGTAGTCCAATCTGGAGAGATGAGTCATGAGAGGAGACAGAGAAGCAACGATCAGAGAAGCTGGATCCTAAATAATTACATTTAAAAAGCCGCCTACCCGGCCATTCATGTCACCGTTCGCTTGATTTATGTGATGATACTTAACTGACAATATTTTTTTTACCAAAAGGCCTTGAGAATTGTAGATTTTTTTTCTTCATATAATTAAGTTAAAAACAGTTTCAAAAATATATTAAAATATAAAAATATGCCTAGGCGGTGGCTAGCATGTAAAGCGCTACGTAATATGTGTGCAGTGCAGTGACATAACTCCTGAAGGCAAATGAAGCAACAGGACACACGACAACAGGTGGAGTGGATACCTCTAATACTGTGGCCAGCAGACTACAGCACCAGGTTTTTGTAGTTAGAGCCATACACTTCCATTTACAGTACATTTCTGCCTCCAGCAGAACCTCAAGTTGAGCATCGGGTAGAGGGGCCACAAAGGACAACTTGCCTCAGGGCCAGGGCCATAGCTAGGGTAGTGCGGCCGGTGCCATCGCACAGGGCACCACAGGTCAGGGGGCTCTGTTTGGGCCTGTCAAATTTCTGTTCATTATCATTCTTGCTTGTAGCTTCCTCTTATTTCATCCACAGCATCTCCTGGCCTCTCCTATCTCTTCCCTTCCCCATGAAGCCATGGCCCTTTTTTGGGTGCATTATGTCCCTTTGAAAAATGAGGGGGACGCCAATGCTCTTTATGGCACAGGGCACCAAAAAGTCTAGTTACGGCTTTGCTCAGGGCGCCTGTGTTGAGGTTCCCGCCACTGTATGCAGACCCTCCAACATGACCCGTTCCATTAGGTACAAAATACTCTGCTCCTGGACTTCCTTCTTAATTTATGATTGCAGCCACCTGTGGTGAAACACCTCTCTCATCTATTACCAAGTTCAACACAAGTGTCTGCAATTATACATTAGGTGGGAAGTCCAGGAGCAGAGTGTTTTGTACCTAATGGAATGGGTCATGTTGGAGGGTAGGCTGTATGTGTGCGCTATATGAGTAGCTGATAATTATAATTACTACATTGCTGATACAATACTTTACCCCTCTCCTCCATCACTGTGGCCAATCAGCTGTAGAGGGACTACAAGTCTAACAAGATAGCAAGGCATGCTGCTATTTGTAGTTCAATTACTTTCAATTCAAATGCTATCAATGCTTGTCAATATAACTTGTTCTATAGTCCACAAATATGATGAGATGCGGGTAAAAGCCGGATCCTGAATAATTACATTGAAAAATCCGCGTACCCGGCCATTCATGTCGCCTTTCGCTTGATTTATGTGCTGAGACGTGTAGCGGACACTTACCTGCCCGGCACTCTCAGGTGAAGCCCTAAACATGTAGCCCCCACATTTGGTTTCCATAGATACCCAGACGCAGCCTGGGGTCCTCGGATTAGAGTCGCCCTCTTACCGCCGGTAACAATATATAGCACAGTTTATTATCCGGTGCTACTGGCGGCGGCGGTGTTTGCAGGTGTGCGCGTACGTGTAGTGATAGCATATCGCACTAATAACAGCGTCTAATGCTATCGTAGTTTTGGTTCAGGCAACGTCAGGGGCAGCTCACGTACAGAACGCTTCTAGTTTCCCGGCGTGCAGCGCGGCCTCCTTCCTTTTCCTCCATCTTGGCTGCCAGTGCGGGTGAGATGATTTTCTGTCCGGGGAAAGTGTCGCGTCCGTGGGTAATCACTGTGCTCTCTGGGGCATAGTGTCACGGGCAGGGAACGCCGCCTCTGGGGCATCGCTGAGCTTAGATGGCGGAGCTGTAGGCAGCGGGATGGCGGGGATACCGGACGGATTGTGCTGACAGATCACCCTGTGCCCCGGCTTTTCCTGGGACATGGTCGCAGTGGCGCTGTTACTGCTGGCACCTGGGGCGCCACTGATAATGGCCACTGACGTCTCGTCCATAGCGCCGTCAGTCCAGTATTCCTGCCCGGTACCGGCTGCTGGTAGCTATCATGAGCCGGCTGCAGCCCCCGGTCCCCCTGCTGTCCTGTGACACCCAGACTGATACTACCCCTCTCCTCCCACCCGGTGCTCCCTCTGCACGGGCTTTTATTTGGGGGCCTAGTGTTTAGAATCCAATTCACTTCAATGTTTCATTTCATATCTGTGTTAAGCCTGTGTCCCCCCCCATACTCTGTCTCCAGGGACCCTAGCAGTGCAGGCGTTGCAGGTCTCCTCAAGGATTTTTGGCAGTAATAATTTACACCTGTGCACCCACTAGGAGATATTGAGACCATGCCCTGATAGGGGTCCCTGAGAAATAAACCCTGTGCAAGGTTATGCAGTGATCATGTACAGTCAGTATTGCCACAATAACTGTCGTCCTTATTAGTTTTGATGTCTTAAGAAGTGGCTGGTAATCTATACATTAGTGATCTGAAAGTATAAATGTGAAAAAGGCTGCACATCCACATGTTGTTGTTAGCATAGAGGTCCAGCATTACTAGTTAAGCTTGGGAATAAGCTTTCACTTCTTACAACAAGGATATTCAAAATCTCAAGGTAATTGCTGGCTGAAAATGAGTCTCCTCATCTGTGAATTTGCATCTAACCTTTCCTGTAGTGATGAATGACCATCGTGGGAGATCCTATTTACTGACTTCTGTTTTCTTTGCAGTCCTACCTGCATCTGGACGCTAATAACTCAACATGTCTGGAAGGTATGTATGTATGTAAGAACATAATGGACCCTAGGGATACTTCTTCTGCAGTATGGTCCTAATGATGGCGTTTTTTACTTTCCATTATTCCAGATTGTGGTGCAAAGCGATCTTTGCTGGCTACAAGAGAGGCCTCAGAAACCAGAGGGAACACACAGCCCTTTTGAAGATTGAAGGGGTCTATGCTAGAGATGAAACAGACTTTTACTTGGGCAAGAGATGTGCCTATGTATATAAAGCAAAAAAGTAAGTCTTCTGTCACTGCAAGAAAAGGTGTTTATTACATTAGATTGGGACGGTTAGGCTTCATCACATCCACATGTTCAGCAGTGTTTTCCGTAAATTTGTCCCTGGAGTATGTTTTGAAGCTGTTAGCCCTTATGTTAAATGTCTCTCTTATTGTTTAATTAGTCTGTGGTGTCACGTCTCCATATATAGTGTGGAAGCATCTGATCATTCCTTATGCAGGGACATTCTAAGTTGTGCAGCTACAAAATGTACATAATGGTTTAGGGGCACTAGGCTGCAGTTCATTTTGCCGGAAATGGTAAACATGGGCACTGCAATATTAAAGTTTAATTTACATGTAGACTGGGGCACAGATCACCAGGAGCTTTGGTTTCTCCTGGGCACCTTCTGTTTCACAGCCCTGGCTGAATGCTGGGTAGTATTACTGCCTAGATCACTGATAGGCTGCTTCTTATTGGTCCTTCCATTTACACCAGTCATCTTATATGAACTTTAGTTCTACGGTCTTCACTTTTGCATTGTTAATCTCTTCCACGTAGTTGTTTGTTTCATCTTGGGAGGAGACTCCGATAAGCCTTATGTTTGATCAGAAACTTTGTACGCTATGTGGCTGCATGAAGTTTTGTAATTATGGGAGGAAAATATTGTTTTTTGCTTGTACCTGTAGGGTGCATGCAAAATGATCATGTATAACCCATGTTGTATTAGTACGTATGGTACCGACAGTGTCAAAGTTAATTGATTCTTTCAATTAGAGTTGACTACGCAAAAATTAGTTGCATCTAAAATGCTTCCTGAAAGAGTTCAAGTGAATTTTTAAGAACAAATGCACATTTGCTTTATATTTACCGGGTATATCTAAAGTTGCAACTTTAAAAACCTAATTCGCTTTAGTTTTGAATTATGTAGGATTAATAAAATCCATCCCAAAGAGCGAGCTTTATCTGCTATACACCAACATCTGATGCTTAGAGTACATTGATCTGTGTTACAGAAAATGCGGTACAGTAAAGGTCACCTCTGTTATCATGGGCAAGTTTTGGGTGGTTCGTTACAATTTATTGCTCTATTTAAATTTTTTTTTATTTTTTTTCTTTGGCTCTGATTTTAAGGTCACTTTAATAGTTTTGTTGTGGTTGTTTTTTGTTAAGCTAAACATTTAATTGTTTGAGATATTGTCCTTGTAGCTTAATTGTGTGATTCAACCTGAACTAGATATATAGTAGTTTCCAGAAGTTGTGCTTTTTTTTTTTTTTTTTTTTATTGCTCCCATCAGTTCTCTTTTAGAAAGCATTTTCTATTGACTCCCCAAGAAATTCGGTGGAAAATTCAATTGTTTGGTTGCCCCTTTAAAGCTGTTAGATTGTAGCTCGGATCAGACGCAAGTGGGCTCCATGCCAATGGGGGCTACAAGATATCTGTTCGCATACTCATGACCTCTAATCAGGACTTTGCATGGGTTTAGCTGCTTTACGCTGCAATACTGATCTCCATCTTGTGTTGCTTCATATTTGCAGTGCCACTTTGCACTGTAACATGTGGGGTTCATACCTACAGCAGGCCTAATACTCTAGCCAGCATTGGTATTTTACAGTAACATTAGTTAATCTCTAAGACCATCACTGCAGCTTACTGGGTATCGCCTGATAAGTGGTGTAATCACAGGTGGAAATAGGGAACAATATTCATTGTTTAAAATGAAAATATTTTCCTAGTAGTAATCTGTTAAATATAATGAAAGATAAGAAAACAAACTTTGAGGGCACAATTTGGCCTGTAAAATAATTGTATTTATTACATTTAAAATAGCGTTTAGATTCCACAGTGCTTTTACATATACAGATGCTCCTCCCTTAACGACCCAGTTCCGTTCCTACGACTAGGGGCTGTATTCAATTAGCGGCGAAAACTGACGTTTTTTTCGCCATTGACGAAAACTGCTGTTTTTGCCAAACAAACAGGCGAAAACTGCAACAGGCGAAAAAAACCCGGAGAAATGTTTTGTACATCCCAGACCAGGTGGGAAAAAAAAAGCAAAATAGTTTTTCATTTTGGTCGTTTTACGTCAAAGTACGCAACTTACGATTTGTTTTCCGGTAAGTTAACATTAGGGGGGCGTGTCCAAAGGGTCCTGAAAGAAATCCCCACATTTTTAGCCAAAAATAGGGATTTTGGTCTGTTGGAGAAAACTTTCCCCTCTTTTTTTTTTTTTTTTTTTTTTTTTAACGGCCGTTTTCGCCCCTAATTGAATATGGCCCTAGGTTGTTAAACGAATTGGTCACTTAACGAGGAGCCATGTATACTTAATACAGGTAATCAGTTTTATTTATACTGAATAAAGAATAGGTCTAAAGGAAACTCCAACTTTATACTGTAACTGTTTTACTTTGCAGAACTTAATTGTACAGTACAATTAAAGTTATATTAAAAACAAAAAGGCATTCAGAGTAACATTTTAGTCATTGTACTATGGGTTCCAGCTGGTCGTAAGTCCGAGCGGTTGTTAAACGAGGAGCAACTGTAGTATATTAGTCATTCACATCAGTCCCTGCCACAGTGGCATTTACAATCTATCCACTCTACCACGCACTAGGGTTAATTTTTGTCAGAACTCTAATTACCCTGCCAGTATGTTTTTGTATTGTGGGAGGAAATCCATGTTAACATAAGGAGAACATGCAAACCCCACTCAGATAATGCCTTCGTGGGAAGCAAACCAGAGACCTCAGTGCTGTGAAGCAGTAATGCCAACCATATTTAGGTATTTAATGTGAGAGATGCCATACAATTTTTCATTGGCTAAGGTAAAAGAAATGGCTGCCTTAGACTAAAGAATCTTCTATCCAAAGTATTATGGAAATTCTGTAAGTACTTTAATAACATTTGATCAAACCTTTTACATATAGGATTCTTCCCTGTTCTAGTCTTCTACGAACTATTGCTTTTAGCATAATTGTGAGAGATTATTTCAAGCAACGCGTCTCAGGATAAGTTATTGCCACAATAAGGCGTTGGTTCTCTTTGCTGTTAGACACCACCCAATTTGTTTAGCTATGTGTACCAAGTGTTCCTCATATCCCAATTATACCAGCCTTTATATAAAATTAGGTCAGATCTGCTTTATAAACGTAGTCAAAATTGATTGCAACATTTGTTATTCATAATATCTGTTGGTGGGTCACAGTACAAGGACTATGAAAGAAACTATTGCATTATATCCATTGGAACCCAGTCCCATTTCTAGATCACTCTAACTGTCTAGGACTCGTTGATTACAGAATTGAGACTAGATATCATTGCTACAATTGGATAGATCCTACACCTGTCAATAAAAGCCCATGGTGGTCATTTTGTGCTGTGCTGCTCTTATAGTTGGGCAAATGGATCCAGAAAAGGAGATCTGCCTCTTCACTACTATTGACCTATTTGAGAATGTGTAGATTGTTCTAGGTTTTAGCTGACTTGAATTAGAAGCTGCAATGAAATACAACGAAGTCTACATGCCTGTTCCAGACAATGTTTTATTATACTATGTGACTAATGAAATTGTACAACACTTGCATTTTCTACAGATCATACTGTCTACTCAAACTGCATGCATTGTCTGCTACCTGATTTTTATTTTTTTATTTTTAGCAACACGGTGACTCCAGGTGGCAAGCCGAATAAAACACGTGTGATTTGGGGGAAGGTGACCAGAGCTCATGGTAACAGTGGCATGGTCCGTGCCAAGTTCCGCTCCAACCTACCTGCCAAAGCCATGGGACACAGGATCCGTGTGGTGAGTGCAAGGAGATGTGTTGCGATGGCAAAGGTTTTATGTCTACATTAATGCTGCATTGTGCAGCCAAGAAAAGGTGTGATGAAACCAGGTGAAAAGCTATTAAGCTTTGTCACTTAAAATGGCACATAACTTAAAATTTTCACTTCAAATTTCTACTGATGAAAGACTTTAAAACCTAAATTAAGACTATAGGTGCATACACACACCGATTTTTTTTTTGATTTTTTTTGAATGATTATCGATAATAGTTTATCGTTGATAAAATCGTTCGCTTTCTGAGTTAAAACGATGAACGATTATCGTTCATGCGCGTTCACGTTTGTAGTTCAGTCAGAGTGACCAACTGAACGATTTTCATTAAGGGAAGTTACAAAAATCGTTTGTAGTTCAAAAAAATCGTTCATTACACTTTAAAAAATCTGACAAATCGTTCAGAAACTCATTGGTAACAAAATCGTGTGTATGCAGCTTATGGTGCATACACACGTAACTATTTTCTGAACGATTTAACTATAACGACGTCGTTATCGTTCAAAAAATTGTTCAGTTTCTGAGTTATAACGATGTGCGTTTATCGTTCATGCGCGTTCCCGTTTGTAGTTCATTCTGACTGACCAACTGAACCATTTTCATTAGGGGAAGTTACAAAAATCGTTTGTAGTTAAAAAAAAAATCGTTCCTTACACTTTAAAAAAATCTGACAGAAAATTGTTCATAAAATCGTTGGTAACATAATCGTGTGTGTGTATGCACTATGCAGCTTAAGAAAGCTGTCAACGTAAGCCGGGTACACACTGTACAGTATATTGGCCAATCTTGCGATCTACGATTTATTGTATCAACCATTGTATAATGTATGTAACTCCCGTTTGGTTGCATCTTCCTGTCTGATGTGCTGCACATCAGATGGAACTATGCGGTAACATTAATCCTGTAGTGATTTATGCAGATCGCACATTGTGTATTCAGATACAGTATTCCATTGCGTCCTATCATATCGTTGCAAGATTGGTCGTTCAAGTGTGTACCCAGCTTCAGACATTCTCCTCTAGACAATCTTTAAGAATGTACATACAGGACTACTTCACTAGGTAATCATTGCAAAGTTGTGTAAAGTAATCAGTACTGCACAGTCGGTACAGGAAACCTTTGATTCAATTACTGCCTGACTTCTTAATGAATGACAAATGTATATTAATGGTATATAAAATAGTGATCACAAATGTACTGTAGTGAAACGGTAGCAAAAGCCATATTATTCACCACCACGTAAATTGTCAGGCTACGTGGATAGATTAAATATAAAATTTGTTAAAAGTAAATATGCAACAAATTATATTTGCTAAATAAAAAAAAAGGGGTTAACAAACAAAATTAGATCTAAAAAACTAAAGACTACATAAAATGAAGACAAACAGAACATAATACACTGCCCTCTGCTTACAGATCTTTTTATAATTACATTACCAAATGCTGTCACGTAAATATTTTCATCTTGTTTTCAAATAAACAACTGCTGTGTTTCTTTCATTGGTATCAACTACACTTAATTGGCTTTATCCTGCTGTTTTCTGCAAGATAATGAATGTTCAAGCCTGTGTTCAGAGACACAGAAGTTTTTATTTTAGCTAGTCGGTACATTCTATTACTTCAACTCCCACAGCCCTGAAAATAACTGTTCTTGGGTTAATTTTAACAAAAAACAAAGCCAACAACAGATTATCGCTGTTAATTACTGTTTTGCAGATGATTGCACAGTATATATAGCCATGTTTTGATCCTTACTATTTATTTGCTTGTAAAGAACTTTTACTAACATCCTTCCTTCCTTTTCTTTACAGATGATGTACCCTTCAAGGATTTAAACAATCTGTACAAATAAAAGATCGTTCTGGAGCTTTTGTGTGTTGGTGCCGTTTGTCATTCTGTAGGTTCAGCTAGTGGTGTAATGACTGTAGTATGAGTGTCCTGTGTGGGGGATCATTTGGCATGGTAATAAAAGCGCTGAACTCCTCCTGACTATAACACGGGTTATAAATGGCCAATGTGGTGAATTTACCTCCAAATTGCCTCTTATAAACTGTCATTAAAGAAGATGTTTCTTAGAAAGAAAACCCATCATTATGACATGCCCTCCATAGTAACATGCAAGGTAGGGGAGACATACTTGGAGTCTGTTGTGCATTTTTTTTGGTCCACACTAGTATATTTAAAAAAAAAAAAAAAAAAAGTACTTCGGGGAAAAAAAATTACCACCATGATACTAAAAATGTACATTTTTTTTTCACGTATTGCAAAAATAGACCTGTTCTGCTTAAAATACATATAAAAATAGGAATACAATGCATTACATGTGTATTTAGGTCTAGTCATTGAGGTAACTCCAGTGATTGAGCAGTTCAGATCCAGAGCCTGTAACATTTTTTGACGTATCCTCTGTTGTGGACTGTAGATCTTCTGTTTAATTGTACAGTCTGCCTCGCTCTCCTCACAAATTGTTTTGTACTACAGGACCTGTCTTTGCAGAACACTATTGATGCTGTATCTTGCAGACACCCATGTGTGCTGCTGCAGTCTGCTTTCCGCAGACCCAGTCCATGGTGTTGAGGCAGAGCAGGGCGAATCCGTCCCTGATTGGACAGCTTGAGCAATCAATCCAGTTTGGTGCAATATTTCATCCTAACGGGCAGATTGATTACATGTTGTCCATGTAAGCACTATTATGGTAGCTAATTTCTGCTTGCACCTCCATAGTCATAGTGAGCAGAAATTCAACGAGACACCTGTAGTGAAGCAGGCAGAAACCATTTTGGTGACTGCTTATGGCTAATTGAATTTATTCTCGAATATCTTGATGCTGTGTGTGTAGGAATGTGAAAAATAAATGCTAGATATTTGAGGAGTTAGTTACCAGTGCTGAATTTCTGTTTAATATGGCTGTTAATTGTTACGAGCACTCAATCTCATGCAACTGTGCTATTTACTGTGCCTGATCCCTTATTGACTGCCTGTATAAGCAGAATTGGAAGCATGAGGTTGATACTTATTTTACAGGTTAATCCAGAGGTTCCTAAATGTGGTCCTCAAGGCTCCCCAACAGTTCAGGTTCTACAGATATCCATGGTTGAGCACAGGTGGTTAAATCAAATTGACTGAGGTACTATTTAAGTCACCTGTGCTCAACTATGGACATCTGTAAAACCTGAACTGTTGGGGAGCCTTGAGGAACCCCGTTTAGGGACGTCAAACCAAAGTGAAAGATATACCCTTTTCCCCTGAGATAATGTGCCATTACACCTGTCTTTCATGGGACATTGGTGGAGGGGGGTTTGCAATAGGATTATTTACTTACTAGCTATTTTCCTTTCAAAGCATTTGATAATGCATGTTTTTACAGGAAATAAGTAGACGGTAAGTCTAGTGGGTAAGCCAGATTTTAAACTAAGCAACCCAGGCAGGTGTAAAGTCATTGGTTAGTAAAGCCCATGCTACTTTTCAGTTGAGGGGGAGTCTTGATAATTTCTCTTGCTCTACTTTGTGAAGTAGATTTAGTTTGACAAAATATGAACTCTGCAAGGTATTGAACATATATAGGGGGTCTTTGGGCCTTTGTTGACAAATTTAAGTATTTGCCTATTTCTGCTCTACATAGCTCAATCCCACAATTGCTGAAGCACAGCAGGCTGCATTCGCATCCCATACATCCAAATCAGTTAAGTGGTTAATTGTATGTTCTCTTGCTGAAAAGCCGAATTCCACATGGCTGCATTCCTGTCCAAAAGAGATGCTCCTGTAATGGTGTTAAGATTTAAATGTTGCTCTACTTCGGTGTTTCCCAACTCCAATCCTCAAGGACCCCTAACAATGCGCAGGTGTAATTGTATTTTTAGTGAATTCAACAAAATAAAGATAATGATAGATCTGCCACTGTTTTTGAATGCATTAAGAAAAAATATAAAAGGGAAAAACACAGCTCGTTTTCAGAACCACTGGAAGAAGCGTATAACTCTGTATTAATGATCATCAAAGGTTAATGAGTAAAAAAAAAACCTGCTAATACAAAAACAGTAATACTTTCCATCATACTGTTAAAAAAAAAAAAAAAAAAAAAATCAGGACAAAGGGAAGAAAGGAGAGTGGAAGACAAGAGTGGTGTAAACTCACATTTGCCAAAACTAATTAGACAGAATGAAATTACAGAACAGCTAAGGTAGCAACTAACAAAGGCCATAATCTAACACAATTGGAAACAAATCCAGAAAATCTAGGAGGGAGAGCAGGAAAGAATAGCTTTAAAGGTAGCAGAGTCCTTAAAATCCATCCAACGAAACCAGGTGTCTCTAAAGGACTCCCAGTCACCAGAAGTCAGTATGTCATCCATATAGAAATCTATCCTGTTAAACCAATCCATCACTGTTGGAGGAGAAGAGGAATAGCATCTATCTGGGATAACTGCTTTAGCTGCATTATTCAAATGGTATAAAAGATTTCTTATAATTTGAGAAGATAAATGGAACAACAAAAACGGGTCTGTAAGGACTGCTTCTAAAATTTTGGCAGAGAGGGTAAGAATCTCCTTCCAAAAGGGTTGGAGAGTATGGCATTGCTACCAGATATGGAGAGGGTTGCCCAGGGCATTAGAATGCCGCCAATAAATATTAGGCACACCTATACCCATTTTAGAGAGAGTGTCTGGACATCTGTATCAATGGGAAAGAAACTTGTATTGGGTCTCTACAACAAACACTGGAAGAACATGCATGGGCTAAGAAATATTTTTCCAACTTTGTCAATCCTTGCCAATCTCACGGTCCCAGACTTCTGTGAAACTATGGAGGGGCTAGTATCTGCCAACAAAAAATGATTAATTAGAGTAATAGTATGTGTCGGGGGGGGGGGGGGGGGGGGGGCTGAGCCAGCACAAAGTTGTTCAAAGGGAGTAAGAGGCAGGTGAAAGGCTGTAGAAGGAACAAGCTAATACAGTATATAAAATGGTGCACCTGAAGATGGTGCCAATGTTCCCGCAATGGGAGGTACCATTTCTCCCGTATCTCTTCAAAGGGCATAAAACTGCCTTGCTTAATAAGTAGGGTCTGCAACATGCATGGAATCTTGGGGAGAGAATTAATTTTGAGAACCCCTAGTCACCCAAACCACGAGAAGGGTCTGGCCTTCCACAAATGTAGATCAGAACATATTTTATTTAAAAGGGGAGAGAAATTGGTCTCGAATAAGCGAGAAAGGTCTCTAGTAATGAGGACACCTAGATATTTTAGTTGAGAAGCATGCCAGGTAAAAGGAAACGCCGATTTAAGGCCTGCTACCATCTGAGGAGGTGCCGTAGTATTCAAGGCAACTGACTTAGAGTAGTTGACCTTAAAATTAGAGGTTTCCAAAAAAAATTCTTAAATTCTTCCACTAGGTTTGGTAACGAGACAACAGGATTCGAAATCGTGGCCAGTAAGTAATTAGTGAAAAGAGCTAGTTTGTTTTCGAAACTATTTAGCTGAAAACCTATTATATCTGGGTTCAACCTGATTGACCTTGCCAGAGCTTCCATACAGAGTATAAAAATTAGGGGGGATAAAGGACCAACCCTGTCTAGTCCCGGGGGGGGAGGGGGGAGAAAAATAGAAAAATTACCATAATATAACAAAACAGCATTGTAAAGAATTATACTGCTACCAGATAAAAAGGGACTCACTAGGGTACCTGTGTCACGGGAGAAATTAAACGGTAGGGCGCACATGGGTGTAGTAACCACGCCATTATGAAAATATAAAAAAAATAGCATAAAAAAAAAACACAATATAAGTGATAATAAACAGTACCATATAACTCCAAAATATAGAGTAAATAGAACTATAATACCTGTAGGAGCAGATAACAAGAAAAGAAAAAGGCATATATGGAGCAAAAATTTTAAATATATAAGAGAAAAACTAGCTTAATTTATCATGACCTCCCTTAGTTAAAGCATATAAAAGAAAGGGAGATCAGCGAGACATAACCATAATTGTTCCTGCGAATAGTCGAGGATAACTCTAGAGAAGAAACACAATCTCAACTATAAATGATCCAACATAATAATAACATAGCTACAGTGGTCCATAGAAATCGGTAAATATTAGAGAAAACCAAGAGTAGGTCAGTCATGTATAAAGAAGGGTCTAGTGCAGTGTTTCCCAACCTCGGTCCTCAAGGCACGCTAACAGTCCTGGTTTTAGTGATATCCATGCTTTAGCACAGATGGTTAAATCAAAATAACTAAGGTACTAATTAAGTCACCTGTGCTCAACTATGGCTATCCTTAAAACCTGGACTGTTAGTGTGCCTTGAGGACCGTGGTTGGGAACCCCTGGTCTAGTGTTTGTGGAGAGGCGGCACCTCTAGGTTTTTTCCTGTGATGTTGTACTTGTTGTCATTTGTTCCTCCTCGGGCGACCACAAGGGGCAATAATTGGAAGCGAGAAGGCCTGCCAGTCGGGGAGGGTGATATTTTCCAACCCAAATGAGAGAGCGGGAAGTCCAGATGGTGTGGGTGTAAACGTTTACACCTAAACACACTTAGTTGAAAGTCCAATACTTCATGGGATCAGGAGTCCACCGTCCTTCCACTGTTTCAAGTGCCTGGTCACAATCCCATTCTTCTGGGTCTCAACCTTGTTCCAAATGCCGTGCCATGCGGCCGGCGGTAAATTATACCGATTCCCTGTTTATATACAGCACTTCCTCAAAAGTAAACTATATAGTGAAACTACAAAAAATGGCCACAAGGGGGAGCCAGGCCCTCAGAAACACTCTGGGCCATATTCAATTTGGGAGCGAAAAGTCCGTGCTGGACTCTTCGCTCCACATCGCAGGTTTTCCGGGGATAAAGTATCGGGCACGTGCCCACTTTATCCCCGTATTCAATAAAAAATCAACGAAAACGGGAGCCGGCGGAAAGGTATCGCCAAACAACTGGAATTTTCTGGAAATATTCCAGGGACCCCCCCTAAAGATGTCTAGATATGGGGGATCACTATGGGTACCCCCATTTTTACCTGCTGAAGGAAGTCAGGGTTTCTAATAGCCGCGGCAGGTGCATATTTGCGGCTGTGAAGAATAGCACCAAGGGCCATATTCTGTTTGGAGCGAAATGTCGGAATCGGCGCGATGATGTCATTTTTGCCTATTTCAATTATCCCCGTATTCAATTTCAAAGACTTTTCGCAGGTTCGAAAAGTCTGAAAAAAACCGGGGATAACTTCACCACTGAAATAGGTGGCGAAAAAAAGTGCAGAATTGGGGTATAGGAGTGCAGGCTTAAAAAAAAAAAATAGCCTGCACCCCTGGGAATGTCATTTAAAAATAAATAAAATCGGGACACCCCAAAAAAATTACTTTTAATTTTGGGGGTAAAAAAAATAATAGGGAACACACTTCTAAAATAGCCAAAATAAATTCAGAGGGGTTCCCAAGTATGCGGCAGGTGCTTTCTTCATTGCGGGAGTAGCGGCAGGTGCATTTTTGCAGAATTTTAAAAAATCATTTTAGGGACTTAAAAAAATGCTTACCCCCATTTTCATGTACCACAAATTTGATAGATTTTTTGGGGGGGTAAAAATAACTATTGCTAAGGCCCGTATTCAATTTGAGGCGAAAAGTCCGGATCCGCGATACTTTATCGCCGATTACGTAATTTTCGCCTGTTTTGCTTTTACCCTATATTCAATTTGAAAGACTTTCCGCCTAGGCAATGTACTAGGCAAAAAAGTTTCAAATTTGCTTGGATAAGTTATTTTCTGGAAAAAACACTCCTGAAAACTATTCTTCACCACTTATACAAAAACGCTATATAGCAGCTACTGAGCCCGTTTAAAAACACAAAATACCTTCAGCAAGCCATAGTGAATCCCCATGCATCTTTTGGGGGGGGGGTGTCAGGCTGATTTCCCCAAATCTGACAATACTTTCCGCCTGTTCAAGTTTCGCGCGGTCCCGTTTTTGCGTACTTAAAATTGAATACGGGGTAAAGCGGGCACGCGTGCGATACTTTTCTGCCTACAAAACAGGTGAAAAGTTCGGGACGCAAGAAAGTATCGTGGCTCGGCTCAAATTTAATACGGCTCTAAGGCCCGTATTCAATTTGAGGTGAATAGTCCAGACTTTTCGCCTCCTTCGCCTGTTTTCCAGGTGGAAAAGTATCGCGCGCGTGCCAGCTGTTCCCCGTATTCAATTCCAAAGTAGGCGAAAACGGGAACAGGCGAAACTTGGATCAGCGAATAATGCGGGAATTTTTAGGAAATAATTGTAGGACCCCCTAAAGATGTCCAGATGTGGGGGGATCACTATGGGTACCCCCGTTTTTGCCTGCAGAAGAAAGTCGGGTATTTAAATAGCCGCGGCAGGTGCTTTTTACCCGACTTTGAAGAAGTGATGCAGAAGAGCACTTAGCATTTTTTTTTTATTTTTTTTCGTTTTTGAAAGTGGTACCATCAAATTTGGGTTCTTGAAAATGGGTACTAGCATATTTTTAAGTCCCTAAACAAATTTTTTTAAAATTCTGCAAAAATGCACCTACCGCTACTCTGTGCAATGAAGAAAACACCTGCCGCATGTAAGGGAACCCCTGTGAATTTATTTTGTCTATTTTAGAAGTGGTTTTTAGTTTTATTGTTTGTTTTTTTTCAACCCCCCCCCAAAAAAATATTTTTTTGGGGGTGTCCCGATTATTTTTTTTTTCCACATTTCGTTTTAAGGGGCCATTCCCAAGGGTGCAGGCTATTTTTTTACAGCCTGCATCCCTAAACCCCAATTTTGCACTTTTTTTCACCTAAAGGGAAGTGAAAATTTATCCCCGTTTTATTCAATTGACTTATTGCACCATCTACGAACCAAAACGGGAATTTTCGAGAAATGTGCCTGGGACCCCCCTAAAGATGTCCAAACATGGGGGATCACTATGGGTACCCCCATTTTCGCCTGCGGAAGGAGGTCGGGGTTTGTATTAGCCGCGGCAGGTGTTTTTTCCCGACATTGAAGAAGTGATGCAGAAGAGCACATTTTGTTTTTTTTCGTTTTTAAAAGTGGTCCCATTAAATTTGGGGTACATGAAAATGGGGGCAAGCATATTTTTAAGTCCCTAAATTTTTTTTTAAATTCTGCAAAAATGCACCTGCCGCTGTCACCCGCATTGAAGAAAACACTTGCCGCATACTTCCGACCCCCTTTGGAATCTATTTAACTATTTTAGAAGTGGTTTTTCCTTTTTTTTCAACCCAAAATTGTAATAACAATTTTGGGGTGTCCCGATTTTTTTTTTTTTTTTTTTTTTTTACACAGATCGTTTTAAGTGGTCATTCCCAAGGGTGCAGGCGAAAAGTCAATGTAATTGAATACGGGGATAATGAATATAGGCGAAAATGACGTCATCGGCGATAAACTTTTGCCGATTCCGACATTTCGCCTCAAATTGAATACGGCCCTAGGTAGGAAAGCGTTGGGGTTTACCCTTAAAAATTCCCAGTCCCAAGCAAGTTGCAGTGGGGGATAATCAATCTGGAGGGCAGTGTGTGCGACCAGCCGGAGGTCTCCGCATAGTGTATGCAGCACGGCAACTGGCGTAATGGCCACCGCGGGAAGAACAGCCAGGCACCGCCGTCAGCGTTCCCGGTAAGCTCAGTATCAGGTCTGGGAGGGCAGTGGGAAGCCCAGTACTTGCGAGCGGGGAAGATGTTCCGGTCCCTGCATCCAGCAAAAGTCGTGTCGGCAGGCCCGTCAAATTGAGTCCTTGGCTTCAGAAGGGCGGTAAGGAGCAACCCGCAGTAAAGCATACCCCCCAAGATGGAAAGGCAAGGTGTCAGCAGTAGAGTGGGTGGGAGGTACAGTTGGGGTGCAGAAAGGGCCGCAGAGGATAATTTAATAGATGCCAACCGGGAGCTCAGAAAGAGCACGTCCCCTGCCAGGCCACGCCCCCAGCTTACACATTTTAAAAGATCCACAGTTGGTGCTAATAATTTCACTTGTGATACTGGAGAGATCTGTACAACATGCATTGTTAGTGTTATTTTACACATGCCGGTTTTGACCGGGCGGCAAAAAGCCACCCGGTATTTAACCAGCTGTGAAATATAGTACTGCAGAGAAAGGACAGGCTCCTTTCACACGGCACGGCATGGTCACCGTGATATAGCCAGAAAAACCTACTATGCAGGACGGTGCCATGCCGTGGCCGTGCCGTCCCTGCACACCAGTAGTGTGAAGGAAACAATGTTTCCTTTCACACACGCTGGCTTCTGCCGGCCGGGCTTGTGCAGCAGCAGCTTCTGCTGCGCATGCCCAATAGGAAAAAAAAAAAACCCTCATATAAAAAGCGGCTCAAAGCCGCTGCTTATGAAAGGCATTGAGTGACTGAAAAAAGCCGGCCAGCCAACACCGGCATGTGTGAAATAGCCCTTAGGGATCCCAGAGGACTGGAGTTGGGAAACAATGCTTTACTTCACAGGTTCTCAAACTCTGGGGTCGATTCAGACCCGGACGCTAAGCTGTACTCTCGCTGCCAAAATGGGCCGGGTATGAAAATTTCGCGATCGCACTGTCTGGTGTAAGGACGCCCTGTATGTCTTAAAGAGTGACGGCAGAGTGAACGCACGCCGGTATAAAGACGCCCACTTTTCTTTCTTAACTAACGTCATCTCCAGGAAGTGTATGATTAATCAGAGCCATCGGAGCAGCACGCAGCGCTTGAGGTAGACCCAACCCCGCCGCAAGCACTGTGATCACTGCAGGCTGAAATACAAGTGACCTGTACAATGACGCTTCCATGCAAATTATGCACACCCATAAAACTCAGGTTTGACGCCCAGACACGCCTGCGTTCGCAGCACCACTCCCCCGTTCACAAGCACCTTCCCCTGTTACCACCCACAAATGGCGCTATCTGTCACTCAAAGTAGCGTCCAGTCTGTGTACTACGAGTGCACGATTCCCAGACGCAGTGACTGGTTCATGCATGCGTATCTTGCCGCATGCGCAAACAGGCGACAATCGCCCATAGCGTGCGTCTGCGGCTTAGCATCCGGGTCTGAATCAGGCCCTCTGTCCTCAGGACCCCAAACAGTGCATTTTATTCAGGTCTCACAGACTCAGAAGTGAAATAATTAGCTCCACCTGTGGATCTTTTAAAATGTGTCAGTGAGTAATGAATACACCTGTGCACCAACTAGGCAACCTGGAAAATGTTTGCTTTGTGGGGTCCTGAGGACTGAGTTTGAGAACCACTGCTCTACTTGTATCAAGGAACCTAATCAATGCCATAAAAATGCCAGATACTCCTAACAGATGAAGTCCTGAACTTGTGCAGTTCTGCTTTAACCTGGTCTCACTATTGATGTGAAAACAGCAGGAACCACCGTCAAACCAGATTTTCCAATACCCTCTTTGTTCTTTAGCTGCATTACCCATTGCATGCCCGGATCTGTGTGATTTGGCACATCTCCAAATAACTTGCTTGAGGGATAGCACATGATGATAAATGCAAATATACAGAACAATTAGACTTTCTTTAGGAAGTACTTTGTATACGAACTTCCTTAAGTTACCAATGAAAGTCCAGTTAAACAGGCTAGATTACTCTTGGGGATAAATTTACTAAAGTGAGAGTTTTTAGAAGTGAGTTTTAAAAGTGATGTTGCCCATAGCAACCAATCAGATTCTAGCTATTATCTTCTAGAAGGTGATTGTTAAATGTTAAGTAGAATCTGATTGGTTGCTATGGGCAACATCACTTTTAAAACTCACTTCTAAAAACTCTCACTTTAGTAAATTTACCCCTTGGTGTTTCTTTTGTCTGTCATTCCACAGGATGCTTAACTAGAAATGATACAAACATAATTTACAAGGCAATGTTCAGTTTTTCAGGTTTATATGATTAAATTATTCAGAATGCTACTTTGCTTGTACTGCTGCACTACAACCAATAGATGGCAATGGTTGCTAAACTGATTGGAGCAGGAACAAACTCAGGACCAACTGCTACTGGCCAATGTGTATGAATATACCAACAAGTAGGTATATAAATCAAGTATCGGAAATTGGCATTTGTACACAAAAAAGGGTACTTGTGTACATTACGGACTCATTGCAGAGAGAACCCAAGTGTCCTACTCTCATTATTATTATCCATCATGGTAATGTCAAAATTCCCTTCACGGAGAGGACCCTGACGTCATCAGCCAGTGTCCAGCGTCATTCCCTACCATCCAAATGGGCATAGAGGGGGAATATAACCTTGTGGCGAGCCACCGAGCCCGAAGCATGGCGAGCGCAGCGAAGCCCATGAGGGGACAACTTTCGGTACTTGTGTATGTAAAGTACACAAGTACCATTTAAAACATGCATTGGGTTCTCTCTGCAATGAGTCCGTAAAGTACACAAGTACCCAAAAAAGGTCTTGTGATTCAAAACTGCAACTCTGCATTTGAATCAAGGACGGAGGAATAGATGTGTGTTTTTCTTAGGGACAGGTGTTAAACTGAGCCAGGTGTGGGCTGAACTTCTCTTCTCAATAATGCAGCCTGTGTTCCTTATACCTACATTATTTCACAGGCACTTTGGGAGTTAATAGGTTGTATGTTTCAGTGTTTTGTGCCCAGATTGATATCAAAATAAATAAATGTGAGATATAGGGCTCTATTTATTAACATTATTTTTACTAAAATAAAGTGAAAAAGGGTATTTTAGTATCACCTATAGTTACTACAGGGCAATTGAAGTAGAATTCGTAACATTCTACTCCAACCCCTAAGTATCACTTATTTTTAGTAATCAGATCGCATTTCCCATAATTGTAAAGTTACTAAAAATAAATTGTAAAAAAGGTGGAGGTGGCGTTATCCAGGGTCTCCCCTGGTTACTGGGCTCCTACTCTGCTATAAAAGGCAGAGCAGAAACAGGAGCTGGCCCCAGTGATCAGCTGTGTGGTCTAAACAGACAACAAGCTGATCAATGCAAAAAAATCAAAAATTAACTTACCTGATTCCATTGACCAGTGGTCGGGGCTCCAGTGATGACTCCCCTCCGGTCAGCTGGTCTCCCATGCTGCACTGCGGCCCGGTCATCAGCTGACCAAGTCATGGTGCTGGATGGGAGATCAGCTGACCGGAGGACATGGAAGACATCACCGGAGGCCAGATCATGCAGGTAAGTGTAATTCAGGGAGAGGGGGGTCCAGGGGGATCTGTGATTGCAGGGGTGGGGCTTAGCACCGGGGGGGGAGCAGCGGCGGCTGGTCGGCGCATGCGCGGGGCACTGGTCACAGTATTTTTTTTTTGCGAAAATACCGTGACTAGAGTGCGGAGGGGATTCGCAATGACAGAGCTTTCTCGCAAGCTCTGTCCCTGCAAGGGATTTGTAGTAAATCCCTGTGATATTGCCTGAATTCGCAATGCGAATTCAGTCGGTAATATCAGACAACAATCTGCATTACTAATGCGGATTGTAGTAAATAGAGCCCTTAGTGTTTATTAGCCTAAAGCAGGGGTTCCCAAACTCTGGGCCTGATTCAGAGCCGGTCGCACGATGTGTATACAAATTGCGTAGGCAGTGCTATCACACAGCAATGCATTAGCGTGCCCATTATTTCTTAGACAGCGATCACATAGTGTATGCAGACACGCACCAGCCTGTTTAAGACGCCCACTTGTGCACGTCATGTCCAGGAACTGTATGCAACCATCGGTACATCAGATGCTATCGCAGCGCTTGAGGTTGGCCATAACCTGCCCCAAGCACTGCGAGTACTTCAGTGTAAAAACAAGCCAGGGGACGTGTACTATGATGCTGTCTTATAATTATGCACACCTTTAAAACACAGTTGAGATGCTAAGGCACGCCTGCGTTTGCACCTCCACTCCCCCGTTTTTAATGGCCAGCCCGTTACCACCTACAAATGGCTTCCCCTGTCACTCACTCTGCTGGGTTGTCTATGTGCAGCGAGCAAATGCATTGTGAACTTTCGCTACAGGTATGCACATGCGCACAATGCATACACACTGCATACCATTGGCAGCAGCGAGAGTATGCATCTTAGCGAGCGGGTCTGAATCAGGCCCTCTGTCTTCAAGTCACCCTAACAGTCCAGGTTTTAAATAGATCTAGGTTTAATCACAGATGGTTAAATCAAAGTGACTATGGTAACCATTAAGTAATCTATACTTATGCATGTATGGTATCCAGTCATTAGGTCTACATTGTCTAGATACACAATGGAAGATAGACAGGCAAGGTCGACAGGGTCTGAAGATTGACACACTAAAGGTCGACTAGTAACAAGGTCAACAGGTACTGTAGGTCGACAGGGTCAGAAGGTCGACACACTAAAGGTCGACTGGTAACAAAGAAGACAGGTATGAAGGTCGACAGGGACTGACTGTTGACAGGGTCAGAAGGTCGGCACTAAAGGTCGACTGGTAACAAGGTAGACAGGTATGAAGGTCGACAGGGACTGAAGGTCGACAGGGTCAGAAGGTCGACACACTAAAGGTCGACTGGTAACAAAGTCAACAGGTATGAAGATCAACAGGGACTGAAGGTCGACAGGATCAAAAGGTCAACACACTAAAGTTCGACTGGTAACAATGTCAACATGTACTGAAGGTCGACATGGTCATTAGGTTAACACTCATATGGTCGCCATGCAAATGGCAGACACATGGTTTGTTTTGTTTTTAGCGTTAATTTTTACCCTAACCCTCCTCTTGGTGCCTAACCCTAACCGTCGGAGTAAGTGCCTGACACTAACCCTAAAAAAATTATTTAAAAAAGTGTCGACCATTTGACTATATGAGTGTCGACCTACTGCCTGTCGACCTTCAGTACCTGTCGACCTTGTCACCAGTCAACCTTTAATGTGTCGACCTTCAGACTCTGTCTATCGATTGCCTGTCTATCTTCCATTGTCTACCCAAACATTGTCTATCTAGACAATGTAGACCTAATGATCCACACCCACATGGATATCCTTAAAACCTGCACTGTTAGTGTTTGAGAACTGAGTTTGGGAAACACTGGCCTAAAGCACATCTCAGGGGGTACTCAAATCAACCACCACCCACTAATCTAATATATATATATATATATATATATATATATATACATATACATACTATGACACCAACTATTTAAAACTGGATGCATTTCATCGAGGGGGGGGGCAATTCTGGTGTGGGTGTTGGCTGTGAAGTGCTGTCGGAACGGAAGGCACTCTGGCCCTGATTCAGAGCCGGACGCTCTGACAGAGCGCTCGCTCTGAATCAGGGCTGTCCCTCTTAGTTTTTGGAGCGGCCTCCTGGCCGCTCGCATAGCTGTGGGTGACCACCCACAGCTATAGCAAGCGGCCAAAATGATGGTCGCGATGGTCAAGACCATCGCGACCATCGGACTTGCGACGAGACCCTAACGTAGGGTCTCGTCTGCCGCAAACCCTGGAGTGCTTTTGGCTCTATCAGAGCAGAGAGCACTCCCACTGACATCACTAGTGATGTCAGTGATGTCAGTCGGGCCGGCCCCAGACGGTAGGCGTTCCCATGGGAACGCCTCCGTCTGGGCAGCCACGCTCCCGGCACACCCACCAAAGGGGGCGTGCTGTCAATCACCATCGACAGCATGCCCCCTTTGGTGAGAGACCCATAATGACGGCTTGGCTGTCGTTATTCGGGTCTCGCACATGCGCACGATGGAGCCGCCTCCATCGTGCGCATGCACACTTGGGCAACATCGACCCGCTTGCGAGCGCTCAGCTCTCGCGAGCGGGTCTGAATCAGGCCCTCTGTGTCCTGCAACATAACCAATTTTCCCTGGGGCACCATAGAAAGTTGCATAAAAATTGCTGATGTTGGAGTACTGCATTCAACCATGATGTGCGCAGCCAAACATTGAAGATGTTTGCATGTGGGCCCATGTGTCCTAAATATAGTTCTGGAAAATTCAGGCTGACTTCTGCTTACGAGAACTAATCAAAATGCAGGAACGTATCTCAGAGATTTCTTTACCGTGTCAGCACAAACTAATAGTTCCTGTTCCTTAGTAAGGAAGAATACTCAAATCTGTTTCTTGCACAGAAACTAAATGACCATTCATGCCATCTTGATCCTAAAAGCCCTTGACCACCAGTCTAAAGCTGCATACACACGTAAAGATTTTCTGTCCAACCATCCAACTAGTTGATTGGTTGGAATGAATATCTGGTAACGTATGGGAGTAACTGATGATCAGCAATTTGCTCCTAAATGCCAGAAAACAGATGAAAATGGTCGTTAGACAAGTTTGTTAAATGTTTGATCTAAACAATTTGTTCTAACAACAGTTTTAGGCCATTTTCCGACGTTTGGGAGTAATTTGCTGATTGTCATTTGCTTTCATACCTTACCAGATTTTCATTCCAACCAATCAACTAGTTGGATGGTTGAACAGAAAATCTTTACGTGTGTATGCAGCTTAAAGGTCCCCATACATCAGAGATTGATTGCAGCAATCGTGCAATTTGCAATCGATTGTGTATAAAAATCTTTCCCTTTTTCAATCGATTGCAGAATTGCCACAATCGATTGAAAAAGGGAAAGATTTTTATACACAATCGCACGATTGCACGATTGCTGCAATCAATCTCTGATGTATGGGGGCCTTTAGAGAGGACAGGTTCAAGATGGAGTCTTTGAGATCTGTGATGAGCAGCACGGAAGCAAACGATATTGGTAGAGTACTTAAAGGCTGCATATTTCCATGTTGCGATCTGGGAGGGACCTCATTGTCTTATCCAATTCACAATCAACATTTTCAGTTCAGGGGGAGCGACCTTCTGGCTATAATAGTATCTGAGAATCAGCATATATTCTGCACGCAGAAGTCAGAGTTTCATGGTAATATTGTACTGTGTGTGACTCGCCATGTGTCACACACAGTACAATATTACCATGAAACTCTGACTTCTGCGTGCAGAATATATGCTGATTCTCAGATACTATATAGCCAGAAGGTGCTCCTGTAGTAATGATTACAACACGAGTAAATGAATTGGAAGACTGACAAAACAAAGAAAATCCCTTAGGGCACTCTTGGTCAATATTTTTCAAAATAAGTTGTAATATACTCTAAAATGGTAAATACACACGTAACGATTTTTTTAACGATTTAACTATAACGACGTCATTATCGTTCAAAAAATCGTTCAGTTCCTGAGTTATAACAATGAACGAAAATCGTTCAAGCGCGCTCCCGTTTGTAGTTCATTTCAGACTGACTAATATAACGATTTTCATTAAGGGAAGGAACATTTTTTGTTCATCGTTGTAAAAATCGTTCATTACACTAAAAAAATCATTAACTTTTCAAGGGAAAATCTGACAGATAATCGTTTGCTACTAAAATCGTTACATGTGTATGCACCTTAACAGTAAACTAAAGAGAAACATAAAGAAAATACACCTCTTAACCCAACATTTGAGTGGAAAACATAAGTAACCAGAGACACCATGGCACATGAAAACAGATTAAAAAAACACGTGCAGTAGTTTAGTGTTTAATATTAAGTAATAGGCTATAATAGCTAATAATTATACCTAGATACCTACATATCAAAGATGGTACTTCACTGGTACACTGCGGGGTTGTATGACTCTATGGAATAATGGTATAAAAATGCACAAGGGTAGTTATCAAATAATTTCTGTTAATATCCGTGGTAGCAATAATCAGAGCATCTGCAAAAGTGACTTATTATTAAGAATTGATCAAATAAAAAATATTTTCAATATTATCCTTAATAGGAATAATCAGAACAACTGCAAGGATTGTAACTTGTGTAAGGGCAGAGGTTCCCAAACGTGGTCCTCAAGGCTCCCTAATAGTTATGGTTTTAGAGATATCCATGGTTGAGCACAGGTGACTTGATTAGTACCTCACTCACTTGTGCTCAGCCATGGATATGTCTAAAACCTGAACTGTTGGGGAGCCTTGGGCATGGGCAACGAGAGGGGGGGGGGCGGGTACAGTTTACCCGGGCCTGGGCTTGCTAGAGGGGCCCGGCGTCGCCCACTCCCCCTCCCTCACAGCAGCTCAGCACACAGCTTGTTCCCGCACCCCCCCAGCAGTCTCCTATGGCTGGGGGGGTTGCGATCACACTGATTGCGGCCCCCTCCTGCTTAGTACCTGGCTGGGGGGCTTACAGCCTCCCCTGCGCGTAGCGGCGCTGAAAAAAATCATAATTGTTTTTTTTTTCCAAGGGGGCGTGACCACGCCTCCCGCAATTAGGCCACGCCCCCTCCATTACCCGGGCCCGGCCAGGCTCTCAACGGCTCTGGCCTTGAGGATCGCGTTTGGGAACCTCTGTATTAAGGTATTGATGGTATACAGTATATTACATACTGACTAGTGCAGTGTGTAACAAGATGTTGCAACTTTGAATTGACACTATAACCAAATGGAGAGTTACTATTAACACTGTAAGAAAAAATATATATATCTAAACGAATAGAGAGCTTTTTACAAATTTCTTTTGGTAATATTATATTCGACTGCTTTATTAAACAGTATTACAAAGAAAATAGAAATATGGCAACTACTTCCGTAAATTGCCAAGTGAATGATAAGTCTGGTACTATAATAGGATGTTGTATATTTACTCTCCTCATTTTCTACTGGACTGTGGCACAAACAGATGCAAGTCTTCAAGGATGGGGTGAAGTCACCCTGCATGGTCTGAGAAACACCTTCCCGTCTATTAATATTATTATCCTTTATAAGCAGCAGGATGAGAGCAAACAAGGATTAGGTGCCATTGTAGGGAGTATATGATAGTATAAGTTATTTAAGAAGCTCAGAGCAATATTGAAAGCAGCTCAGTCAGTGATACAGGGCAAGCTAATCCAAATTCATTCTGACAACACCATGATGTATGTAGTGGTGACCTACATATATCATCGGGAAGAAGTTCCCTAGTGATTAGAGCATTTTGAATTCTAGCTTGGGTACAGTATTATGTTTTTACAATTTCTGCAGTGCTTATTCTGGTGGTGGAGAACTGGGAGTCACCACTTCATTCTAAAGGGACAATGGTCTCCACCTGGAAGTGTGAACGTTTTGGTGAAATGGTGTGGTTGGCCAGCGTTAGATCATAGGTCCTTCCACTGCAAAGTTCCTAGGTTCTGCTCCAGGGATCCTTTGGCAGCTCTAAGAAATGCAATGACATCCATTTGGGTCCCCGTCTCCATCAGGACCTTCATCTGATGAATTTGATGGCCTGACTATTGAAGTCAGGATTTTAAGAGAAAAAGATTTTTCATAGGAAGTGATACAGATTAATTAGAGCCAGCATTTAATTATTAGAGGGTTTGGAAAAATTGTTATTTAGTGTTAAAGGTATGATATTCGCTCATCTGATATTCTATTATGTCTTCTTTTGTTTCTTCAGTCTGGTTTAGAATTGAGCCTTTGCTGAGTTCTCTTAATGTAGAGATGTTGGCTTTGTTTATGTATTTTCAAAGACAACTGATACCAGAGGTTCAGATATTCTTACAGGGAGTTTTACATATTCAACCTCCATATGCTCATCACATAGAACCATGAACTTAAACTTGTCCTGACAGCTCTCCAGCAACTGCCGTTTGATTCTCTGGAAGCTGTGGAACTGAAGTTTGTGACCTAGATGATCTCTGTGCTGTGTAATGAAAAGATTAGAAATAGGGGCTCTGTCCTATGTGTCTCCTTTTTTCCCTTCTCTTTTTTCACAATAATAGGGCAGTGTTACGTACAACACAAATCGTTTCAGCCAAAAGTGCTATCTTATTAGGAAAGTGTCATTTCTTCCTTAGGGGGATCTGGTTCTACAGTGCATTTTTGGATATTATAAGAGTACTGAGAATATACCTTGATAGGATGGTTATTCTCCAGAAGATGGACTGGATGTTTGTTATTTATGACACGACAAGTAAAGAGGTTGGCCAGCAACTAAGCAGACAATAGCCATATGGATCAGGTCCACCATTCAGCGATCATATCTTTGAGTCAGACAGACCGTTCTAGCTCATATTTCGACTCATTTTACTAGATCTGTTGGTATTACCTGCATGGTGGAGTACGAAACTTCTACAGTGTGTAGGGAAGCCACTTGGTCCTCTGGGCCTGATTCAGAGCCGGACGCTATTTGCGCTCGCTTGTTCATGACGTGGCCGATGACGCTGCTTTGTTAATTATGCACACCCTTAAAACGCCCGTTTTTACCGTTTGGCACGCCTGCGTTCGGATCTCCACTCCCCGTTTTCAAGCACCTTCCCCTGTTACCACCCACAAATGCCTCATCCTGTCACTCAAATTAGCAGGCACTCGCTATTTGGCGAGCGCTCGATTTCCGATCGCACTGACTGTTTGGCGCATGCGCATTACGACCCAAATGCATGCGCAGTTTTGTGAACATTGCTCGGAGCGAACGAGCGGCCGCTTACGAGCGGCTCTGAATCAGGCCCTCTGTCCACACACTTACCAGGTTCTATTGTTTTCATAATTTTGCATTCAAGGGGACTAGGTTTGGGTGCAGGGTTTTCTGTTGATCATACTTTCCACTAGAGGCAGCTTTGCCACATTCCTATAGTGAGCAGTATCCCCAGGTGGATGACAAAAACAGAATTTTTGGTACTCACTGTTAAATCCATATTTCCAATGGAATCGGTATGAGATTCCGGCGCTCGGGATCCCAGCTGTTAGAATCCCGACGCCGACATGCCAAAAGGCTTAACGTACCGGCACTTGTTGGTCGGTATGCTAACCCTCACCTCTCCCTACCCTAACCCCCCCTCTTTGGTGCCTAACCCTGACCTTCCCCTGCCCGGTGCCTAACCCTCCCTCTAGTCCCCAACCCAACCGAACACCCCAATACTCCCCACTGCTTTATTCACTCCTCTCTTTCCCTATTGGCTCTGGGTTACCCTTGTGGGGTCCAGAGCCCCAACATAGTAAATAAAGAACAATATAAATAATGACATATTATAACAGCTATAGTACTGTACTTACAGTGTATACAATTCTAATATATGTTTTAACATCTATACATGGGCACAGTACTATAAGTGGTACTCCTAGTATCTGGGGTACCACACTTATGATGTATGGCCGACTGTGTGGCCAGCTGGTCATCATGCTACGATGATGATGGGCCTATTATTATGTATAGGCCTGGAGCTGTACCTCCATCTTCCCCATTGTTAATCTGGGCCTGGACAGTCCCAGCAGTCAGGATGTTTGTCCTGGCTGCTTGGATTGCTGAGATATGTCTCACTTATGGCGCGTACACACACTGTACAATAAAAATGCACGATATGAACGATAACGATATCGACCATATTGTTATAGTTCAGATCGTTAATTTTTTTCGTGCCTATCAACCAACAAACAACCAGCAATGCGCAGGCACTAATGGCCGATAATGATATCGACCATCGCCCGTGCATGCAGGCCAACCTGGTCGATATCGACCAGATTACATCGCGGGTCGCTGGCCCATCATTGGTGGTGTGCTGGATGAATGACAATGGTCATCCAGCACACAGGGAAGGTGCAGGATGATCAGTCAGCGATATAGTTATCGCTGACTGATCGTACCGTGTGTATGCACCATTAGTTGAACAAAAATATATTTTGAGAGGTATGTTTAAAACAGTCAATGTCAGAGTCCACAATGTTCACAAACAAATTATTTATATGTGTATTATTATGAACTCCCTTATAAATTACTCCTCAGAATTCCATGCTCATAAAACTCCTTAGTAACTTCTAATATCCCCACAGTTTTCTGTAGGAGCTACACTTCCCTTTATATAAACTTGTACCATTGAAAAGGAACTATTTTTTTTGTTTTTTTTAGTGCATCTTTTTCCACTGACAGTCTCATTAATAGAGGAGTCACGGATGGACCATGCAGCACCACAGCACAGATTAGAGGCTCTGAAAGGGGTGGGAGTGGGTACTAATTACCCAAGCCCGAATATGTTGGAGAGGCCGGGTTAGCTGTTAGGAGAGCTTTGTCCCGCTTTGCAGCCCTGCTGAGTGTCACTGACAGCTACTGACACTTTGCATTTTCCTCCTCTCTCAGTTCATATGGAGCCACAGAAAAGAAGACTGGTTATTTTCTCTTCCACTTCTTCCTCAGAGGACTACGCTGTGAGGAGGAAAAAGGAAAAATCTGATTCCGTCCAAAATAAATCAATTTCACAAGTAGGCCCAAGTATTTTCAACAAATAAATTCCTCAAAAATCTTGTCAAAGAAAATATTCACCACCTGGGCTGTCAAGAGCTTTGACGGGCCTTCGTACTGGGGGTGTAGGGTTAATTCCAGGGAGATGTGGTCACACCTACCCCCAAATAAAAACCCTGAAAAAAACTGCTGTGCACTGTACGCACATAGCACAGGGGGCCGGCTCCAGCAAGGGAAACTTCTCTCTGCTCACTACCGCTGCGGTCACATCCAGGGGCGGATTGGGAAATGAAAGTGGCCCTGGAAAAAATGTGTCAAAGTGGCCCAATGTGCGCGCGCGACCAAAAAAGTGGGTGTGGCCTCGTGGAAATGGGTGTGGCCTAATGTGAAAAGCCATGCCCACAAGCCACTCCCCCTGTTTCAGTAATGCTCCAGGAGCTGATGGGCTTGTCCACAGTCCTTCTCTCCAGTGAATAACCACAGCAAGCATGTGAATGAGCATTTTCTTAACTATATGATTTCTCTGCAACAGAGAACATCTGAACAAATTGATCCTCCCTGGACAGGCAGTGTCTTGAGTTGGTATTTACTATTCATGCACGAGATCCCATGGTCTGGAAGTCGCCTGTATGTGTGGCAATAAAACCAATGTCATTATCATGCAACAGAGGTACAACCAGATAATAAATGTGGGTTTCCCATATCAAACAAATTTATATTAATAAAATATATTTGCTAATTTGGTACCATTTGTATCAGTAATATGATTTAATTAGAATTGTTGTCTTACTGATGATTACTGTCCCCCAGTTGTTTCTTCTAATAGTACCAGCGGTCCTACTATCATCTACCACGTATCACACAGGACACACACTATAATGCATCACTATATACAATATATGACAGGAGGCCCTCTATATACACCATGTACAATGTCTGAGATGGGACAGGACAATACAAAGCTGGGAAGAGGTTCTGCAGCAGCTGAGACTCAAGGCCTCCCCCCCTTCCCCGGTTATACCTTTCGGAAAAGAAAGACGCTGATGGGCTGGAGAGAAAGATGCTGAAGGGCAGGAGAGTATGACACTGAGGGGCAGGGGAGTATGACACTGAGGGGCAGGAGAGTGTGACTCTGAGGGGCAGGAGAGTGTGACACTGAGGGGCAGGAGAGTGTGACACTGAGGGGCAGGAGAGTGTGACACTGAGGGGCAGGAGAGAAGGAGGTTGAGGGGCAGGAAAGAGAGAGACGCCGAGGGGCAGGAGCATAAGAGGCTGAGGGGCAGGAGCATAAGAGGCTGAGGGGCAGGGGAAAGAGAGGCTGAGGGGCAGGAGAGAGGGAGAGAGACTGAGGGCCAGGAGAGAGGGAGAGAGAGACTGAGGGCCAGGAGAGAGAGAGAGAGACTGAGGGCCAGGAGAGAGAGAGAGAGAGACTGAGGGCTAGGAGAGAGAGAGAGAGACTGAGGGCCAGGAGAGAGAGAGACTGAGGGGCGGGAGGGGGAGACCCAGGGGCAGGAGAGAGAGACCCAGGGGCAGAAGAGACTGAGGGGACAGACACATGGAAATCCAAAAGATTGTGTCCCCCTATCGAGAAGAGGTTCTGCAGCAGCTGAGCCCCGCCACCCCCCCTTCCCCCGGAAAAGAGGTTCTGCAGCAGCTGAGCCCTCTCCCCCCGGTTGTATCTTTCGCTGAACACACAGTATCTCAGCGCCATTTGCTCCTGGATGTGCAGCGGTCGGGGCGCCATGCTGCGGATGTGCAGCAAGATGAGGAGCCCTGCGGAGGTCACTGGCCGTAGGGCGCATCTACGGAGAGCAGCTGCTGCAGCAGCAGTAGTGTCCGGCCCAGCTAATACCACCACACAATCACCACCACGGCCGCCAGGCAGCATCCAATGGAAGGATACGACAGGACGGGGGGAGTCCCTCAGGCAGCCAGCCCCGATTGTCAACTCTCCACTCTGCCCCCTCCTTAGGCTGTGAAGTTAAAGTTTAACTTCACAGCCTGGGGAGGGGTCAGAGTGGAGAGGAGACAATCGGGCTGGCTGACTAAGTGGCCCCGTTACTTACCCCACCTGCCGGCACCGGCAGCGGATCCGCTGCTCTCTTTTCCGGGTGCTGGCAGCGTAGGAGACAGCTCCCTTCAACAGTAAATAAAGCCCCTTCTCGCGAGAAGAGGCGGGCTGCGGGCAGCAGAGCTCTAGACTAACTGTGACAGGCAGACGGGCTGCCTGTCATGCTAAAACAGAGTGACAACCGGATGACGCAATTCGGGGGGGCGGGGCCATAATTGACAAGCGGCCCCACACACCACTCGGCCCACCGGGATTCTTCCCGATAAAAGTAATGGCCAATCCGCCCCTGGTCACATCTGTATAGCATAGCAGCTGCAGCAGCTCATCGGACAGTGAGAGGAGACTGCTGTAGCAGTAGTCTCCTCTCTCTCACTGCCCAATGTGCTGCTTCGACTCAGTAGTGGGCAGAGCAGTACCCACTACTGCCCTCTGCTCTTGGCAACCCTGGGCCTGATTCATTACGGATTGCAACTATGAATGCAATAGCAATTATGCACGCAGTCTCACTGCAATGATATGCTAATCCTCTGCGATAGCTATGCGGTCGCAGCACAACATAAGGATGCCCAGCTTACCTTACACACATCTGTAATACTTAGCAGGACTGCAAAACCATCAGTAACATTGAGTACCATTGCAGCCTCATGCCCACTTGTACAAGCTGTGACCTTACTCAGAAACTGCTAACCTCGTCGCACGCTGTGAGGACACAAGCTGGGTATGGCATTGCAGTGGATAATTTATGCACGCCGATGCAACTACGTTCAAAGGCCCAGGCGTTTCGCTGCCCCCCCCTCCGTCACCACCCCCAAACATTACTTCCTGTCAATCACTCTGTGATGGGTCTGCGTAGTGACTGCGATCACAGTCCTGATCACAGTGGAATGTTCGCTTATGCGATTCTTGCTGAATCATGGCCACTGATCCCCACTGGAATGTAGGAACGGCCATCGGTGAAGTCTCCCATCAATGGGCCCATCGGTGATTACCACTGATAGCACAAAAAAAACAATCTATGGTGAACCATCAATGGTTTGCACCCCCTTGATGGTCATCTCTACTGCGGGCATGATGGGCCCAATAAAAAATGGTGTTGGGGCTTAACTCCGTCCCGCCACGAGAAACAAACAAAAATAACAATGACTCCCATTCATCCATCAATCGATGGCAAAACTAGTTAACACTGGATGGGAGCCATTGATTTTTGGAAAACATTGATGGTCGATGGCCATCCCTAAACAAACTCTAGATGGTATCTTGATCTGGAGCATCTCCATGCAATCTTTCCAAGCATTTCTAATCGATGTTGGAGGGGATGCCTCTAATTGGGCACAATGTCCCATGTTTGGTGGAACTGTCCCGATATTGTAGGTTTGTGGCACAAGGTACACAATCTTATTGCTCAGGTAACTAGTATTCGCATGCCCTCTTACCACTCTTACTCCTTACTCCCCCGTATGCTCCATAATGGGCCTGCCCACTCTGCTCTGTCTACTTGGACATATCCTACATGCAGCGGATGTCTTGATTGCAGCAAATTAGAAAATTAATCTACCTTGTCTTATCTTTATATTTCAGAAAGCCATTTGGCATTGAAACTCCAATAAAATTTATTAAAAAACAATCAAAAAAACATGTCCAGAGCAGAGAGACTACTTCTGCCCATAGCGGGCATACTTCATCTGCCTGTAGCTGGCAAAGCCTGGATGCCAAATCTCAGAAAAAGGCTTCTTCTGATGGCATTAGGGTAGGTCCATCACATGCACATACTCTTAAATGGCGGCCTGGAATCAGGGGAGGTGGTGAGGACTGCATCATCTTCAAAAAGGGGAGTACAGAGTGAACTGCAAATGCAAGGATGGCATTAGCTGGTAAGATACCACCACCTAAACTTTACACGTCTCATTGGGCTCTGCCAGAACAATCTGAGGTACTGTACACAAATTTGCAAAATGCAATTAGGTCCACTATAATAACAGAAGATGAGTACTTAGGAGACATACTGGTTTGCCAGATGTACCCACCTTTTTCACTCCAGCTCTAAATGTCCTGGTTTACAATAACATCATGACAAATGCCACTGATAAAACACTGAAAAAGATTCAGATCAAAATTGCAGATACAGCAGGTCCACCCTTATACACGCTGGACAGTGCAGAATAGGAAAATCTGCCTGTTCACTAGACACACTAGAGACTTCAAACTTTGCCCCAGTAAAGGGATTAAGCAGGGAAGCATTAATTGTTGATCAAATGTTTAATTATATTACAAATACCTGTAGGACCAGATGGCTCACAAAATCGGATTTTTCCAAGGCTGGCACCAAGATCATTAGACTTCCACAATTTGACAGATTTATTTGGACCTGAGTTTTCGGCAGTAGTATGGTCCGATTGTCACAGAACTCCGGGCCGACCCTCCTGATATACCAATCAGAGAATCACCGCCCATGTCTTTACTGGTTACCTCAGCATGTGTAGTTACTCAAACATGATCACTGCCACCTGCAAAGGGGAACTTTAGTGCTAAAACACAAGGTAAGCCTTTGCCCTTACCTGCACACACAATTATGAACACTTAGGAAAATAGGTAACATTGGTCACACAAGGCCTTGGGTCTAAGAACACAGAACCGGAACTAGAATTTTAAGTATTTAATTCCAAGAATATCTTTAAAGTTTTTGTTACAAAAAAGTTACAAAGATAATAATAATTTTAAAAGGTCACACCAGTTACTCACAATTTCAAGACATAGAAGAAACTAACAAACACGGGAAGAATCACCATTCGGATCACCTGGACAGGGCCAAACGATGGCGGAAGTGAGGTCTCTTCCTATAGGTATGGTCGGACCCTGGCGTGTCTTCGCCTCCTCACGAGTAATGCCCAGTGTTTCATATCAAACACACATTTTTTTGTAAGAAATAATTGTTTAGGTGACTGTAACATAGGGTCTCCTGGTCACATGAGCAGTATAAACAGAGCCCAGTCTTTGATCAGTGTTCCAATCAAGAAAACCACAGATATGAACAACTTGTACATTGGCTATAAGTAAACATTAGCCAGTCAATTACCTCCCAGCCATCTGCCATACAATTTGAAAGACACAATATACTGTACAGGAATAGGTGCTGCCTATGAAGATGACATGTTCATAACCAGGGTTATGTTACACCGATTATAAAGCATGTAGGTCCTTTGCTGAACTAAAGCTGAGACCACAGGACAAATGCAAAAAGCCCTTTCTGGGGGATGCTGTCAATATCCCGACCATGGGGATTCTAGCAGTCAGAATGACGGTGCCGGAATCCTGACAGCTACCAGAATCCCGGCCCCGGCATCCTGACTGCCGGAATCCTGAAGGTAAGTATCGGGGTTAGTGGGAGGGTTAGGCATTAGTGGGAGGGCTTAGGCACTACGGGGCGATTGTTAAGTTTAGGGTGCGGGGAGGGGGTGGTTAGGTTCAGGCACTGGGGAGGGAGGGTTAGGATACCTTCCGACAGGTGTCTGGATCCTAACCCTGTTGGGATGCCGGCGTCGGGATTCTGACTTCTGGGATCCCGTACCAATCCCCTTTCTGGGCTTCGGTGGACAGAAGCTTGATTCAGATGTACACGGGCTAAAACAGAAACCAAAAACATAGTTTTATCAACAAACCAAATGAGCCCAGAGAAGCAGGACCCTCAAACTGAGCATTAACAAGTAAAGGATGCAATTCAGGTAAATCATCAATCCCATAATTGTAATCTTACAAACGGGGCCCTCTTACCTCTTTGTCTGTCTATTATTACCCAGTATTGCTTTAGTACTGTTTTGTTCCCAATTGTAAAGCGCAATGGAATATGCTCGCGCTCTATAAGTAAATATTAATATAATTTCCTAAAAGTATCCTCCCTGGGTAAGTATTCCAGAGCGACCCGGTGGAAAGAGAGATCCACAGAAAAGTGGTTGTTAAAAACAATACAGTTTGGCCTCAGTTTATCATTGATTTTTTTTCCTCACTAAAGACACAGGGCCTGATTCAGAGCCGGACGCTCTGACCAGAGCGCTCGCTCTGAATCAGGGCCCTCCTACCTAAACTTGGAGCGGCCTCTTGGACGCTCGCATAGCTGTGGGTTACCACCCACAGCTTATGCGAGCGTCCATGATGATGGTCGCGATGGTCTAGACCATCGCGACCATCGGGCTTGAGACGAGACCCTGCGGTAGGGTCTCGCTGCCGCAAGCCCAGGAGTGATTTTGGCTCTATCAGAGCCAAAATCACTCCCACTGACATCACTAGTGATGTCAGTGGGGCCGGACCCATGGGAACGCCTCCGTCTGGCAGCCACGCCCCGGCACGCCCTCCAAAGGGGGCTTGCTGTCACTCACCATCGACAGCACGCCCCATTTGGTGCGAGACCCGGAGCGACAGCTTGGCTGTCGCTATCCGGGTCTCGCGCACGCGCACGACAGAGCTCCCATGCACATTTGGGTACCATCGACCCACTTGCGAGCATCCTGCGCTCGCGAGCGGGTCTGAATGAAACCCACATTCCTCTGATGAAATGCTGTCGTCACTTATATGAGACTCTGGAAACCGCTCTCTCCAACAACAAAGTAAAGCTAGCAGATCCCCCCGTGAATGGATGTACCAGTCACATTTCCAATCAAAGACCAGTTTTAAAAGTCAAGTTGTTGAATTGCTTTATAAAATGAAAACTGCCGGCGTTCAGAATCCCAACGCTGGCATCCCTGTTTTTGTATAAAAATTAGAGATGTGCACTGACCCCCGTGTTTTTGGTTTTGGATCTGGATCTACCCTGGTTTTGGATCTGGATTGGTTTTGCCAAAAACTCACCTCCGTGTTTTGTTTTTCAGCTTTGGTTTTGGATCTGGATTAAAAAATCATAAAAACAGCTAAAATTACATAAAATGTTTTTTTTTTTGTTCATACAGTATTATTAACCTCAATAACATTTATTTCCACTCATTTCCAGTCAATTTTGATCACCTGACAGCTCACTATATTGTTTTCATCTAGTTTAGGACCAAAATTTGCACCAAGCTAGCTGGCTGGCTGACTAAGCTAAGCTGCAGCAGTTGGTGGCACAAACACATGGCAGTTCAACTTCAAACATGGCACATCAGGATATACTTTTATTATTCAAGAGAGGCCTGAGGGAGTTGGAGTATGTATGTAGTTGAAGGCAGGGCAGGAACAGGAAGGGTTGATTGATAGTAAATTTAATTAAATTTTTTGATTCCGAATAAATTTTATGAGGGAGAAGGGGAGGGGAGGACGCATTTACAAAAAAATGTGATACATTCACATCAGTCCTTGCCACAGAAGAATCCTTGAGAATGGCTGCTGCTGCTGCTGGGAGTTGATTTTCTCATCCCAGAAGAGGACCAGGAAGACTTCTAGTCAGAGCCGGATTTAGACTTCATGGGGGCCTAGGCAAGATACCTGTTTGGGGCCCCCCTTTCCTCAAACAAAACAAACATGTGCATATATTATAGATAGATATAGACTTTGCTGGAGCAAGAAACACATATCATATTATATACACATACATCATATATATGTGTGTATATATATATATACATATACATATACATACACAGTAATATGTGTGTATATTGCAGAAGGTGTTACTAGATCACATTGTGTAATGTATATATATTTATATATATACATTGTGTAATGTATATATATTTATATATATGTGGGACACGGAAACAAACAGAGGGAGACAGGAGGAAAGGGGGAAAAATAGGGCGAGATGAGAGGAAAGGGGGATGGACAGAAGGAGATCAGAGGAAAGGGGAAGGACAGAGTGAGACGGGAGGAAAGGGGGTGTACAGAGGGAAACGGAGGTGGAAAGGGGGACAAACAGAGGGAGACGGGATGAAAAGGGGAAGAAGATGGCGAGACAGAAGGAAAGAGGGAAGAACAGAGTGATACAAGAGAAGGTGGGGGAAAAGAAAAAAAATACCTACACAATAACTAGTGACTCACGAAAAAAGATAAAAAATATTATATATATATATATATATATATATATATATATATATCTGGAACTGAGAGCAAGAAAGAAGGGGCGCCACATAGTGCATGAAACTGTAAAACAGATTTTATTGCAGACAGCGGACATAAAACTCGTTCAATGAATATGCGTACCACAATCAGCTGTCAGATACCACCGCAAGTAATAAAAATGAAGAGCCTCCTGACGAAGACGAAACGCGTTGGAGCGTGGTTTGGCGTTGCTTTCCATTACTGGTCGAATAGCCAACGGAGTCCCCGGAGACGTTCGGGTGATATTGAGGCTTCTTCACTTTTATTACTTGCGGTGGTATCTGACCGCTGATTGTGGTACGCATATTCATTGAACGAGTTTTATGTCCGCTGTCTGCAATAAAATCTGATTTACAGTTTCATGCACTATGTGGCGCCCCTTCTTTCTTGCTCTCAATTCCAGATAAACCAATACCCGCTTGGATCCGGGTTTTAACGTGGGGAAGACGCCGGCCTGTGTGGTACCTGTGGCCTGTGCTATATCTGGCGTCTGTGACACAGATTTACTTTGTTCCAAAAGTTCATTTATTTATTGGATTCTAAAAAACTTTTCACAGTATTATATGTGTTTATGCATTGATTGATTGATTTGCGCACTGAATTTACTGTATTTATATATATATATATATATATATATATATATAAAATAAAGTCTGTACATATACATACATACAGTAGGTATTCTACAAATACAGTAAACTTACCCAGAAAGCCTCTTTCTGTCTGTGCTGGGTCATGTCTTCATAGGCAGAAGGTGAAATAAGTTGGGGGAGTGGTAGTATCCTGCATTGGAGGCTAGCTGCAATGCACACTGGGGGAAGGGGGACACTCACTATGACTGCGTGGGGGGCTGAGAACAGGGTAGTCTGTGAGGGGGGGCTGCAATCGAGGAGAAGGCTGGCTGCAGTGCAGTCATTGTGACTGAGGGTGGAGGGAGAGGGGTGTTGGCTGGCTACAGCAGCACAGGCTATAGAGGAGGTTAAGTTGGAGGAGCTGGGCTAGATCAGCGCACGCTGTGGGGGGGGGGGACTGGCTACACTGCGGAGAGGAGAGCTGGCCGCTGGCTACCCTGCAGGGAGGATGGGACATGGGAGAGGAAACTGGCTGCACTGCACATGTAGTGACACATCACATGACGGGGGTGGAGCTAATTGAGACGAGGAGCAGGCAGGAAATGGAGCCATGCTGCTGCTATACTGCCTATATGTCAAGACGCATCCGTTTAAACATAGTGTAGAAAATTCTCTCCAGGGCCGGATATCGTGGAAAGGGGGGTCCGGCCATGGGTCCCTTGGGACCTGACGGGCCCTAGGCAATGCCTTGGTTCCCTAATGGTAAATCCGGCCCTGCTTCTAGTAGTGCTTTCCACATGAAAAGCATTTCCCAACCTGTACAAGGACATTAAAAAAAACATAGTTAGCGGCCTCAAGCGTAAGATCTATGATTTAAGGCAGGGGCAGTCAACCCTGGTCCTTGAGAGCTACCAACAGGGCATGTTATCCAGGTCTCCTCACAGAATCACAAGTGTAATAATTAACTCCACCTGTGGATCTTTGTAAATGTGTTGGTGAGTAATAAATACACCTGTGCACCAGCTATGCCCTCTGGTAAACGTGAGCTCAAGAGGACCGAGGTTGGCTACCCCTGATTTAAGGCCTTACGTTGTGTCTTTCTTGAGAATCCTGCGCCTGCTTCTGCGGCTAGGAGTGGATTTTCATCCCAGAAGGAGACCAGGAAGAGTGCTTTCCAAAAACAAATGACTTAAATAATCCTTTGCAAACCTTCTGTAAAGGCATTTCCCAACCTGTACATGGACATTAGAAAAAACAGAGTAATGCTGCATACACATGGGACAATTTTCCTGAACGGTATGAACAATAATGATATAGTTGAACGATATATCGTTCATATCATTCATTTTTAGGCAGTGAACAATCGACCAATGACCAACGATGCGCGTTCCCGTATGGACGATAAAGATACCTTTCATCGTCCATGCATGCAGGCCAACTTGGACAATATCGTCAATTTTCCCTGTTCAGAGATGTGGCGGGATGACTCACTGAAAGATATCTTTCAAGTTGTTGGTGGTAAAGATTGTACCGTGTGTATGCACCTTTTGTTAGTGGCTTTCAAACTGCCCACTTAAGCTGATTAGATATGTGAACAAGTGGAAAAGAGCATTAAATGCAACATTTCAGATTTAAGGTTTAAGTCTTACGTTGTGTCTTTCTTGGGAATTCTTGAGCGCCATGCCTGCTTGCTGGGAGTGGATTTTCATCCCAGAAGGGATGAAGACATTGTTTTTCTTCCTAAACGACACAGATCTGAAGAGAAAGAGATACATGTAAATAACTACTGGCAGGAAAAAGAGGCAATTTGGGGATATACTTAAGTTTCTAAAAATGAAAAGTGTTCATGTTGCCCATAGCAACCAATCAAATTGTAGCTTTAATTTCTCTATTGCAGTCTAGAAAATGATAGACAGGATCTGAGTGGTTGCTATGGGCAACATGAACAATAATTGTGTTTGCTTTACCTGAGCTGCCCACCATCCAGTGTGTACTCGCCCAGAAAGAGTTTTCAGCACAGCCAGGAACCTTGTCAGTGATCGGCCTGAGACTACTTCCCAAAAATGTGGAAAAGATGATGTCCATCAAAATGAACTACAAATTCTACAAGAAAGACCTTTACCGTCAATTACGTGCAAAAATTACACAGGCACCTGTAATGGTGGATTCCAGCGGGGACAAATTAATATTGTGTGAAGAAGATGAAGTATACAATTAACCCCAGATTATACCATTACCCAAGCCTATATCGTCATCCCATCCTGTGTAGTGTATAAATTACAGCTGCGCTCCCTGTTAGATTGGGCATTCATTGTCCACTTTAGTGGATGTGAGCTCCATTTTAGACCATATCATCACCACACCCCCTACACATCTTCTGACCTGGGCTACAGGAGGAGCAGCTGCACTCTGGAATACGGTTGCATGGAGTTGTCCCTCTGACTCACTGAAATTCAGGTAGAGGTGCCATGGGTAGGGAGTATGGACACTATAATCAGAGAACGCAGTTTTAGCTGCTTTATTCTACTTTGTAAACCATATCCTCTATTTTCACCTTTGAAAATGTTTATGCATATCTCAGCAAAGGCGTTTGTGATGCCATGGCTAACGCACACACACACACACACACAGAAGAAAAAACACATTGATTGATTAATTATTTTTTAGGAGGCACTTGGGAGGGAGAGCACCCGAAAGAGGCAGCAGCCTCTTGATAAATGACACAGGGAGTACAGCACCCCTACGTTGCTGATAAATGTGGCTAACGCGTACACACACACAAAAAATGTTTCTTTTTTCACTGGTGGTGTGGCTAACACGCGCATAAAAAAATTGTTTTTATTTTCACACTGGTTGTGTACACACAAAAAATTATTTTTATTTTCACGCTGGTGGTGTACACACAAAAAATAGTTTTTATTTTCTCACTGGTAGTGTGTGGCAGGCTAACATGCACACACAAAAAATTGTTTTTATTTTAACACTGTTGTGGCAGGCTAACACGCACACAGAAAAAATAGTTTTTTGGTTTTTTTTCACACTGACGGTGAAGAGTACCCCTGAAAGAGGCAGCACCCCTACACTAATGACAAGTGTGGCTAACACACATTTTTTTATTGTTTTACACTTTGGGTGGGTGAAGATCACCCCTGAAGGACCGAGCACCCCCTGGACAACACAGCACTACAGTCAGCCAGCCCCTATGGACAGGACAAGTACAACAGCCAGCCCCTATGTACAGGACAATGACAGCCAGCCCCGATGGACAGAACAACAGCCAGCCAGCCCCTATGGACAGGACAACAGCCAGCCCCTATGGATAGGACAACGACAGCCAGCCAGCCCTTATGGACAGGACAACAGCCAGCCCTTATGGATAGGACAACAACCAGCCCCTATGCACAGTTTCAGCGTGCTACAACACAGTTCACATATCCCAGCTCCCTCCCTCTTCACTCTCCACAGCTGGAATGAAAAAATGGTGGCGATCACAGGACCTTTATAGAATCCAAAACCCGACTCGGATCTGCCTCGGATCCCCGTAGTTCGGGCGGGTTCTGTTCTCAGGGAATCAAACCCGTTCATCCCTAATAAAAATTGATTTCAAGGTTGTTTTCCATTCAATCATCCATACATCATAACCACAGGAGGAAGATTTACTGGCAGGGTGGTCTGTAATGGTATTTGGCAGGGGCGGATTGGGCCACCGGGACACCGGGCCGTTTCCTGCTGGGCCTATCCCTTTGTTCTCTTTAGTGGCTGGCGGCAACCCTTTACACACCCCTTCCGTCGGCCGCCAGGCCCCCAGCTCCCAGTCCAGCTGCCGCGCTCCGATCAGGCAGCATTACAGTTTGCACTGCAGAACACTGTAAATAAAGAAATATGGCTGACGGGGGAGCTGCTGCTCATGCCCAGCCGCAGCAGCTCCTTCCATAAGCCTTTGCGGAGCCCCGTCAAGCACCGCTGATGGCTCCGCCTCCAGCTTTTCCGTGGCCTGCCTGCTTCACTTTCTGCTGTCACTCACAGTGCACTCTGCATCTGCAAGTCCAAGTTGCCTGCACAGCAGTGCAGCCTAGACCAGAAGAGAAAAGGTAGGAAGCAATGTAGTGAATACTGTATGTGCAATAACACCCTGCTCTCTCTCCCTGCCTCGCACAGCTCCAAACACTTCCCCCACCCCATCTGCGGCACACCCGTCCCCCCCTCCCCCTCAGGTCCCCTTTCCAGCTCTCTCTTCACAGCTCCAAACACTTACCCCACTCCCTTCATGGCACACCAAACACAGGTCCCTCTTACTGCTCTATTCACAGGTCCAAACACTTCCCCCACCCCATCTGCAGAACACCCTCCCCCCCCCCTCCCCCACAGATCCCCTTACCTGCTCTCTTCACAGCTCAAAACACTTCCCCCACCCCATCTGCGGCACAACCTCACCCCTACCCTCTCCTGCTCTCTTCAAAGGTCCCCTTTCCTGCTCTCTTCAAAGCTCCAAACACTGCCTCTGGTATGCAATCGGACAGCCGTCTTCCCGACTGCTTTATACCGGCAAGGGTTAAATGACAGGCGTCTAGTTCTAGACGCCTGTCATTTTACCGACGCCGGGAGACCGGCACCCGGCATCCTGATCGAACTGATGCCGGGAGCCGCTGCGGACAGCCGCAGGGGGGGAAGGGGAGGGTTAGGTTTAGGGCTCCCGGGGGGACTTAGGGTTAGGCATCCCCCCGGGATGTTAGGGACAGCCTAGGGGAAGGGGGGTTTTGGCATCCCTGAGGGGGACTTAAGCTGGCCACACATCTACAGATTATCTGTCCAACCAGGCAACTTGTTGATTGGTTGGAATGAAAATCTGGTAAGGAATGAAAGCAAATGACAATCGTCAATTTGCTCCCAAACGCCGGAAAATGGACAAAAACTGTTGTTTGAACAAATTGTTTAGGTCAAACATTTAACAAACTTGTCTGACGTCCATTTTCATCTGTTTTCTGGCATTTAGGAACAGATTGCTGATCATCAGTTACTCCCATACCTTACCAGATTTTCATTCCAACCAATCAACTAGTTGGCTGGTTGGATGCAAGTTGGTCTAGTGTGTGGCCAGCTTTAGGGATAGGCACCCCCGAAGGACTTAGGTTTAGGCGACGGGGAAAGGGAGATTAGGTTTAGGCACTTAGAGGGGGGATTAGGGTTAGGCACTGGGGGGAAGGTTAGGGTTAGGCACCCCTGAGGAGGGTTAGGTTAGTTGTTACTTACCTGAGGACGATCGGGATTTTCAGCTGTGTCTTCCTGCTGCTGTCGGGATTTGAACTGCCGGACTTGTGTCTGGCGGTAATTCGTATGTATTCCCTGCCCCTACCCCCTTCTGTGGCATCTCAGACCTCCCCTCCCCCACACAGGTCCCCTTTCATGCTCTCACTTCACAGCTCCAGACACTTCCCTCACCCCATCCACGGCACCCCCGATCCCCTCTCCCCACACAAGTCCCTTTATCTGACAAACAGTGTAAGTGACTGAAATAGATTCACTTTTTCTGAAATGTGTACAGTATGTCTGTTATTAAGGTGGTGATGTGCTGTTATTTTGTCGGTTGTGTTTCTGTGGGGGCGATTCAAGCCAGCGTGATGTTGAATAGCCCGGGAAGGAGGTCCCTGAGCTATTCAATTGACAGCGCACACTGAGAGGATTTCTAGTGTCGGCTGCGATGCTATTTTACGACCTAGCGTGGCGCTAACAACATTGCGGACTGTCACTTTAGTCACCCAGCTTAAGACACGGTAACTAACATTCTCAGACTTAGGCCTGTATTCAATTTGAAGGGAAAAGCCGTTTTCGCGTGTTTTTGACGAAAACTTTTCGCCGATGATGTAATTTTCGCCTGTTAGGACACTCCAAAAAATCACTTTGAATTTGGGGGCGAAAAAAAAAATGTTGGGGGACAAAGATAAAAAATAGCGAACTTGTCTATGGGGGGTCCTCAAGTATGCCCCAGGTGTTTTTTTCATTGCAGGTACTTGCGGCAGGTGGATTTTTTTACGATTTTTTTCAACTTAACTTTAGCAACTTTAAAATATGCTGACCCCCATTTTCAAGTACCCCAAATTTGCTGTGATAAGTTATTTTCTGCAAAAAACCCACCAGAATACTATTCTTCACCACTTATACAAAAACGCTATTTAGCAGCTATTGAGCCCCAAATATCTTCAGCAAGCCAAATCGGGGGGTACCATAGTGAACCTCCATGTCAGAGCATCTTTTGGGGGGTGTCAGGCTGATTTCCCCAAATCTGACAGGAATTTCCGCTTGTTTAAGTTTCACCGGGTGCCGTTTTTGCGTCCTTTGAAACTGAATACGGCGAAAAGCGCGCGCGTGGAAAGTGTTTTCTCCAAAAACATGCGATATAGGCGGAAAGTCCGGCAGGCAAAAAGTCCGGGACTTTTCGCCTCAAATTGAATTCGGGCCTTAAGTGGTTCTAGTCGGACTTAAGAGCCCAGGCAACTGAATAGTTCCGGGAACTCCTTCCCGGGGCTATTCAAAATCGCTCAGAATTAAATCGCCACCTGAGAGTGATGCTAGAGTTTACAGTTGGATTTGTTTACAGATGGTGCTGTGACTTTTTGAAGTAGTGCAGGTGTAAAGATATGTAGGAAACTGCGGTAGTTGTGGAATAATGTACAGTCATGTGATCTATGGTGTCCAAACATGTTAGTGAGTTGCAGGGGAAGTGTTGGTTGTCTGAGTTGTACCGCACATACATCCCAATGGTGTTTGTATAGATGTTCAGTACAGATTCGGACTCACTCACAAAGTGGATTAGAAATGTATTGGGCATTCCTGTTTGGTTACACGGGATTGGCTAATCAGATGCAGATATATCGATGGGTGTGTTAGTGGAGTGTTGCGGAAAGTGGTTTCATGTAGAGACGCTGAATCGCTCACATTGGAGGCCATACTTAGATAATCTGGACCTAGTGTAGTTGGTGCACTTTTCACTGGTGCAACTGATGTTGGTGTCTAAAGATGCACAAAGCATGATTGCAGCATCTGTGCACACTGACAGTGGGTGTCTCAGTCCTTGCATATTCGGATGCATGGATGTACACCAGGGGAGGGCTTTGTAGTGACATTAGCACTAAGGAGCTGATTCAGACCCGGAGACTAACTTGCACTCTTAAGTAGCCAAAAGGGGTCGGGTATGAAAATGCCGTGATCGCACTGTCTGGTGGATGGACGCCCTCTATGCCTTAGAGAGCGACGGCAGAGCGAACGCACGCCAGTATAAAAATGCCCACCTTTCTTTCATAGCACACATCATCTCCAGGAAGTGTGTGATTAATCGTTTACATCGAGAGCCATCGGAGCTGCACGCAGCGTTTGAGGTAGACCCTACCCCACCGCAAGCACTGTGATCAGTGCTGACTAAAATACAACCAAGTGATGTGTACAATGACGCTTCTTTGCTAATTATGCACACCCATAAAATGCCGTTTAGACGCCCAGACACGCCTGCGTTTGCGCATCCACTCCCCCGTTCACAAGCACCTTCCCGTTACCACCCACAAACGGCACTGTCACTCAAATTAGCGTATAGTCTGTGTACTACGAGTGCACAATTCCCGACCGCAGTGAGTGACTCGCGCATGTGCATATTGACACAAGCTTTGATACATGATCTACCCCAGAAACATAAATGTCACCGGTAACAAATCTAGGATTTACTATAGACACAGAAATTATTATTATTATTATCATTTATTTATATGGCACCACAAGTGTTCCGCAGCGCCTTACAAAGTACATAAACAGGTTGACTTACAGTGACTTACAGTACAGTACAATACAATACAGGACATGAATAATATACATTGCTACAGTGGCGTAACCAGGGCAGGGCGAGCGGGGTGCGTGGGACTGGGTGCCGTGGGACTGGCGGCGCGGGAGGCGCTGCTGGCCACGGTACCGGCCCGCCCTAGTTAGCCAGTGTAGCGACGACCGCAATGAGTATGGTCAGCGCTACACATTTACACAGGACCAGCGCTAGGCTTCCAGCGCCGGTCCTGTGCTGCACAGCTGAGTCCGTTCCCTCCCCCTGAGCGCTTGCCCAATAGCGCTAGGAGGCGGGCTCAAGCTGTGCATAACACACGCATCGCCGCCAGCTCTGGCGGCGATGCGTGTGTTAAACAGCAGCCAATGAGAGTCAGATAGACTCTCATTGACTGCTGCAGCACCCACTGCAAGAGCCGGGCTTCCGTCCGGCTCCTGCAGTGGGTAATGGGACAGACGTCATGACATCATGACGTCTGTCCCATAATGCTGAGCGCGCCAGCCCGGGAGGACTGGCGGGCGGCGGCGGGAGCGGTGTCGCGGACCGGAGCAGCAGCAGCGTGGATTCAGGTAAGTATATTTTTATATATATATTTTTAAATCCTGTCTGTACTACTGGGGGCACTATATAAAGGGCACTGCATAAGGGGATACCACTACTGGGCGCACTGCATTGTGGGGACTGCTACTGGGGGCACTGCATAAGGGGGAACACTACATGGGGCTCTGCATTTGGGGGGGGCCACTACTGGGGGTACTGAGTAAGGGGAACTAATTGGGGGCTGTATATGGGGGACCACTACTGGGGATACTGTATAAGGGGCACTACTATGGGCCTGCATAAGAGGGACCACAACTGCATACTGGGGGTACTGTATAAGGGGTACTACTGGGGTTAAGGTGCATATGGATATGAATGTTCGGTGTGAAAATAAAGGGGTGTGTCATGTTGCCATGCCCCATTTTTAAGTGACCCCGCCCACATAGGGGGGGCTCCCTTTTCAAATTTGCCCTGGGTTCCAAATACCCTAGTTACGCCACTGCATTGCTATGTTCGTGACCATAACACCCAGATAAGCAACAGAGCAAAGCAACCAAGTGTTAGGTGCCCTAGTGGGGAGTAAGAAGTAGATGAAAGTAGAGTAAGGAGAAGCAGGGGCGCCAAGTGGGGGGGCAGGTACAGATTACCAGGGCCCGGGCTTCCTGAGGGGCCTGGGTTTGGTGCCGCTCCCCCCTCCCTTCTCTCTCTCTCAGCAGCGTGTGCTGAGCTGCATTAGGAGACTGCTCGTGTCTGCTGAGCAGCAGCCACAGCAGTCTCCTTTGCCTGTGGGGGAGGAGCGATCACACTGATAGCACCCCCCCTGGCTTTGCGCCGGGCTGAGGGGCTTACAGCGCCCCCCTGCCCGGCGCTGCAAAACTGTTTTTTTTTGCTCGAGGGGACATGACCACACCTCCCGCGATTAGGCCATGCCCCCTCTGTACCTGGGCCCGCCGCAGCTCTCTACGGCCCTAAGGAGAAGCACAAGAGGGTAGAGGGCCCTACTCATAAGAGCTTAGAAATATCAGTATTAGATCATCAAATAACCTTTTTTATGGTTCTCCCAGGATTCCTCTTCTTTTTCACTGAGTATCCCTTGCTCCAGGCTTTTTCCACGTTCAGCTCCTTTGCAGAAATTCACAAGCTCACCTATAACACAATCTAAAAGCCCATTTCCAGCAGTCATTTCACTACCCCTCCAGGATATGGAGAATAAACAACTGGCTAACCACGAGAGCATTGGCTGCACAGGTTCCAGTGTTGTTGGCTGATCCAATTCCTTCTGCTGAACTTGATCTGCAGGTCCACTCCCACAATACTCCTTATGGATCGCCAGCAGCTGTAGGTTATGCTATCCAGTAGTCTCAGTCCACCTCCCCCAACCAAACAGCAATATGCTCCTAAGCTTTCCTTTGTCTCATGTGCTCTGTTCTCCATCCTTTATCACTTGCTCTATCCTTTATTTCTGTTTACTCTCAGCTTTCCCTCATTTTCCTCCTTATTGCCCCCCGCCCCCATCCCCCACTAGATAACCTCCATCCTGGCTGTAATACTGTCACTGTACTCCCTCCATGCTAACCCTCTCTGTTCTGGATGTTACTGTGGACCTCATTCAGAGTCGGTCGTTGTGGCCGCACGGCCGTAAGGTAAAAGGGGCCGGATATGCAAATGAAGTGCTCGCAAGTTGCGTCGTTAAGATGGGATTGTTAGCTGGACGAGTGAGGGGAGGGTGCGGCCGTAAGACTAAAAAAACGCCCCCTTATCGTTCCCACTACACGTCATCTCCGGGCATATTAGGATTAATCGAGCCCATCAGGAACCATTGGAGCTGGTCGTAGACCTTAAGGTTGACCATACCCTCTCTTAAGCACTACGATCAAGTCAGTGTAAAAACCTCCCATGTCACATGTGCCATGACACTATTTAGTTAATTATGCACTCCCATAAAACGCCGTTTGCATAGTCAGGCACGCCTGCGTTCGGATCTCCACTCCCCCGTTCACAAGCACCTTCCTCTGTTACCACCCACAAACGCCTCATCCTGTCACTCAAACTAACGACCTGGCCAAGTTGAAGGGGAGAGCAATTTCTGATCGTAATAGCTAGTTTGCGCACGCGCATTGCGAATTTTACGCATGCGCAGTTTAGCATGCGACCGTGCAGCCGCAACGACCGACTCTGAATGAGGTCCTGTGTTCTGTGGAGTGTCCCGTTATCCTACTTATTGTCTTTTTGACAAGGCAAAATTTAGGTCGGGAATAAATAGAAAAAGACAATTTAGGTCTGGAATAAACAGGATAACGGGATACTGAACATCTGTAGTGAATGTGTTGCAAGAACTAAGATGGTTATACCAAAATAAGTTTGCAACCACACACTATGGGCCTGAGTCACTACGGACTGCAACTGCGAATGCAATAGCGATTACGCACGCAGTTCAACTGCGATATTATGCTAATCCATTGTGATCGCAATGCTGCCGCTGCACTACATAAGGATGCCCACTTATATGCATGCACAGTATGCAACTATCGGCGTATTAGCAACTGCGTTACTTGCTGAATCAGGACATATGTTAGTTACAGGCCATTATATTTTTAAAATGTAAACTTTAAACTGTTTGCCAAAATCCTGGGGAATATTCTAGCCACAGTCCTCACCTAACTTGTCCAACCTGATCTAGTCCTTACTGATACCTTATCATGGGCTAAATAAATCACCTAGGCAAATAGTGAGTGAAAGATGCCACATTTTATTATATAAAAACACACAGCACATTATAATAGCAATACCAGGGGCTCACCGCATTGCAAGTTATACAGTATACTCCTATATCTCCCCAGCATCTTTGTCCCAGTCATTCTATGCTGCTTGGCCACACTCTTTACTCGTGGTAGGGCCTGATTCAGAGCCGGACGCTCTTTCAGAGCGCTCGCTCTAAATCAGGGCAGCATTTTCTTTTTGTGAGCCAGCTTCCTGGCCACTCGCTAAGCTGTGGGTGACCACCCACAGCTTTTGCGAGTGGCCAGGTGATGGTCACGACCATCACGACCATCGAGCTTGCGACGAGACGCTTGTGGTAGGGTCTCGTCCATCGCAAACTCCAGTGAGCTTCTGGCTCTAATAGAGCCGGATGCCCATTACTGAGGCCGCCCCCAAACGGCAGGCATTCCTTCGGGAACACCTCCGTTTGGCCAGCCGCCCCCCCTGCCCGCCTCCAAAATGGGGAGAGCTGTCAATCAAAATCGACAGCCACCCCATTTTGGTGCGAAACCCGTAGCGATGGAGCACGCGTCGCTGGCCAGGTCTCACGCATTCGCACGCCGCAGACGGGTCCGGCAAGCGCATGCGTGCTGAGGGACTATCGACCAGCTTGCGAGCGCTGTGCGCTCAGCGAGCGGGTCTGAATCAGGCCCTGAGCTTATTGTCTTTGTGCTCTTTGCAGATACACTCTGTAGCAAAGTCCATTCACAATCTATTTTCGCTGTCCTATGACCAGTCCAGAGCAGAGAGCTATTCTACCCTGTGTCTGCATCTTTTTAAACCCCTCACACTTTCTCAGTTACTAGGGAATGTCCCTCTGCCTTCAGGTCACCTACAGACAATTTGCGGTGGCAGCTCCAGTCAGGGCCGGCCCTAGCCCAAATTTTTTGGTAAGTGAGTAGGTTTTTTGGCACCCCCCCCCTATGCAGTGCCCGCGGTAGTGGTCCCCCCTGTGCAGTGCCCCTTGTGCCCCCATTAGTAAGCTTATATAGTTCCCCCAGTAGTAGTCCCCCTATGCAGTGCCCCCAGTAGTAATCCTCCCTTCTAGTGCCCCCATTAGTAATCCCCCCTTCAAGTGCCCCAGTAGTAATCCTCCCTTCTAGTGCCCCCTGTAGTAATCCCCCCTTCAAGTACCCCCAGTAGTAATCCCCCCTTCTAATGCCACCAGTAGTAATCCCCCCTTCAAGTACCCCCAGTAGTAATCCCCCCTTCTAGTGCCACCAGTAGTAATCCCCCCTTCAAGTGCCCCCAGTAGTAATCCCCCCTTCAAGTATCCCCAGTAGTAATCCCCCCTTCTAGTGCCACCAGTAGTAATCCCCCCCTTCAAGTACCCCCAGTAGTAATCCCCCCTTCTAGTGCCACCAGTAGTAATCCCCCCTTCAAGTGCCCCCAGTAGTAATCCTCCCTTCTAGTGCCACCAGTAGTAATCCCCCCTTCAAGTGCCCCCAGTAGTAATCCCCCCTTCAAGTGCCCCCAGTAGTAATACTCCCTTCTAGTGCCCCCAGTAGTAATCCCCCCTTCTAGTGCCACCAGTAGTAATCCCCCCTTCAAGTGCCACCAGTAGTAATCCCCCCTTCAAGTGCCCCCAGTAGTAATCCTCCCTTCTAGTGCCCCCAGTAGTAATCCTCCCTTCTAGTGCCACCAGTAGTAATCCCTCCTTCAAGTGCCCAAGTAGTAATCCTCCCTTCTAGTGCCCCCTGTAGTAATCTCCCCTTCAAGTACCCCCAGTAGTAATCCCCCCTTCAAGTGCCCCCAGTAGTAATCCTCCCTTCTATTGCCCCGTCGTAATCCTCCCTTCTAGTGCCACCAGTAGTAATCCCTCTATCAAGTGCCCAAGTAGTAATCCCCCCTTCAAGTATCCCCAGTAGTAATCCCCCCTTCAAGTGCCCCCAGTAGTAATCCCCCCTTGTAGCCCCCCAGTAGAGACAGACGTTAAAAAAAAAAAAAAACACTTACCTGAACCCCCGCTCCCGCTCCCGCCGCTATCAGCTACTCCCGACCATTCTCCAGGGCCGCTTTGCATTATGGGAGAGACTTCATGACGTCATGAAGTCTCTCCCATTACCCACTGCGGGAGCCGGAAGATGGCTCCCGCAGTCGGAGCAGCAGCAGCCGATGAGAGTCTGACAGACTCTCATCGGCTGCTGAAACAAACACACAGCTGCCGGCACCGGCGGCTGTGTGTTTGGCACTGTGTAGCACTGACCGAACTCCGTCCGGTCAGCGCTACACGCGTGGTGCAGCTGTGTCACAGAGACACAGTCTGCACCGCAGTAAGCCACTGATAATTCTGCATGGTCGCGGCCGCGGCGCCCTTCACTATGTGGCGCCTTACGCGGCCGCGTACCATGCGTAACCATAGAACCGGCCCTGGCTCCAGTATGCCGGAAATATTAGTAGGCTGCCTGCTGCCAGGGTATGAATGCTACAGCCAGGAAGTATATTACAGTGCACAAACAAAAGGCATGTTTACAAGATAGCAGCATCTAAGAATTATACAATAGGCATACCTACATGCCTGGACAATAGGGGGTGGCTGGTCACAGCAGGCTAATTTCAATTGATGGATTTTAACCTAACTCAATATGGGTCTGAGTAGTGGTAAAGATGCAGAAGCGTCACAACCATTTTGGGGGGTATGCAATCGGGAAGCCGGCTGACATTATACCGACAGCCGGATTCCCGACTGTCATATCCTGGCGAGGGTGAAATGACCGGCGTCTAGATGTAGACGCCGGTCATTTTACAGACTCTGGGAGACCGGCACCCGGCATCCCGATCGCATTGATGCCGGGCGCCGCTGCTGACAGCCGCGGGGGTGGGAAGGTTAGGTTTAGGGCTCCCGGGGGGGACTTAGGGTTAGGCACCCCCCTGGGAGGTTAGGGTAAGGCTAGGAGGAGGGAGGGTTAGGTACCCCCGGGGGGACTTAGGGTTAGGCACCTCCCCGGAGGACTTAGGTTTAGGTGGCGGGGAAGGGGGATTAGGTTTAGGCACTTAGAGGCAGGATTAGGGTTAGGCACCCCCTAAGGAGGGTTAGTTCATACTTACCTGGGGACGATCAGTATTTTCAGCTGTGTCGGCCTGCCGCTGTCGGGATTTGAACCGCCGGACTTGTATCCGGCAGTAATTCGTATTGGGGGCATGTTACATCCTGCAACTGCAACCCTGCCTGTGAACAAGGAATATGTGTACAACGCTGAATCAGGCCCTCACACTAACTTCCACATGAAATTATGGATTGATTTAGATGCATATTTTTTGGAAATACTTTCTCCGTATAGTATGAGTATAATGAGAGCCATCCTTTTACACATCTCTCTCCCACTCTATGATTCTCACAATCTATTTGGGACTATTGCATGAAGGTTTACAAATTAATAGTTAATTTAGCTAAAATGACCCCTTATGGAATAATACTGATACCTATCCCCCTTTATGGAATAATCCTGCTGGACCTTTTATGGAATAATCCTGCTTCCTGGCCGAGGTATGTAAGGATACTGCCTTTGAACCTCTATATACCCCTGCCTATACCTTCTAATATCCTTCCTATAAACCTCTAAGGATGACGCTAATTTGCGTACGCAGTCATCCAGTAAATAAAGACTCCAGACTTAGAACCTGTGGTTCCAAAGCACAAAGTATTATTCAAGTAAAAGTACAGCAGTTACATGCTATGATCCTCATATAATCTTAGCGCAAAGAGATTATACAGACCCAAGTACAATTATACATACGCAGCGCTCTCTGGTCCAGATGTTAGGCATCAGCAAGAAACCCCTCATCAATCAGCATTCAGCACAAAGACTAGGAACCCAGGGTCAGAGCACACATATTTATACCCCCCAGAAATAAACAACACAATAGAGGTTTGTTGCTAATACCATTGGTCCTAAGGAGAGGGCATATGTTACAAGGCATTTAACAGGTTGATTCAAATAGACACAACCCAGCCTCTAACAACTGGGGGTCTCTGGTTTCCTGCCCCATGCAACATCCTAACAGTTGTTCATATAATGTACATTTTGTTGCTTGAAGTCTCTGCGGTCCATAAGTTGAGAATGCATGATACGATCTCCACACCGATGGTACTGGAATACTGTTGAAAGAGTACGCATCAGTACAATATCAATCACGGCTTACTTATCATGTATAAAACCTTAGTTACCAAATAATCTTTATTTCACAGAATGAACAAACTTAAATCTTTTACTTTAAAGCTTATTAAACTTTTTATGTGAATATGTAATGTGTAAGTTTGCGGGGTGTGATGTAAAGATGCTAGTTAACTTGGGGCAGATGCATGCGCATGAAGATAATAAACAGCATTTTCACAAAGAATCTTATGCATTCGCTAATATGTGATTAGTTAACAGCGCAATTGTGCGTATTAATGTGTGTATGAGAAATGGTGCACTTAAATCTCACTTAAACTAAGTGAACACCTAGCAGTGTGGAATGCTGAGCCTTATAGTTCCACATGCCCCCTCTCTCAGCAGCCCCCACCCTTCCCAGGCTCAACAGTACAGTCCTTTGTTCTCCCAGGTTCTTGTGTAAATGCAAATTAGCACAGCTACAAGGACCCAAACCTCAGATAACACTCTTGGCTTTGAAGGTATTTATTGTAGGAAGCCTGCTAATGTAAGGTGCTACAAACGACCCTCTTGCTGTATTCGAGCAGGGCCACCTGGAGTGAGAGCAGACGTTATGTCCAGGAAGCTTGTCTACACAGGCTAGTTGCCACGTGGCCATTTGCTCTGTTTAGCTAATGCAATCCAATTTTGACATACTGTACAGCCATTTCTGAAATATATCCTTTAGGGGAATTATAATAATATACACTTTATCCAGAGCACCCAAACTACGTAAAGTCATGAAATGGGCTTTTGATGAATCGTCGTAACTTATGGCGATGGTCACAGATGCAATCGCATGATGCTAATAGTAATATCGCCACATGTACTAAAGTGTGAGTTTATCTAAAATGGCGCTTAGGCGGCCATTCGCAAAATGGCGTCTTGCGATCTCATTTCCAAAATGGTGTCTTGCGGCCAGTCGCAAGATGGTGTCACTGCGATTCAATTTTAAACTGATCTTGTCTCAGCCAATAATCCAGCTTCGACAGTCCACCCTTTGATAGCGAACAACATGCTATCACAATCTGATTTTAAAATATAATTCAGGCTTACATTTATATACTAGTGTTATTATGGGATGGCACAAGGTGGTTCTTAATCCATCAATAATGTATCTCTGAGTGGGGACATAAAACTACTTTTATACGCACACCGCGGATCTTGGAATATCATGTGAAAGGTGTGGGGATACACCAGTCCTATAGAGGCAGTCTTGAAGGGGAATTGAGACTTTACATTATCTGAGGTGTTTTTAAAAATAACATTTCAATAATATATTCTATGCATGTCTAAATATAATACATTAAATGATGGTATTTCCTAGTTCAGGGTTGTAATGCAGTTCTGTATTTACCTCGGTATTCATACTGACCACCCTCATAATTTCATTCTTTCATTTTACTCTATTTTGACATTTTCCACACTTCAACACAATAGGAACACACCGGACACATATGCCAAATATTATGACAATCAGTATAAGGATTAAGAATTTGCCTATACTGGCGATCATTTCCTGGATCCATTCCCCTAGACCTGAGAACCATTTCACTGGGTTCAGCCATGAAACCCATCCTTCTATCTTCTCCCTTACTTCAGCCACTGAAGCATTATGGTTCTTACGAAACTCCCATTTTAGCTGCAGAATTTCATCCATCTTCTGGTCTATCACCTCCTTGGGGTCGCTGGTATCATTGGTGACATAGGTGCAACATTTTACTCCAAATTGGGTGGCCAACATTACGCAATACCCTCCAGTAACAGCAGTTAAATAATTTAACACTAGCCTGTTGCACCAGTTCTTTCTTGTACGCTTGCAATTCTCTCCCTGTATACCTGAATGTGTCATTGAACATCTCGGTGATATTATCTATCAATTTAGCAAGTTCCTGAATATATCTAAAGTTTAATGTACCCCGAGCGATCCTGGTGGGATCCAATGCGACTAAAACTTGAAAGCCAGTTGTCTCACTAATTAACTGAGTGGCTTTGTGCACGTCACCAGGTATCATATTTTGTTTGCCTCTGTGTTCATATTGTGTGTGAAGATATGGTGACGGTGTGTTTTTATGTATACCAAGCATTTCAACATGTGTGAGGGTCATAACTTCTGGGACTACTCTTCCCAGGTAGCACAAACCTTCGGAACTCGGGGAGAGCCACATATACGCATTTCTTCCACATATAAAATATACATTATCAGGGAGAACATAAGGAATGGTATGCATCATTATCATTAGCACATTTCCCTTGCAAACAATCCTATTTCTGGGTCTTCCATCTGGTACATGCAAGTTTCTGGCTGTATTATTTTAGCACAATAACCATCTGGCACCTTACCAATAATTTCTTTGGTGGAACTCAATGTATACCGATACCTAAAATGTTTCCCACTAGATTTAATTGAGTGTAACAGATCATGGTTTATGGACTCATTATCAGCTCTTTGTGAGAAGGTCATCGTCTGATTTTTCCCCGTCACTTCCCAACTCCCGGGTTTATTGGAGTTGGTTATGTTTAAACACAAAAGTGATCTATCTACTTGGAATTGATATAGTTTGAAATGAGGTGGTTTGGATGAGAGAAATTTCTATCCAATGTTTTCCCTTTTTGTAATTCTAAAATTTCCGTGATATTCAGCGGAAATGGCACCAACCCTACATTATGCTGTCCCTGTGGCACATGTGAACACACCCAGCAATCAGTTTGATTGAACACTTTGCCTACCATGCTATGATAATCCTCTAAAGGATACCCACCCCAGTACGGGTTATATTTAGGTTGGCACCGTTGGATACAGTTCTCATCAACTAGGGACCCACAATGCTCACAAATACAGGAATCTTCAGACGATAAACCTCCACACCGTCCCCGAGTATCCGGAATGACAGCTCTCTTAACAATAACAGTACTAAGATTGGTCAGACACTCCCCTGATTGGCATTGCACTCCTCCTTTCTCCACTCCATCAGCACTGCCATCAGCTCCCATTTCCTCAATCGGTCTCCCATCACAGAAACTGGATGTTTCCGAACCGACCAGGATGGTGAACACTCTAAAAGAGAATATGAAAATGAACACAGCAGGCCCGTCCATTGTCACAACAAGACCTGCAAATTGCTCTTAGTTCAGGTACCTCACTATGACCTTTTCAATCCTCCCGTATCAAGCTCTCGAGCGACAGGTCCACGCTATCAGCCTTGTCTCCGGCTTGTTTCTCCACCAGTTGATTGAACTTTTTGCAGTGAGTGGAATGGACCCAGGTATCTCTCTCAGCCACCTTCAAAGATGTAGTACTTGTCAGCAGCACCTGGTACGGACCTTCCCATCGATCAGTCAAACAACCTGAACGCAAGAAATTTCTGCTCATAACATATTCTCCTGGTTCAACATCATGACAGTTAGTTTCAGGCATATCATGGGACAACAATTTCAGTTTCTGCTGCTGTTGCTTTAACTGCTTACTCATTGATATAAGATACTTTACAGTTACCTCGTTGTTACCCTTCAAGTCTTCCTGTGGACTTATAATCAAGTGAGGTTGTCTACCGAACAGTATTTCAAATGGGGACAGATTTAGAGGGGGTCTAGGAGTGGTCCTTATGCTATGTAGGACCAAAGATAATGCTTCTGGCCATCCTAGTCCAGTCTCTGCCATGATTTTACTTAACTTATTTATTTATTTATTTTTAAAACATATTTTTATTGAAGCACAAGCACCACAATCCAACATCACAATTAGTAAGGACATTATATATTACATATTGAGATAAGTACAAAAGTCAAAATAATACCGTGATATCAGAAACAGTTCAGTAAACAAATTAAATGAAAAAACAAAACACGTTACATATGACATGTAATGGAAAAACCACTACAAAATCGTAACAAATGACAAGCATATAGTATAAAGCATAATGTGGTGCTGAGTTTAAGCAATAAAAATGACTAGTAATGTAAATCCACAATAATATTGTAATAACATATGAAACATATGATATAACGTGCATTGTGATACCAGGCTTCTTCCACAAACATTTACTAATTTTCCCAACCAAAAAAAAAACCAAAGGGAGGAGTCACTGCTTTCGCCGCAAACTATTCCCAAGTGAAATGATACAATTCACTTTACTGATACTAAAGAAAATAATAATAGATCTCAGCTCAAAGACAATGACCCCAGAGACCGAGACCAAGAGGTTATAAATCTATGAAGCAAAGAACAGGTATAAACAATTGGATATCTTTCCTATCATTTTCAGCAAGTCCGCTGCATTAACCTAACATAAGAGTCCCCGGGTAGTGCAAACAGCACTTAAAATATATACAAATCATAATATGGTACTGATAGTTAGCCAATATGGATTGCAGACTATTAGACATTTAAAAGTCCTCTAGATGGGCTATAGTGATAATCAATTTATCAAGGGGGCTTGTCATACAACTTAGCTAGGGAAACAGGAGATATGCGCTGCAGTCTGTTGCAATATATTTAAACAGCACTTAAAGTGGATACAAATTGTAATATGGTACTGTCAGTTAGCCAATATAGATTGCAGACTATTAAACATTATAAAAGTCCTCTAGATGGGCTATAGCGATAATCAAATTATCAAGGGGCAGGGCATGCAAATTAGCTAGAAAAATAGGAGATATACTCTCAGTAATGCTAAAGAAATGATAATCAGCCAATAGAAAAAGATGAACTTACAATAGGAATTGTACAACTGAGTATAGGTATAAGACACATTAATTGGAGAATAATACTTAATAAACGCATTGAACTAGGTGGCATATATACAGAGAGATAACTCAATATTCAAGTAACAGCATCTCGGTAGTCAAAATAGTGAGCGTATGTCTAATACCGGCCAGACAATAGAGCATAAGCAAAGAATAGTGTATTCACGTGACAGCATATGAAGGTCCCTGGTCTAAAGATGGAGCATATACAATGCTGGTACCTTCAAGGGCAAAAATGGTATGAGGCAAGTGTTGAAGAGCTTATATTGATCCAAAAATGAGTTGGTCTAAACCGAGAAGTATTTACAGCTATCAGGCTGTCAAAGCTTATACATGTTGCACTTTCAGATTGGGGAGCCTTTCTACCAGCTACTGCATCCTGTGCACTAGTTAAAGCCAGTTCTGATATCTCAGGCAATACTGGCTCTACCAGGGATCCCAGGGTCTTTACGAAGTGAGAAAAGCTCTGGTTTCCTAGGTAATGAAAATTATCAACCTCACCGAATGTAGGAAAATAGCACTGGTTCTGCTGAATAGAAATGGGTTGAGGAGAAATGATCTGATCTCCTAACTCGCGAGGGTCATTATCGGCTACTGTAATTACACAATTTGCCAGAGACTCCTCTTTAGGAAAAGCAGCATCTAGTTTCAGTGTGATTTTATTTATCCATCTGTCAATATGAGGCAGAAGGATCTGGGCAATGGCTTCCGCCAGCTCAGTAGCAGAAAAGGTGTATGTGGGGAGCATTGTTACAGATAAAACTACACTGTTGCCAGTTGCCAAGTGGTTACTATAATACTCAAGTTGATACAACATGAAGAAGGCTGTAATTTAGAAAAAATACCACTAGATGACTAGAGACAAACCCTAATATACAAGACTGTCAACAGAGTTTATAATCATAAACAGCCCTAATATGCAATCTGTAGTAAAGGAAAAGTTATATGTAAGGCAGTCCCTCTAATGTAGAAAAGCAAATGTTTTCAGACAGTACAAACTTGACACGTAGTTCAGTCAGCCCTCACAATAATTTTAAGCAGAGATTCGATCAAGGAGAGAAGTAGGGGTTTAAAGAAAAGCAAAATATGACCTGGGGTGGAGAAGCAGCACTGCATCTAATAACTTTCCAGGAAGCTCAGCAGCAAAGGAACCACAAGGTCTTGACTCCAGATAACCTTCCTATATCCCAGACAGTCCAAAGCTACCACGAAGATCAAACAGTATCACAGATATTTATACTGGAGAGAGGAGAGCTGGCTAGGGGGGAGGAAATAACTCTGTACTGAGCAGTTTAGGGCTCAGTGAATCGGCTTACACAGTTGGTGTTCAGGCAGTGCACCAGACACTAGCGACAGTGAAGCAGGGAGAAGATCAGGGTCTGGACCAACAGGATAACAAATAAAGCCACCAGTCCCTAAAGAGTCAGTGGAGGAAACCTGGCAGGCAGACCACTCAGCCGGGAAATGACAGAAGGTGTTTCCAAGGGAGAGAGCAGCGGCAAGGCTTCAGCAAACAGTGCAGGGACGCAGGCACACTCAGTCGTGAAGCTCCCTTTGATGAGGCGACGGGCAACTGCAGATCACGCCCGAAGACCAACCACAGAGCCCGAGGTGTCACGATCCCCCGACCGCAGGCAACAGAATATGTTCAGTTAAGCAGAGGGGTTGTCTTGCACTTCACTCCTGGATCTCTGCAGGGATGACAGCCACCAGGGAGAGTGACCACAGCGGGAGGTAGAGGCAGGGAAACTGGCACTCTGCAGACAGTCGCAGGGCAGGTAGTTCAGCAGCCCCCGGAACTCCAGACAAACGGGAGTGACCAACAGAGTATAGAAGTCACTATTCGTTGGCAGTGTAAGGCGAGTTAGAGTTCCGCAGGAATGAGAGCTCCAGAAGACACCTCACTGATGATGACAGCGTTCCCAACTGCAAGAGGCACGGCCACACGATGTACATACCAGGTGCAGGGGGGACAGATCTTTTGCGGACAGTGCCACCGATAATTAGTTCCAGGAGGAGGACCGTAACCCGGACAGTCCAGCGGGGATTCTAGCCAGACCCCACCGGTAGGAAAAGGCAGCCTGATGAGTGTGATCTGGCACCGGGAGCTGCACAGAGGTACTACTCTTGATCACCAGGCTCACCGATCACACCAGCTCATATCTCAGGTATCTGTAGGGTTTTTCTTGTATATACAGCGGAGGCCGCGCGTCTCCGAGTGCCCAACAGCCACGCCAATTAGCGCGCGGAGCGGAGTTCAGTAGCAGGAGAGGGAGGCCAGTAGAAGCCCGCCGGTCCACTGGAGGGATACACGCCAGGGGCGGGAGAGGAGGCGACGATCCTCAGGCGACTGCAGGGCCCGACCCAGGCATGCAGCTTATGGTGCGTACACACTGGGCGATTAAAGTGGACGACTGAACGATAACGATATCGTTATCGTTCAGTCGTCCACTTTATCGTCCATTTTTAACACAAAAAAGATGAACGATGACGACGACGCGCGTTCCCGCGGGTCGTTCGTCATCCTCGTTCATCGGGCTGACATGCAGGCCAACCTGACGACCTCGTCAGGTTGCTGCATGTCAGGGAATGGGTGAGAGAGCCCGGCGCTGAACGATATCGCTAATGATATTGTTCAGCGGCTGTGCTCAATGTCATGAACGACATTGAGCACAGCCTGCCGGGGACACACTAGACGATATCGCTCAGGGAGCATATCGTCTAGTGTGTATGCACATTAAGGTGCATACACACTAGACGATATGCTCCCTGAGCGATATCGTCTAGTGTGTCCCCGGCAGGCTGTGCTACGACATTGAGCACAGCCTGCCGGGGACACACTAGACGATATCGCTCAGGGAGCATATCGTCTAGTGTGTATGCACATTAAGGTGCATACACACTAGACGATATGCTCCCTGAGCGATATCGTCTAGTGTGTCCCCGGCAGGCTGTGCTCAATGTCGTTCATGACATTGAGCACAGCCGCTGAACAATATCATTAGCGATATCGTTCAGCGCCGGGCTCTCTCACCCATTCCCTAACATGCAGCAACCTGACGAGGTCGTCAGGTTGGCCTGCATGTCAGCCCGATGAACGAGGATGACGAACGACCCGCGGGAACGCGCGTCGTCGTCATCGTTCATCTTTTTTGTGTTAAAAATGGACGATAAAGTGGACGACTGAACGATAACGATATCGTTATCGTTCAGTCGTCCACTTTAATCGCCCAGTGTGTACGCACCATGTGTCCCCGAGCGTCCGACAGCCGACAGCCACGCAAGCCAGTGCGCAGAGCGGGGCTCAGGAGCAGGAGGCAGGCCGAGACCCGCCAGATCACCGGAGGGCAACACGCCAGGGGTGGGAGAAGAGGCGTCGGTCCCCAGGCAGCTGCAGGGTCTGTCCTATATATGCCGCGGGGGCCACATGTCTCCGAGTGTTCAATTGCTGCACCAGCCGGTGCAAGGAGCAGACCTCAGGAGCAGGAGAAAAATATAAGGTAAGGTTCACCAGTCCACTGGAACGAAAGGTGTCTGTCTTCAGACGGCTGCAGGGTCCGTCCTCAGTAGACCTGCTGCCATGCCGATTCGCGCCAAAACTTGGCCGGACTCGGAGAGATATGAAAGAGCTACCGACCTTCCTCAAAAAGACATCTGTCTGATCCAGCCAGACTCCCCTTTAGTCTTTTAATGTTTTTGCTGGGGTATAAGTGATTTTAGGTGAAGGTATTAATAAATTTCTGCAAGAAGGCGCGGAGCAGTTCTAAAATGCGGCCATCTAGGATGCCCCGCCTCCGGAAGTCGCCACTTAACTTATTTTTAATAGTCCCGTTCATCCTCTCTACCTTGGCACTGGCTTGCGGTCAATAGGGGGTGTGACGTCGGCTATTAATACCCGTCAGCTTACACATATTTTGAAAAACATCACCTGTGAAATGAGTACCCCTGTCACTCTCAATGATTTTAGGGATACCGTACCTGCATACAAATTCCTGAACTATTTTCTTGGCAGTAAACGCAGCAGTATTAGTGGCCACTGGGTAGGCCTCAACCCAATTAGAAAATACATCAGTGCACACTAATACATACTTAAGATTCCTGCAGGGTGGTAATTGGATGAAATCAATTTGTATCACCTGGAAAGGTCCATCAGTCGGTGGAATGTGGGATGGTTCGGTAGGGATCGCTTTCCCTATGTTGTTCCTCAAGCAGGTCAGACAGGACATTGCTATCTTTTCTGCTTGTGAAGAAAAACCTGGTGCGCACCAGTATGCTCTCACCAACTTGCAGATACCTTGTTTTTCCCAGATGAGTCAGACCGTGTGCTGCCTCAGCCAGGCAGGGGTAATATGCCTTGGGGCTACTGGTTTACCTTGTCTGTCCCTCCAGAGCCCGGAGGACTCTTGCCCACATCCCTTGGACTTCCAAATGGACTTTTCCTGGATTGAACACAAATTTTGCATCTCAATTAATTTCAGCATATCAATTGTTTGGAAAGACATAATTTATTCAGTGGGAGAAAACATTTTTAACCTTGCTGCCCATTTTGCAGCTTCATCGGCTCTGTTGTTGCCCAGTGACACCGGATCATCCTCACATGTATGGGCTTTACATTTAATTACTGCCACCGCTTTGGGCAGTCGGATTGCTTCTAAAAGATGTTTTATGTGTCGGGAATGTGCAACTGGTGTGCCTGCTGCTGTCATAAAATTTCTCAGACACCATAGAGCCCCAAAATCGTGCACCACACCGAACGCATACCTTGAGTCAGTGTAAATGTTAGCAGATTTGCCTGCTGCCAGTTCACATGCTGTAGTTAGTGCTACTAACTCTGCCACCTGGGCTGAGTGAGGAGGACCAAGAGGTTTAGCTTCTATGATGTCTGTGTCATTTACAACAGCATAACCTGTACATAATTCACCTGTGTCTGTTTGTCTATGACAACTCCCATCCGTATAAAAAGTCACATCCACATTCTCTAAAGGTGTGTCGTGTATGTCAGGTCTAGCAGTAAAGGTCTGATTCAGATATTCCATACAATCGTGCGTATCATTATGTCCGCTGAACTCACCTCCTGCCAGCAACTCGCCTCCTTCCACCCTTTGTACATCATGTTGTACATATGGTAAATACGTTGCTGGATTCAGTGTGCTGCAACGTTTAACAGTTATGTTTGCGGGTGCGATTAGAGCTAGTTCCCATTTGGTAAACCTAGCCGAAGAGATGTGTCTGGTTTGAGCTGAGTTCAACAGAGCAGATACAGCATGGGGAGTGTAGACAATCATATCATGACCCAATACTACATCCTCACTTTTACTCACCAATAAAGCGGTAGCTGCTACACTTCTCAAACAAGTGGGGAGTGATCTTGCCACAGTGTCCAATTGGGCACTGTAATATGCTACGGGCCTACTGGCATCACCATGTTGTTGTGTAAGGACACCTGCAGCACAACCATCGGCTTCCGTACAATACAAATTAAAAGGTTTTTCATAATCAGGTATTCCCAATGCAGGAGCTTTTGTCAGACTATCCTTAAGACTAAGAAAAGCCTGCTCTGTTTCCTCTGTGTGTATGACACGATTGGGCTTTGAGGAAGAGACTAATTCCTGTAAAGGCAAGGCCAAAATAGAAAAACCTGGGATCCACATTCTACAGTATCCACACATTCCCAAGAAGGTACGAATTTGCTGTTGATTCTGCGGCAGTGTCATGTTCTGTATGGCCTGGATTCTATCATTTGTAAGATGTCGTAACCCCTGGGTTAGGCAGTGTCCCAAATATTTTACTCTGGATTGGCACGGCTGTAGTTTGTCCTTAGCCACCTTGTGTCCTGTATGCGAGAGATGAAGCAACAAAAGTTTAGTATCATTCAAACATGACATAAACTAGTCAGAACATAGCAATAAATCGTCCACATATTGAATTAGAACAGATCCATTGGCAGGTTGAAAAGATTGTAAACAGTCGTGCAATGCCTGGGAGAAGATACTGGGGCTGTCTATGAAACCTTGGGGTAACCATGTCCATGTGTATTGTACACCTCTGTATGTAAATGCGAATAGATACTGACAGTCAGGGTGGAGAGGCACAGAGAAGAAAGCAGAACAGAGGTCAATGACAGTGAAATGGGTTGCATTGGGTGGGATCTGCATCAGGATGACAGCTGGATTTGGCACTACAGGGAATTGGCTCTCTACTACCTTATTAACACCTCTAAGGTCTTGGACCAGCCTATAACCCCTCCCACCACTCTTCTTCACCGGGAAGATGGGACTGTTGGCTACACTAGCTGTACGAACTAAAATTCCCTGTTGCAATAATCGCTCAATTATTGGAAAAACCCCTAATTCTACCTCCTGTTTTAGTGGGTACTGGGGAATTTTTGGAGCTTGCCTACCGCTTTTTAAATTTACTATTACAGGGCTTATGTTTGCCATTAATCCAGTGTCCTGTCCATCCTTAGTCCAAAGGGAATCTGGAATTTGGGACATTTCATCTACCTGAGATGGATTTTCATTTAAACTTGTAGAGTAATACATTATCCTTTGGGGAGTGTCCAACATATCCCGCACCTCGTGTGCAACTCTCTCTGGGATATCTAAAAATACACCATCAGGGGGTGCAATATATAACACATCCCATCTTACATAATAAGTCTCTACCCAGCAGGTTAGTAGGAGTCGCAGTAGCCAGAAGGAAAGAATGCCTGGTGTGCAATGGCCCAATAGTAACCTCTGTGGACTTTGTTAAAGGATAATGTTCCACTTTACCTGTTACACCCATTGTTGGTACTGTCTCCTTGGTCACCTGTAAATTAACGGGAGATTTTATCACTGACCTGGTCGCCCCTGTGTCTACAAGAAAAGGATATTCAGTACCAGCTACATCAACCATCATGACCGGTTCTTCCCTAGTACTTCCCGTTAACCTGACTATCTATAGACTACAGGTATGACCTGACCCCTAGCGTTGGCTACCATTCTCCAATAAAGCATTTACGGCCACAATTGGAGCTGGTGCCTGCTGGACATTTGCTGGTCTCTGTGCATATCCCTTATGGGGATGTCCAGGTCTTCCCTGATTTGGGGTTCCTACTCTTTTTACTGTACAGTTTCTACTTAATTGTCCTGTTTGTTTACAATTAAAACATGTTCGTGGATCGGGTGAAGACACGTGTTGTTGTGAGGTTTGAGCAGAGGGTAAAGGTGGTGGATATGGGTAAGGATAGGGAGGGTAAGGGTATTGTGGGGGATATGAGGTTTGCGAGTAGTATGTGACCTGTGGTTGTATAAGGTTTGTGGAATAGAGCTGTGTTTGTTGTTTTTGCATGGGGTTAGTGAGGGCATATAACTGTTCAGGTGTAAGTGTGTGTGCGGATGCAAGTGTGTCTGTTGGCTGTGATGTTAACGTCATTCCCTCCAGAGCTTGTATACTGACAGCCATTAGTGTTTCGCTCTGGGTCTCTCTCTTCTTTGAGATATTTTTATCATGTTCTATGGCAGATTCTATGAGGGTAGCTATTGTGACTCCCCTCCAGCCAGGTTGTGAGGTCTGAACCCGAGTCTTTAAATTCTCTTTCAGACCATCCATGAGTACCGTGATTATCATTCCCCTGTGGTGAGTACAATCTTTAATATCTTCTAACCCAGTGTACTGGGTGATAGCCTGCAGAGCCCGCGCAATAATCTTCTGCAGATTCACTCTCCTTTTGCTTAATGGTGAAAATTTTGTTCCTGTTAACTACTACCAGAAAATATATACCCAATTGAGTTACAATGCGGGAAATGTTATCTTGGTTTACTGTTAAGGGAACGTCACCATCCAATACACAATCCGTGATAAATTTTGTCACGTCGGTATTGCGTGGTAGACAGGCCCTTAACACCACACACCAATCTTTATTAGTGGGCTCATGTGAACTACCCAAATTTCTAAAAAATCTTTGACATTTGGCTAATTCCTTTTTGGGATTGGGGAAATCATTTATGATGGAATTTAGTTCTGCTCTTGTCCAGGGACAATGCATTACTACTTCCCTCGTGGGCACTACACCGTTCGCATCTGCATTTACATTCGGAACAGTTATTGTCCGAATGGGATGCAGACCGGCAGTGCTGCTACCTTTGACCTTGTTACCTGGCTGGGGGTTTAATCTGTTGCTGCTACGTATGGTATTAACAACTTCCTCTACGGGTACAGAGGGTGTTAGCACTTCCCTTACTGTTACAGATGGAGATGACGGCACCACTCGTGATTGTTGTGATGCAGCATCTATCATCTGTACAGCATGGGAAATGGCAGACATTACAATAGGCTCATCATCCACATCATGAACATTTTCTTTATAGTTGCTTAAGAGAGGGTACAAATTGCTTGTTACATTTTTATGGGTATTTTTGGTAACTGTACTTGCACCTCCATCCACATAAGGTGGGGGTGGTGAGCGTGAACTGCTGGCAATACTCTCCACAATGCTACCTTGCTGCAAGTGTGTGCCATTTTGCGGCTCGCCCGTATTGCAATTCAGTGTTGCGGATGTATTCTCTGGCAATGCGCTCGCAACGCTAGTTTGCATTGCTTGCGCATTTTTAAGCCACGCATCCCCTTCATGCTACCACAACTTTAAACATTCATAATATTTGACCTTTTTCTCTCGGGAGTGCATCAGACTGATGTGATCCCGGACATTATCTAGTACATTTTTATCAAAACTACCAATTCTGGGAAACGGTCTAACACTCTTCATCGTCATTTTAAACCATACATCACAATACCTTATCGCATAAGTACCGTACTTAGGGCCTGATTCAGAGCCACTCGTTTGCTCCGAGCGATGTTCGCACATCTGCGCATGCGTATGGGTCGTAATGCGCATGCGCCAACCAGTCAGTGCGGTCAGAAAACGTGTGTTCAGAAAATTGCGAGTGCCTGCTAATTTGAGTGACAGGATGAGGCATTTGTGGGTGGTAACAGGGGAAGGTGCTTGAAAACGGGGAGTGGAGATCCGAACGCAGGTATGCCAAACGGTCAAAACGGCCGTTTTAAGGGTGTGCATAATTAACAAAGCAGCGTCATCGGCCACGTCACTTGGTTGGTTTCTTAGCCTGAACTGTTCGCATGATTGCGGTAGGAAAATCCAACCAGAAGCACTGTGAGCAGTTCAGACTCCTTTCGATGTACTTGATTAATCTAATAAATAGCGGAGATGACGTATGATGCGAGCGGCCAGTGGGCGTCTTTACAAAACAGCGAGCGCATGTTTCGTTCGCTCACTCAGACATAGAGGCGTCAACAGACCGCAAAGAGCGAGCACTCAATTTAAATAGCCGGCCCCTTTTTCTGACCGAGCGAGCGCAAATAGCGTCCGGCTCTGAATAAGGCCCTTAGTATGCATAATACGATGGGCCGATCCAAACGGTGCTTCCATTAGCAGCACATCATTGTCTAACATCTATATTGTTTGCATGGCCCCCATTCTGAGACAACTCCTATGCTTTAAGATTTAAACTGGTGAAAGACAATCAAGATACTTTCACTTACCTGTGGACGATTTAAACGGCAGCGCCCACACACCTGGATAAGATTTGAAAAAGGCAACTTCCACACCCGGATAAGATTTAGTAAAGCAACTTCCACACCTATGGAAGTTTAAGTTGGCCACTTCCACGCACCTCTCTACAACAAAGACAACATGCACACCTGCTACTGTGTATAGAACGGTAAGATGCTTACCGAGCGACTAGCACTTAAAGGTCATACGGTACCTCTAACTGTAGGGAACAAGTTACCCTTACCAACAAATACTCACTGTTACACACTTTTTCCTGCGCAGAAAAATACACGTTAACCCAGATATTGATAACAATTGAAAATGTAAACCTCAACGGCTTTATTTAAACACGTGGCAGCACAACCGGAAGTACGCATACGCTTTTGTGCGACCAGTCACATACACAATAATGCGACTACCACACAACTGTATGACAACTTTTTAGCTGCGTATGCAAAAGTGCATCTTTACTGTGCGCAAAACTGCGACTCAGCCGCGTGCTCAATACTGCGGCACCCCTTTAAACGTTAGGTTCTATCAACAAAGGAAAACAAACTTTTTCCTCTCTTGTCCCTGGATTCTAGTCAGCTTCCTTGGCTCACACGAAAACGGATAGCGATCTTTCAGCACAAAGCGGTTGCAGGTAAACCTTGCATGTGGCCACTCCACCCTTTGCTGAGATATCGATAACCGTATGTGCCGCGTAAGTAGGTAAGTGACTTCACTATGAGCCCCCAACTAGCGATACTGCCTTTGAACCTCTATATACCCCTGCCTATACTTTCTAATATCCTTCCTATAAACCTCTAAGGATGACGCTAATTTGCGTACGCAGTCATCCAGTAAATAAAGACTCCAGACTTAGAACATGTGGTTCCAAAGCACAAAGTATTATTCAAGTAAAAGTACAGCAGTTACACGCTATGATCCTCATATAATCTTAGCGCAAAGAGATTATACAGACCCAAGTACAATTATACATACGCAGCGCTCTCTGGTCCAGATGTTAGGCATCAGCAAGAAACCCCTCGTCAATCAGCATTCAGCACAAAGACTAGGAACCCAGGGTCAAAGCACACATATTTATACCCCCCAGAAATAAATAACACAATAGAGAAGTTTGTTGCTAATACCATTGGTCCTAAGGAGAGGGCATATGTTACAAGGCATTTAACAGGTTGATTCAAATAGACACAACCCAGCCTCTAACAACTGGGGGTCTCTGGTTTCCTGCCCCATGCAACATCCTAACAGTTGTTCATATAATGTACATTTTGTTGCTTGAAGTCTCTGCGGTCCATAAGTTGAGAATGCATGATGCGATCTCCACACCGATGGTACCGGAATACTGTTGAAAGAGTACGCATCAGTACAATACCAATCACGGCTTACTTATCATGTATAAAACCTTAGTTACCAAATAATCTTTATTTCACAGAATGAACAAACTTAAATCTTATACTTTAAAGCTTATTAAACTTTTTATGTGAATATGTAATGTGTAAGTATGCGGGGTGTGATGTAAAGACGCTAGTTAACTTGGGGCAGATGCATGCGCATGAAGCTAATAAACAGCGTTTTCATACAGGATCTTATGCATTCGCTAATATGCGATTAGTTAACAGCGCAATTGTGCGCATTAATGTGTGTATGAGAAATGGTGCACTTAAATCTCACTTAAACTAAGTGAACACCTAGCAGTGTGGAATGCTGAGCCTTATAGTTCCACACGCCCCCCTCTCTCAGCTGCCCCCACCCTTCCCAGGCTCAAAAGTACAGTCCTTTGTTCTCCCAGGTTCTTGTGTAAATGCAAATTAGCACAGCTACAAGGACCCAAACCTCAGATAACACTCTTGGCTTTGAAGGTATTTTATTGTAGGAAGCCTGCTAATGTAAGGTGCTACAAACGACCCTCTTGCTGTATTCGAGCAGGGCCACCTGGAGTGAGAGCAGACGTTATGTCCAGGAAGCTTGTCTACACAGGCTAGTTGTCACGTGACCATTTGCTCTGTTTAGCTAATGCAATCCAATTTTGACATACTGTACAGCCATTTCTGAAATATATCCTTTAGGGGAATTATAATAATATACACTTTATCCAGAGCACCCAAACTACGTAAAGTCATGAAATGGGCTTTTGATGAATCGCCGCAATTTATGGCGATGGTCACAGATGCAATCGCATGATGCTAATAGTAATATCGCCACTAAAGTGTGAGTTTATCTAAAATGGTGCTTAGGCGGCCATTCGCAAAATGGCGTCTTGCGATCTCATTTCCAAGATGGCGTCTTGCGGCCAGTCGCAAGATGGTGTCACTGCGATTCAATTTTAAACTGAACTTGTCTCAGCCAATAATCCAGCTTCGACATATGGAATGATCCTGCTTCCTATCTCCTTTATGGGATAATCCTGCTTCCTATCCCCCTTATGCAATAATGCTGCTTCTTATTCCCTTTATGGAATAATCCTGCTTCTTATCCCCCTTATGGAATAATCCTGCTTCCTGGCCCCCTTTATGGAATAATCCTGCTTCCTATCCCCCTTATGGAATAATCCTGCTTCCTATACCCCTTATACAATAATCCTGCTTCCTATCCCCCTTATGGAATAATCCTGCTTCTTAACACCCTTATGGAATAATCCTGCTTCCTAACCCCCTTATGGAATAATCCTGCTTCCTATACCCCTTATACAATAATCCTGCTTCCTATCCCCCTTATGGAATAATCCTGCTTCCTATCCCCTTTATGGAATAATCCTGCTTCCTAACCCCTTTATGGAATAATCCTGCTTCCTATCCCCCTTATGGAATAATCCTGCTTCCTATCCCCCTTATGGAATAATCCTGCTTCCTAACCCCCTTATGGAATAATCCTGCTTCCTATCCCCCTCCTATCCACATTATGGAATAATCCTGCTTCCTGGCCTCCCTTAGGCAATAGCAGTTATTGCACCTTTGTGTCTTTTCTGGGAGTTCTACAAAACAAAGGATCACTTCCAGCTCCCAACTAGCAGTTGCTTCCAATATCTGCAGAATAGGCATCTATACAATACTCTAGTGACAACGTAAACAACTACTCAGTTTTTCTCATTAGACACTTTTTGCTCTCTCAGAACAGACACAAGATTAACTAAAGATTCTGAAAATGAAAGTGGTGGCGTTTCCCATAGCAACCAATCAGATTCTATCATTTCTCTATTGCATTCTGTAAATGGTAGACAGAGTCTGATTGGATGCTGTGGGCAACACCACCACTAGTCTGTTTGAGAACTTTAGTAAATCTACCTCCAGAGGACTGACATTGCCTTTCTCATAGTTTTTATATTTTAAGGCAAACCATCAAACGTTTCACACAAGCTTAAATGGGAAGAGAGTATGGGGCGGTATGCAGTCGGGAAGCCGGCGGACATAATCCCGATGGCCGACTTCCCGACTGCTTTATCCCGGCGAGGGTTACATGACAGGCATCTAAATTTAGACGCCTGTCATTTTACCGACGCCGGGAGACCGGTGCCCGGCATCCCGATCGAAGTGATGCCGGGCGCCGACAGCCGCGGTGGGGGAGGGGGGGTTAGGTTTAGGCATCCCGGGGGGGAATTTAGGGTTAGGCACCCCTCCGGGAGGTTAGGGTCAGGCTAGGGGGGGTTAGGTTTAGGCACTTAGAGTGGGGATTAGGGTTAGGCACTGGGGGGAAGGTTAGGGTTAGGCACCCCTCAGGAGGGTTAGGGGGGGGAGGTTAGTAAATACTTACCTGGGGACGATCGGGATTTTCACCCATGTCAGGCAGCCGCTGTCAGGATTTGAACCGCCGGACTTGCGTCTGGCGGTAATTCATACCGATTCCTATGGGACTTGCGTCTGGCGGTAATTCATACCGATTCCTATGGGGCAGATCACAGACCCTGACTAATGGGCCAAATCAGTGACCAATCATTTTATGGACCTGATTCAGAGGTGCACACAGTGGTAATGTCAGACGCAGACAGCCTATGTTTTCCGTCTGTCCCGATGGTTACTGCATAAAAATGCTGACCAAAATGGCATGCAGATCCTATTGAAAGTAATTAGAAGACTATTGGCTCATTATCATGCAGTGAAATTAAATCAGAAGATGAGTGTTACTGGCCTGTGTATGGTCATGGTTTCCCATTGCACTAACAGGTATCATTGTATGCAAGAAGCTGACCCTTTAAAGATGCAGTCATAGGACTCAATTATATGTAAAGCTGGGCACGCACTGAAACGATGTCAGCACAATATGTCGTTTCCGGCCGAATCGGAGCAACATATCGGCCGCATTACTCAGTGTACGGCCAATATGCGCGCTCCCGCGGTTGCATGCGGTATCGTCCGGTCGCCTTTCTGCATGTCCAACCAGACGATATCGCATACGGCCCCGTTGCAAGTAATGAAGGACGGAACGAGGTATCGTTCCGTCGTTCATTACCTCGTTCTGTGTACCCGAGGTACAATATGTCGGCCGGTACACATCACTCCGTGTGTACCCGGCTTAAGCCCAGCAAGCAATGTAGTCCACTGAGCAATGAGCCTCAAAAAAATAATAATATGGGATCATTACTAAAGGGCTGGTGCAGAGGAGCATGGAGTTGCCACCGGGGCTGTGTCTTTTTGCTGAGCCACATGGCGATAATATGAAAATGATAGTCTCAGCCTCCCCTTGTGTACTAGCGTGCCAGCCCTAAGACACCCGTACCGCACAGCCGGTGGTTTTGGACAATTCACAATCGTTGCAGCATGGACACTTGCACCAGCCCTATGACATGTGAAGTGTCTCTCTCTGAACATTGCCTCTGTGGCTGCAACACTGCATATGGGAACACAGCCACTTTCACTGACATCCACGTGACAGATTTTTTACATTCTCTTCGGGCCACCTACCAGTCACCACCCAGGAACGCCCATGGCATTCTCTCTCCAGTTCTGATACCAGCAGTTCCATAAGACAACAGGAAATGAAAAATGTAATGTTTGCACATCATCAGGGACATGAAGTTTATAAACTGAAAACAAAAGGATGTTATTCCCATTTCATACACATAGCCTCTTTGTAGAAATAAGTAATTGCTATGCTGTATCTTTATATGTGCCTTCTGTATTGTGGATAGACCTTATCTGGTTTCCTTTCTTCTGCCTTTCCCTGATTACAGAGTGACCCTGAGTCATGCTTGTCTCTCAGACTGACTTCTGTTAATGAATACACAAGTGCAAATAAACTAGATATAACATTTTAGGAGTGATGATCTGTCTTGTTTACACATGCCAAGTAAAGGGTGTGTGCTTAGTACTTGCACCACATTTACTAGGGTGTTCATACACATTTACTAGGGTGTTCATACACATTTACTAGGGTGTTCATATCAAACGTGGCACCTATTTATACAGCAGGAAAATATGAATTAAACAACACAGCAACTGTGGCCCTGATTCAGAGCCGGACGCTCTGACAGAGCGCTCGCTCTGAATGAGGGCCGGGCTATATTTTTTTTTAGAACAGCCTCCTGGCCGCTCGCATAGCTGTGGAAGACCACCCACAGCTATAGCGAGTGGCCAGGAAGATGGTCAAGACCATCGGGCTTGCGACGAGACCCTTGTGGTAGGGTCTCGTTGCCACAAGCCCCAGAGAGATTTCGGCTCTAACAGAGCCGAAATCTCTCCCACTGACATCACTCGTGATGTCAGTGGGGCCGGCCCCAAACGGAAGCGTTCACATGGGAACGCCTCTGTTTGGGCAGCCACTCCCCCGGCCCGCCCACCAAAGGGGGCCTGCTGTCACTCAACATCGACAGCACGCCCCCTTTGGTACGAGACCCGGAGCGACGGACACCGATCAGCCTGTTTTAAGACGCCCACTTGTGCACGTCATGTCCAGGAAGTGTATGCAACCATCGGTACATCGTATACTATTGCAGCGCTTGACCATACCCTGCCGCAAGCACTGCGAGCACTTCAGTGTAAATATAAGCCAGGTGACGTGTACTATGATGCTGTCTTAGAATTATGCACAGCTATAAAACGCCGTTGAGATGCTCAGGCACGTACCTCCATTCCCCCATTTTTATTGGCCAGCCCATTACCACCTACAAACTGTTTCCCCTGTCACTCACTCTGCTGGGCTGTCTATGCGCAGCGAGCGAATGCATTGTGAACTTTCGCTAAGGTATACACAGGCGCACTGCGATGCATGAGCACAATGCATAAACACTGCATACCATCGGCGGCAGAGAGCGTATGCACCTTAGCGAGTGGGTCTGAATGAGCTCCATAGTTCTCATAAAAATACATTTTCCCTTATTTTCTAGTCATCAGTGATGTTCAGGTCAGCAAGTAATCTGCACATGGATATCTATCTGCTCCCCATGAGCCCACGGGTGTTTGTGGAGAATTTTTTTCCTTCATTAGACATTTACTAAGGATTTCCGGCTTTCTCAATACATTTAATATGGTTTCCGACTTTTTCAATGCAATTAATAAGATTTCCGGCTTTTTCAATACACTTTACATGGTTTCAGGCTTTTTTAATGCATTTACTATTTTTCCAGCTTTTACCCACACCCATTACCTATATGGTAAGCAGAGTGGGAGAAAATAGAAGTAGTATATTGGGGAATAGAGCCAATTTGGGGAATTGCAGGATGCCTCACACAACCGCCTGATCTCAGATTAATCTGAGCTCACTAATACATAGCTAGGGGAACTATTTTATTAATGTTTTATTAATGCTTTGTATGTTGGTATTTATGCAGAATAAGTATGTGTGGATACGTCTTCTTGAGATTTACCAACTACTCCCATCCTCATTTCCTAAAGAATAGACGTCAAGGATTTCATCTTGAACTACTTGATGATTTAAAAGGTAAATGTTGGGCATCTTCAGATCTAATGGTGCATACACACGTTGCGATCAGCCAGCGATACGATATCGCTGGCTGATCGTCATGCACCCTCCCTGGTGTGCTGGATGATCTATATCGATCACCCAGCACACCACATACTTACCGACGACTATAGGGTCCCTATAGTAAGCTGCTCGATATCGAACAAGTTGACCGATCCATATGTGGTCGCGCGTCGCTGGCCGATGATAAGTTGGTAGGGTCCATTTAAATGACCGATTTCAACAATAATGGTTACGATATCGTTATCGTTCAAATCGATAATTTACATCGCTACTTGTGTACGCACCATAAGATAACCCTGAAATTTCCTCTGGTGGGAAAAGTCTCTTCTATGTTGCAGTGAAAGAACTTCTTCAATATCTGTCCCAACTCTTTCATGAGCTACGGCTGCCGGAGTCCCAGCTCAGCGACGGACCGGGACTGGGCAGAGGAGAAGCGCTGGAATGGGGTGAGTAGAGCGGGACAGAACTTCCTGCTGTTGTCCCAAGGTCAACACACACCCGATGACCCTAGATGAAGCCATACTGGAGGGCATAGGACATGTCCAGGATGTGCCGTTTGCTGTAGTCACAGAGCCTATCGCGACACGGAGGAGCCATGCTCTTACTACCATAGTAATACGTGCGGGGAGCGGTGTGTGTGCTGCCTGGGTGAAGGTGACAGATGGGTGTGTGTACGCCGGGGGTGTGGCGGTGACAGAGGAGTGGGCGTGTTCTCGGGTATCCTATGGGATGTGGCGGTCGGCACTCCGGGGATGTGATTATTATTAGTATAGGACCCGGCCTCAGTAATCGGTGCCGCTTGTATGCTGCTCCCGGCCGCGATGTATGGACTCTAGCTATGCGTGCGGCTCCGTGAGCCTGTGCTGGGCAGCTACATAGGGGGCTGCTGTTGGCATGTTCCCGTGGTGAGCGCTATGGCTAGGGACTGCACAGAGAGCCGCTTCCGGGAGGTGCTGGAGCAGTTCGGAGGTCCACAGCGGGTCCTGCTGGTCGGGGAGCTATGGGATCGGGCGGAAAGCCTGGCGCTGCTTGAGGGATTCCTGCGGGAGCTCTTCCCCTCGGAGCTGGCGGACGGAGCCCATCTATTCAGCGGGAAGGGAAGCTCCATACCGGTCTCCCCGTGCCAGCGGGAAGCAGCTCCGGCACATGCCTCCCCGGCTACAGGCGCTACGCGGCCACACAGCCCCAAACCTGCCCCTGACCGGACTTTAGCTTTTGGGCTGGTGTTCTTCCTTTGCCGGCCGGAATCCCTGCAGCTACCGGGGTCCAGGCGAGAGTTGCGGGAGATCCTGCGGGACGTGCGGAAGCGAATGACCGGAGGGTGCGCTGTGATCGGGGTGATCATGCGGCCGGATCATGCCGCAGGGAGGACGGAGGAGAGTCCGGGTGTAATCTCCAAGCACAGCCCTTATCCGTGCTCCGACGTCCCGTCCCTGCTCTGCCTGCTCCAGTCTGTCTTCCTGCTAAAGGGACGGGGCGGTCAGTGCTCAGAGGTCCGAGCTGCAAACCTGGTACCAGGACACGAGGAGATGCGGAGAGAGATCCAGGGACTGGCGTGTGAGGCGCTGACAGCAGCAGGTACTCCGGGAGGGAGCGTCTCCCACGCACTATTCCTGGGCAAACACCGCCCCATCTGCTTCCTACTATACAGTCATCTCCTGTTATAGCGCTGACAATTCTTGGGCACATATTATAGGGGGGAGATGTACTAAGCTGTGGTAATAGATAACAGATGTATTAAGCTCTGGAAAGTGATACATTGGAGAGAGATTTAACTACCAACCAATCAGCTCCTATCATTTTCAAACACAGCCTGTAGCATGACTGGCCCCCAGCAGTGGTGGGCATCGAGTAGTGCAAACCATCAATTGCTCACTATGGTTATTGTACCATTGATGGTTATCACTGATGGAAAGCCACCGATGGCCATGCATAGACATTTGTGTGTGCTGGAGGTGCGTGGGTAAAATTAGGGGGCGCGCTCTATAGTTGAGGGACGAGGCCTCGTGTGAAATGCCGTACCTGCGAGCCATGACCCCGTTTCCATCATGCTGGGATCTCGCTCAGCTCCCCAGCTTCTTCCAGAGGCAGAAAATTGTATAAGGATGATGCATGCATGCACGCGTCATCCGTTCACTGCTGCTTGGCTATGCAGAGCAGCAGTGTGAGAGTGTGCTTCCCAACTCCCCATCTGCGGTACACTGCGGCCTGCGGGTGGGACAGTGCCTCTAAAATGGAAATCAGGACAGTTGGGAGGTATGATTAATCACTCTCCGAACTTATCACTTTGTCGCGTTACAGGCTGTGATTAAAAAAATGATTAAGGTGGAGCGATTCCCTGCGATGTGCTCGGAATGCTGTTTGGGCCACTGCACATGCGCAGCCGCCATTGCCAGGGGAAGGTCCCTATGGAACCCTCTCCCAGTAAGTTTTGCAATATGTAGCCCATTGGCTACAATGGGCCGACACATTTTCTGAAATTTATTTGCTAATCATATTTTGGCTGGGATCAGGAAATCCACCATGTTGGATATCTCGGATGCCATGACCTCAGCGCCTGGGCATCGGGGAATGGCCCCAATCCATTGCTGATGTATGGGGGGCTTTAGTCACAGTGTATGTGTGTCAAGGTACATTACTGTAGTCGCTTGCAGTGACTACTTGCAGTGTGATTGACAGTCAGGTAGCGTTTGGAGGTACTGGGGAGTTATGGCAAAGAACGCAGATGTGTTGCAGCCTGCGACCCCCGTACGCAAGAAATATGGCTTCAGCGTCTCAGTTCCTGCAGCCATTCTGCTCAGGACACCAACAATTGAGTGATCTGTGACCGATGTTGCATCTATGTACGCAGATGCTGCGTTCTCTTAGATGGCTGGATTTGCAAAGCTGCAGGTGGGCATCTAATACATCTTTCGGCGGCTGTGACATTTGCATATTTTCGCAGCAGCTGCATTAGCGTACAACTCTGAATCAGACCCTGTATAAGCAGGGGCGCCAAGGGGGGGGAGGGGGCGCGGTGGGTACTAATTAACCGGGCCTGTGCTTGTTGGAGGGGCCCGATGCTGACCCCCCTCTTACCTGTCATCTGGATTCCCGCTGGGCTAAGGGGTTCACAGCCCCCACCACTTCTGAGGTTTTGCAGCGAAAAAGTATCGCGTGTGCCCGCTTATCCCCGTATTCAATTTCAAAGGATGCGAAAACGGGACCCGGCGAAACTTAACCCAGTGAAAAGTTCTGTCACTTTTGGGGAAATGAGCCTGACACCCCCCCAAAAGATGCTCTGACATGGGGGATCACTCTGGATACCCCAGAATAGCCCTGCTGAAGGTTTTTGGGGTTTTAAAATGGTCTCAATCTGAGCTATTTTGCGTTTTTGCAGTAGTGGTCAAGAATAGCACTTTGGAGTTTTTTTTTGGTAAAAATAACTACCGTATTCCCATCAAATTTGGGGTACATGAAAATGGGTGCAAGCGTGTTTTTAATTGTCTAAAGTGAAGTGCTAAAAACGCACCTTCAGCATTCAGGTAAATCCCAAAAAAACAGCTGGAGTATACTTGGGGGACCCCTTATTCTATTTCGCTAGTTTTGAAGTGTGTACCCCAACTTTTTTTTTGCCCCCTTTTTTAAAGTGCTTTTTTGGGGTGTTTGTTTTTTGTTTTTTAGTTTTTTGATGCAGATAGCATCAGGGGGTGTGTGTGCAAAGGGTGCAGAGTGGTTTCCGCACCTCTGCATCCCAAAACCCCAATTCTGCACTTTTTTTCGCCTCCTATTCATAGGCGAAACTTTTTTGCCGGGTTCATTGCATTGACTTTCCGCACCTGCGAAAAGTCAATGTCATTGAATACGGGGTAAAATGAAATCAGCGAAAATGACGTCATCGCCGATTCCGACTATTCGCTCCAAATTGAAACGGGCCATGGTGTAACTTCTGTTGTCTGTTCCAAAGTGTATCATAAAGGGAGGTACTAATTAACCGGGCCTGTGCTTGTTGGAGGGGCCCGATGCTGACCCCCCTCTTACCTGTCATCTGGATTCCCGCTGGGCTAAGGGGTTCACAGCCCCCCCTTCCCGGCTCGCCTCCTTCCGCCGGGCTGGCTCTCTATGAGTCTGTATATACATAACATTTGCTAGAGACAACCGCACCAGTGGTCATGAAAGGGTTTTAGTAGATGAGCTGAAATGTTTCTATATTGGCAGCTATTGCATCAGAAAAAAACTACTTTAACTTAGTTACAACTTGTGGGTGACAGTATGTCTGTGGGCCCCTTGGCTTTCCCTCCTAGGCCTGGGGGTCCCTTCCTAGGATTTGACCCCCTCAGCCAAAATTCTAAATCTGTCTCTGAGCTTGGTGATGCCATGCACTAGAGCTGTGCTTCCATCAAATATTACTGTATGACAATTACTGTAACTTATTTCAAGGATGTGCAAGTATATTGGTCTGCTATATCCCCCCTCCTCACTACAAACTATCCTAAGTAAGGCCAAATTCCAAGATATCGCCTACCTGTGGTCTGGTATTAACACTATCCAGCAGGTTCTCCAAGGTTTTGTCTGCCATTAATCCTATTGATTATGCACCCTGAATCCCTAGGGGGTTGGGTTAAGTGAGGTGCTTGAATTTTAGTTTTAGGGGGAGTTTTTCTTTAAGTGAACTGTCTAAAGTTTTCCACACTTGCTTGACATCTACAGATGAGCTGCTAAACTCTCAATTCGGTTAGCAGGGTGATGCACTATTTTGTACCTTAGTTAAAAAATAAAATAAAAAAATAATTGAATATTCAAGAATCAATTAGTCAAATATTTAAGTGTAAATGTTATTTAAAAATAAGTTTTGATAGTCAAGAACTCTCAAAACTTTTTTTTTTTTTTTTTGCAAAAAACCCAAACATTTTAAAGTACAATTTTTATCAATTCCACCTATTAATTATTAACCAATTTGCAAACTTCTGCCAATTTTGCTGTATGTTTTTCAAGACCTCTGAACTGCCAAAAATTGTTTTTCTAATCTCTTGACATCTATATTATAGATTATTATTCCTTTAGCTAATGGATATAATACTAGTATTTAAAGTGTCCTTTTTTGCATTGCTCTTATAAAACAAATGTTGATGTATTAACTGTTAAATGAAGAAAATGAAGGTTGCTTACTTCAGTGGGTAATGATTAAGATCCCATATCATTCATTTATGGGCCCGTATTGAATTTGGAGTGAAAAGTCCGGACTTTTCGCATGCCGGACTTTTCGCACCACTTCTGAGGTTTTGCAGCGAAAAAGTATCGCGTGTGCCCGCTTATCCCCGTATTCAATTTCAAAGGATGCGAAAACGGGACCCGGCGAAACTTAACCCAGTGAAAAGTTCTGTCACTTTTGGGGAAATGAGCCTGACACCCCCCCAAAAGATGCTCTGACATGGGGGATCACTCTGGATACCCCAGAATAGCCCTGCTGAAGGTTTTTGGGGTTTTAAAATGGTCTCAATCTGAGCTATTTTGCGTTTTTTCAGTAGTGGTCAAGAATAGCACTTTGGAGTTTTTTTTTGGTAAAAATAACTACCGTATTCCCATCAAATTTGGGGTACATGAAAATGGGTGCAAGCGTGTTTTTAATTGTCTAAAGTGAAGTGCTAAAAACGCACCTTCAGCATTCAGGTAAATCCCAAAAAAACAGCTGGAGTATACTTGGGGGACCCCTTATTCTATTTCGCTAGTTTTGAAGTGTGTACCCCAACTTTTTTTTTGCCCCCTTTTTTAAAGTGCTTTTTTGGGGTGTTTGTTTTTTGTTTTTTAGTTTTTTGATGCAGATAGCATCAGGGGGTGTGTGTGCAAAGGGTGCAGAGTGGTTTCCGCACCTCTGCATCCCAAAACCCCAATTCTGCACTTTTTTTCGCCTCCTATTCATAGGCGAAACTTTTTTGCCGGGTTCATTGCATTGACTTTCCGCACCTGCGAAAAGTCAATGTCATTGAATACGGGGTAAAATGAAATCAGCGAAAATGACGTCATCGCCGATTCCGACTATTCGCTCCAAATTGAAACGGGCCATGGTGTAACTTCTGTTGTCTGTTCCAAAGTGTATCATAAAGGGAGGTATAACACACTAGTGCTCAGTGGCGAGCAGCTATAGGGCTGGGGTGATGCTTGGGCCATGGAACTCTACTCAAGATACATTTCTGTGTCTGACTGCCCACTGAAATATTATGATTCTTTCATATCTACTCTGGGACAAATAAATATACATAGCAAGCCTCATACGCCATGCATTTGCAATATAGAGGACATTGAAATATGCAGTGGATCAATCACCCTAAGATCATTTGTGAACATTATAATTGCAGCATTGAGTTTGATTAGTGATGGTCTGGGCCTCTGTAATCTGCCAGTGCTTGAGAAACTTTCTAAGGGCCATTGTTTGTAGCCACTAATACATGGGAAACGCTGCCTTATGAATACATTCATTTGTTTGGAATTCTGTTTGAGAAATTGTGTAGAAAAATAGAGTGCATTGTGTGTGGCCTTAAACATGCAGTTTAGCTGCTAAATCTTTGCTCTAGCCGCACAATCCTAGATTTGCACGGCTGTTTGGTATTGCTTGCATGTTTAAGTGAACCATCTTTTTTTTTTTTTTTTTCTGCCCAGATGAACAAAGGAGACGGAGGCCGAAAACTAAATCCAGGTGCTTTTCATGGAGAAGGTGGACGCGGGAGGACTCATTGCAGAAAGGTAACATAACACAGAAGTGTGACTCCAGGAACTTTTATGGATGTTTCCATCTAGAACACGATGAAACAAAGTACGTTATTTCTAGGAGTTTCCACTACAAAGTGATACAGTTTTCATGAAAATCTGTTCAGTAGTTTTTGTGCCATCTTGGAACAAACAGACAGACACAACTTTCTTATAAAATTAGCACAGATACAGTGCATCCGGAAAGTATTCACAGTGCTTCCCTTTTTCCACATTTTGTTGTTACAGCCTTATTCCAAAATGGAATAAATTCATTTTTGTCCTCAAAATTCTACAAATAATACCCCATAATGTCAACGTGTGTAAAGTTTTTTTGAGATTTTTGCAAATTTAATTAAAAAAACAAAACAAAACTAAGAAATCATATGTACATAAGTATTCACAGCCTTTGCCATGAAGCTCAAAATTGAGCTCAGGTGCATCCTGTTTCCAGTGATTATCCTTGAGATTTTCCTACAGCTTAATTGGAGTCCACCTGTGTTAAATTCAGTTGACTGGACATGATTTTGAAAGGCATACACCTGTCTATATAAGGTCCCACACTTGACAGTGCATGTCAGAGCACAAACCAAGCATGAAGTCCAAGGAATTGTCTGTAGACCTCCGAGACTGTCTCAAGGCACAAATCAGGGGAAGGGTGCAGAAAAATATCTGCTGCTTTTGAAGGTCCCAAAGAGCACAGTGGCCTCAATCATTTGTAAATGGAAGAAGTTCGGAACCACCAGGACTCTTCCTAGAGTTGGCCAGCCGTCTAAACTGAGCGATCGGGGGAGAAGGGCCCTAGGCAGGGAGGTGACCAAGAACCCGATGGTCACTCTGTCAAAGCTACAGCATTCCTCTGTGGAGAGAGGAGAACCTTCCATAAGGACAACCATCTCTGCAGCAATCCATCGATCAGGCCGGTACTGTAGAGTGGCCAGACAGAAGCCACTCCTTAGTAAAAAGCACATGGCAGCCCACCTGGAGTTGCCAAAATGCACCTGAAGGACTCTCAGACCATGAGAAACAAAATTCTCTGGTCTGATGAGACAAAGATTGAACTCTTTGGCGTGAATGCCAGGTGTTATGTTTGGAGGAAACAAGGCACCGCTCATCACCAGGCCAATACCATCCCTACAGTGAAGTATGGTGGTGGCAGCATCATGCTGTGGGGATGTTTTTCAGCAGCAGGAACTGGGAGACTAGTCAGGATAGAGGGAAATATTAATGCAGCAATGTACAGAGACATCCTGGATGAAAACCTGCTCCAGAGCGCTTTTGACCTCCGAGTGGGGCGACGGTTCATCTTTCAGCAGGACAACGACCTTAAGCAAACAGCCAAGGTATCAAAGGAGTGGCTTAAGGACAACTCTGTGAATGTCTTTGAGTGGCCCAGCCAGAGCCCAGACTTGGAGAGATCTGAAAATGGCTGTGCACCGATGCTTCCCATCCAACCTGATGGAGCTTGAGAGGTGCTGCAAAGAGGAATGGGTGAAACTGCCCAAAGATAGGTGTGCCAAGCTTGTGGCATCATATTCAAAAAGACTTGAGGCTGTATTTGCTGCCAAAGGTGCATCAACAAAGTATGAGCAAAAGCTGTGAATACTTATGTACGTGATTTCTTCGTTTTTTTTTTTTTTCATTAAAATTTGCAAAAATCTCAAAAAAAAACTATTTACATGTTGTCATTATGGGGTATTGTGTGTAGAATTTTGAGGACAAAAATGAATTTATTCCATTTTGGAATAAGGCTGTAATATAACAAAATGTGGAAAAAGTGAAGCACTGTGAATACTTTCCGGATGCACTGTATATATCTATCTCTGGATTTGTTTACAGACAAAATTGAGCTCTATAATACAATACAGTTTGTCAATGTTCCTAAGACAACCATGATTACAACATGATTACTTATCATGCAGTAACAGGAAAAACAAGATGTACAATATTTTACATAGTTCCATAAGTAGTCCAATAGTCTGCACATCCAGACTGTACTGTAGCGTTTGTGCATGGTCTCAGGTCACACACTTGACTGCCCGATCACTGTGACCAGCACTGATCAGGACACATTAGGGGCAGAGGCACAGCTGCTATTTCTAGCACATACTTGGCTACACTGAAGGTGGCATGAGGAGGTGCCGCTAAGCTGCCTGATCACTGCTGGTAACAGTGATCGGGACACAGTGGGAGAGAAGCTCGCTGCTGCTCTTTTTCCTTTGCAGTCTCCGCCAAATGGGGGTGCCGTTTGTCTGCCCATTCACTGCGGGACACAGTGAGAGAGGAGCCATGGCTATCGCGAGCCGCTGCTGCTCTGTTTCCATTGCAGCCGTCAGGTTGGGGGTGCCGCACGGTTGCCCGATCACTGTGGCCAGCAGTGATTGAGACACACTAGGGGTGGAGTCGTGGATGCAGGGGGCCGTGAAGTCCCTCTCAGACTGGCAGATGCTGGAAGATTATAATCCGGCAGCCGCCCAGTGGGCATTTTATGACTGGTCCCATCAGATGAGACTGTGTCACTGAAAGTATATGTGTGTGTATATATATATATATATATATATATATATATATATATATATATATATATATATATATATATATATATGCTAAAGTTCAATGAATATAGGTGAAAGTGATTTATCCCATGCGCATTAAAATTGCGGATTGTGATAAATCTGACCCTTAATCTTAAGATGCTGGATTTGTATACCTTATTCAGAAATGAGTATCTTTAGCACTCCACTATGACACATTGACGTTGTATTATTGCTTTTCTTCATCGTATAATGCATGGTTTAAACAAACTCCTTGAGCGATATTCAATTGTTTCTACCCTCCTTTGCGCCCGACGGAGCTAATCAATTGTTGCTCCTGTTGGGTGCGATCAGCTGCTGGCGCACCATTTCAGCTCGTAGCCCCAGCTAGGTGCGAGCTGAAATATGCGAAAAGTGACCTGTTTGGGTGCCCAAACATCACTTTTCACGGTTGCGCCCAGCACTTTGGTTGGGGGTAGCTGCTTTACGCGGCTAAACCTGACCACTTTGGGCGCAAAAAACTGTAACAATTGAATAGCGCCCCGCCATCTCCCGTCACTTTAGACGGGAGATCGGGCGCGCTATAACAATTGAATACTGCCCCTTGAATGTGTAATTTGGTAAACTGTGTAAATATCTTTGGAATGAACACTGGCATATACTGTGCCATGGGCAAATAGCTCAACTAGTTTTTATTTGATATCAGTATTTATGTAGGTTCTTGATTGCTCCATTTCTTTCTGATTGCAGTGAACCATGAGGAAGGAACAGCCCTGACTGTCCTGCCTTATCCCAATGGAGACTGTGCTGAGACTATAACTGAAGCCTAGGATCTGTGAGGAGTGTGTAATCGTAATTAATACCTAACTGTGAACCGTCATCCTCTATCTGGAATGTGTATTTTTTTTTCACGATATCTTATAAAACATTGAATATTACAACTTAAC
>JAUIMM010001897.1:10000-17500 GCA_031769625.1 Taudactylus pleione | reverse complement strand
TTCATGTGTAAAGGTAATATAGTTGTGCATAGAGTTGATTTTTAACATAGCATCGATAAATTCATCCTCTGTCCCCGACCAGAGTACCAAAATGTCGTCGATATAACGAATGAAAAATAAAAGATGTTGGTTAAATTCCGGATTGTTCAAAAAGAGTTCTTTTTCTACGGTGAACATGTAGACATTCGCGAAGGATGGTGCAACATGAGATCCCATCGCACATCCTTTCTTCTGAAGAAAAAACTTATTATCGAATAAAAAATAGTTGTTCCTTAGAGTTTGTTGTAACAAGCATATGTAGAAATCCACGTTTGGTCCCTGGTAATCCGGTCGAGATTTTAAAAACGATTCCATATATTCACAACCCTCTTTATGAGGTATGCTGGTGTACAATGAGTTGACATCTATCGTACACATGATCAGATTAGATGGGAGGTTGCTTAAAGAATGTAGTTTGACTAAAAGTGAATTAGAGTCTAATAAAAAAGTGGGTTCTTGTGAAATCAGTGGTTGTATGTAAAAATCAAGAAATTTGGAGGTTTTGCTATACAATCCTTCCTTGGCAGAAATGATCGGGCGTCCTGGGGGTGCAGTTAAAGATTTGTGTATTTTGGGTACTGTGTAAAGTAATGGGGCCATGGGTTTGTCAACTGTCAAATATTGCAGGATATTGGAAGTGATGTAGCCTTGTTGTAAGGCTTCGGATAAACTATCATCCAATTCTTTTTTGAAAATAGAGACCGGGTCCTTGCTAAGGAATGAATATGTGTTAGTATCACTCAGTTGCCGTAACACTTCAGTCATGTATTGTTCCCTATCCTGAATGACTATAGACCCTCCTTTATCTGCTGGACGGATAACAATTGAGGAGTCATTGCTAAGTGCTTTCAGGGCTGTAAACTCATCCTTTGAAATGTTATGGTTTAGAGAACTTGGACCTTTGAAGTGTGTGGTCACCTCTTGGTCCAAGATTCTAATGAAGCTTTTGATGGACGCATTATTGGAGGGTGGTTCAAATGTGGAGACCTTTTTGAATGGAACAGTGGGTGTGTTGGGAGAGATGTCAGATGAATTACTGAAGTATTCCTTCAGTTTTAAACTCCTATTTAGTCTCCATAAATCTCGCTTCCAATGGAAGCTATTGAAAGGGCAAGTGGGGGTAAATGAAAGGCCCCTCTGTAATAATTTGGATTCCGCCATGTTGAGTATTTTGGATGATGGGTTCACTACTACGTTTTCTTTTTGTACACTCTTTTTCCGCGTGTGCTGTTTCCCACGCCTAGTATGAGGCCGCTTCCTTTGCGGGCTCGTGTAGCTACCCCTAAAGGGGGGCGTTGTGTGATGGATTGGGAAGTGGACTGAAAATCCTGATCACTGTGTGATGAGTTGGCACCACTAGAACCGTCTGTGTCTAATGGATGTCTCGTGGTTCTGTAGCGGTTTCTCTGAAACCTAGGGTTGAGTGTTCTCCCTGTGGCCCACGAGTATACCCTCTGTTCCTGGTAATCGGTATTAACCTTGATCAATTTTTCTTTTTTGTATTGTATCAGGTCTTTTCTATATTCCTCTATCTGGGTATTGAGTTTGTCCACCCAATTATCAGTGTTGTCTTTGGAAAGACTGTGTTTGTGTGCGGTTTTGAATGTTTTGATTTTTTCTCGAATGTTGTTTAGTTCCCTAGCCGATTCTTCTATAACTAATAATATGAGGTCTAGGGAACATTTGTTAAGAACAGCTACCCACCTTCGGCAGAAATCAACACTGTTTCTACCAATGGTGGGGATGTTCCTGATCCTAAAGCCTCTGGGAATTTTTCTTTCTCTGTGGTAATCAGAGAGTGTCACACCATGTAGGTGATAATCGATTTCTTTTTTCTTCAACCTAAGTAATTGGATGAATAATTCATCCGAGGAAGATGTCCCAACTGTTTCGAGGAATGTTTCTTTGAAATAGCGGCTTTCTGCCTCCGATTCGCTAAAGCTTAATATGTCACCTATGGGTAACTGAAGATGTAGAAAACCACTACCGTCTGATGGGGTACTGGCATTACCCTTACTATTTTGAGACATAGCCAAGAATTGAGATGTTTGTGGAAATTGTGTGTTTATAATTAAATGATGTCCCAGAGTAGAAAAAGGTGTTGTAAAGTGGTAATGATAATGAATAAGTCAGGTATGTTGGAACTCTAGAGGGGAAAAAAAAGGGGGGGAGGGGGGAATAAGTTATGCAGAGGATCAATCAATTTGTGAAAAAATGCAACCTCCTGAATCTTTACACAGCTAATGTGAAAAAAATTTTTTATAATTAAAAATAACCAAAAAAGAAAAAAGAAAGAGAAAAAGATGCAATGAATAATCAGTGAAGTGTCCGCACCAATGGGGTGAAAAATAGAAAAAAGGAGAGAAAAAAAAGGAAAAAACAATTGGGGATGTTCTGATGGATATCACAGAATAAACACAGTTACGGGGTGCCTTGCAGTCCACAGGCATGAATGATCATGCCGTATATGGAGGAAATATAGAAATAACGCCGGCACTCCACGGTGTAGTCAGTACCTGCCTGGGTGCCCTCTAATGGTGTGTGAACCAAGTATATAGGGAAAAACAGCGGCACTCTCAGGACTTGAAACATAAATGAGACTCACGACTCCAAGAGATCAGCGTCCAACGTTTCAGTCGGTGTGACTTTTATCAAGAACGGCAGTGAAGTGTAAAAAATCTTACCTAAATACCCAGTGACATCCCATAATGTCCATGCCCATCTCATCTGTCGCGCGCCCGTGAAAACACGTGATAGGGGCGGGGCCGGCGCTACCATGATGACGCGGCCATCTAGAGTTCCAGGCGCTGCATGTAGGTTGCCGTGGCAACCCGGCTAGTGGAGCTGTCGCGTGACTATCGTGTAACGCGCCTTCATCAGACCTCTCCACGGGTTACCTTGGCAACCCTGGGGCGTCTGAGTGCTGCGTGGGGTAAATAGAAGAAATGCAGGCTAGGTAAAAAGATAGTATCTGGTGGGTAACGTTATGTTTAAGCTGTAAAAGCTATATGGGCAATAGAAAATGACAGAAAATAGGGAAAAAGCTCCAAGGTGCGCGGAGATGCCATGCAGGTAATATGGGCAGGACAAGATGTGATAAACATATACATAATACATATAAGTGAAATCAATCTGGTGCAGAAACACGAGACAAATGTGCAGTGTATACTGCATATGTAAACATGAAAATAGAAACAAATAAATGAAAGTAAAAAATAAAAAGTAAAAGATAACACATTCAGTAAACAAACAAGAGCTGTGGAGAGACAGGATGAGATTAATGTCACCATTGATACAATCCATGAAATAACCATTGGAGATGAGTAATACTGGTACAGTCCTTAAGTTAAATACATGCTTGTTAGCGTATTAAATTGCTAATTGAAACTCTTCAATGGTGGATGTATTACTATAACTAAACACATATTGGTATATAGGTTGAACATCTGTCAGTGATAGAGACATCCGTGTGACTACATAAACAGAGCCGATAGTGAGGTCACAGAGTAAGTAAGCTGGCTGATGTACAATTCAATAATGCAGAGCTATACAGGTAACCAATCGAAAGAATGAATAAAAAATGAGTCAAATAGGGAAAAATGTAAGGAACAGAAATGAGGGAGTGTGGATGTGATGTCTCAAATTAAAACCATGGATATTACCTTATTACAGTACCAGGTATTCCAAGGAGGTCTCCCATCCCTGTACTGACCTGGCCTACACTGCTTAGCTTCAAAGATCAGACGGTATAAGGCGTTTCCAGTGTAGAATGACTGTAGTCACGGTATATGTTATCCAAAATATAGGTCAAGCCCGTAAGGGCCAGTTGAGACAAAAAACATTCACTAGGAATGGGAACAAAGGGATAGGAATATACACTATACATACATACACACTATATATATATAAACACACACTATATATATATATATATATATACACACACATATATATATATCCTTGTCGGGTCCAATCTGGAATTTTCTGCATAGAGCATAGAGCCATAAAGTGCAATAGTCATAGTCTACGTTTCGGTCCTATGTAGGACCTTCTTCAGGACATCACAGCAGACATGTTTCAGCTTGAAAACCAAAGACAGACTAAATACCACCACCACTAGCTGACATATATACCCACTTACATTAGGTGGAACTCCACCCACGCAAAACACAAAGTATGCTGGGACATAGACTATGACTATTGCACTTTATGGCTCTATGCACTTTCTCCCTCAAGATGGGTAATTAAAAACCAATTTTCTTGTCAGCTACCTGGTGAGTGCCAATTCTTCTCATTTTTTATATTTCATGGGCTGTTTTGTCCTTAATTGAGCACCCCCAAGTTGATTCTGGTGCTGCAAGTGCGGACACTCTGTATGGTTATTAGTTGGATCTGGTTTTATTTATAAACTGGATTTTGTCCAGCACTGCTCAGTTCTTGTGGATTTGTTGTCAAGGATTATTACAAGTGATTGAAGAAAACCTGGATATTGACTGTTCCGCCATTTCACTCAATATGATCATTTTTTCCGTGAAAATTAAAATATTTTTTAATGAATAGGTGTTTTTGTATGTCACTTTTTATTTATGGTGACATTGTTGTCCATTTGTTGAGCCTCTCTGTCCAGCCCTGTTATTTGTTATTTGTTATTTATTATTTTCTATTATGGCGTCTGAACAGGTATATGAAATTGATGAAGCTATGTTTAGTGCCATTGAGAATAATGTCATTTCTCTAACTGATGATGATGCGGACAAAGTTCTCTTTGACCATTTGGAGTTTACACAACTTCCTGATGAAACTCCTAAAGATTTATTCTATAAAGGTTTAAGACTAAAGAAACGAGAAATTGAGCTTAAGTTACATGGGCAATTCCTGTCGGATTATTATAGAAATAAGAGGATCCCTAGAGGGTTTAGAGTGAACAATGTACCCACCATTGGTCGTAATAACCTTACATTCTGCACCAAATGGTGTGGTGTGTTGAACAAATGTTCATTAGATCTTATGTTGTTAGTAATTGAAGAGGTGGGGGTAGAACTTACCAAAATCCGACAGGAGATTGCCATATTTGATGAAAGCTCTCTGACTCTTCTTACAACAGATAAAACGGCTAATTGGTGTGATAAGCTCAAGGAACAAATTGACAGGTTCCAGCAGGATTTAATCACTTTCAAACGTAAAAAACTTATAACGGTCAATTATGACTATAACAACCACCAGGTGTATAAGTGGTTGAAAGGTGATTCAGGTCCCAAAAGATCAAGACGACTGCCCAGAGCCCATACATATACATCTAAACATATTGATTCTTCCTCATCCCAATCTCTCTCGGAGAGTGAACACACTGATTCAAGTGTGATGGGCTCTATTGTCTCTAGACCTCCCAGTGGCACTTTTTTAGGCAGAGTGACCAGATCCAATGTGGATCAGGTCAGAGGAAGAGGTCCAGATACCCTACGAGGAGAGGGGGGTACAAGAAGAAGGAGAGGCAGGGGCAGACGCTACTAAATAACGTATTCAATTTATCTAGCTATGAATTATCTACAGCAGAGTTGGAAGTTTTATCTCGTGGTTTATTGTTTGTTCCTACCAGTTTACATAATAGTTTTGGTTGGTCTGTCGACCATTATAAACTTGGTAGGAAGATGAGACTTAGAGAATTTTTTGGTAACTCTAACAATTCTATACCAGATTCATCGTTTAGATCACCTAGTATCTTTGATCCCCAAAGTAACAACGCAAGCATTAAAACCTTCTTACGGCTTTTGGATTATGATATGAGGATGGTCAACTCCAAGCCGAGATATGATAATCTGTCTAGAGCTCAAAGAATTGCCCTTAAATCTCTAATACAAAATGATCAAATTGTGATTAGACAAGCTGATAAGGGCGGAGCTACAGTGGTGCAGGATTGGCATGCCTATGACAGAGAGATTAAACGACAGTTATCTGATATAAACACTTACACCAAGGTTGATACTAGTCCTATGATTAAAGTGAAACGTAAAGTCGACTCTGCCATTGAGTTGGCATGCCAGCATGGTTGGATTGATGAAAAGGTTGCTGGGTGGTTAAGAGTGGAATATCCAGTGTGTCCGATATTGTACACGTTACCTAAAATACACAAACAATTGGTTGATCCTCCAGGGAGACCGATAATATCGGCACGCAATTCTACTCTACAACCATTAGCTCAATTTGTCGATTCTTTTTTGCAATCTATTGTTATTAAGATGCCTAGTTATGTGAAGGATACTAATGATTTTCTCACTAGCCTTAAATCATTGACATATCTTCCTGACAATATACTGTTGGCTACGTTAGATGTATCCTCGCTATACACTGTGATCCCTCATGATGGCGGCCTACAGGCTGTTAAACAAGCTCTCACAAACAATGATTATCATGGTCCTCCAGTTGAATTTATGCTGGAACTTATTGAATTAGTTCTGACTAATAATTATTTTCAATATGGTAATAGTTATTTTATACAACGTAAAGGCACCGCCATGGGGTCAAATTTGGCGCCGGCGTATGCCAACCTATATATGGCACAATTTGAACAGATGCATATCCTACCTGTATTTGGGTCAAAAATTTTATTTTACAAGCATTACATTGATGATTTGTTTTTGATTTGGTTGGACTCTGAGGCTCAATTTATGGACATGGTCAATTTGTTGAATGAATTGGATTCCCCTATAAAATTTACTAGTCAAGTACATCATTGTGAGATAAATTTTCTGGATGTCACGATATATCGTGATGGCAACACTCTCGGCACCACCCTTTATAGGAAGGACACTGATCGCAATACCTTACTTTACTCTACGAGTCAACATCCAAGTCAATTAAAAGAAAGTCTACCAATTTCTCAATACTTACGTATCTTTAGAAACAATTCCTCAGTTTCCCAAGCAGAAACACAAATTGCGGGGATGACCCAGCGATTTTTGGAACGAGGTTATTCAGACATGACTTTACATAGATGTTTATCTAAGGCAAGAACACGGCACTCACAGACAGGTCTGACAGAAAATTCCAGATTGGACCCGACAAGGATGCTATTTACAAGCACCTTTGATGCAACTTCTAATCATGCCAATAAAGTTATTTGTAAACATTGGCCCATAATCACGTCAGATCGTGAATTAGGAGCATTGGGCAAGAAGCCGCCGGTTTGTGCCTATCGACGTGGTCCCAATCTTCGTAATCTTTTAATGCGACCAACTATGACACCAGAAGTAAAAACGAACACTTGGCTGCACAATCGGAAGATGGGATGTTTCAGATGTCCAGACTGTACAACTTGTCGGTCTTTATTGACTGGAGCTACTTTCGTTCATCCGCACAATGGCAGAAGGATAAAAATAAAACACAAATTACATTGTCTTATGGACTTTATTATTTACATCCTAGTTTGCCCATGTGGGTTGTATTATGTCGGGATGACGAAGA